>CAJNDS010002224.1:552522-647522 GCA_905221605.1 Symbiodinium natans
GGAAAAACTCTCTACCTCTTGGGGATAGCATCTTAAGACTAGGATGTACCAATAAAAAAACGCATGTTTTGCGGAGTCTTCCCGCAGGGCACAGCGATAAAACAGTACCGCTGCCATGAATCCACCCGTGAACTTCTTTTCGAAGCTACCTCTCGGTGATAGCCACGTGAGTCTAGCTTGAGACGCTGAAAAAACGCCTGTTTCGCAGAGCCTTCCCGCAGGGCACAGCGATTTTTCCAGAACTGCGATTTGAAACGTAACCTGAAGAAATGGGCTTTGGAAGGGGGTGTCTGTATTGTTGTCAGAACGATACCCGAACGATACCGCGAACGATGCCTCGGACCTGTCTTGGCAAGGCCAACATGCACTCGAACCTACGAGTGCGACATGGCTGTGGGTCTGAAAGACGCCGGGGGCCTGTTAAACACCCTGGACTTCTGACTTAACTACTACTCTGAACCCTGATTGCAACGCCCTCGCAGGTGCACCTTGGCGTTTCGAGTCGTATCGCGCATCAAATACAGCATATAAAACGGTCACATATTCACATGTTCATTGCTAGCGTGCCCTCGCGTTTCGTGTTCCAAACGAGCTTACAGAACTATAACCTGGTAAGCACCAACTATGTGAATTTTGCTGATTCCGCAGGGCACACAGCGACTGGGCTATCTTCTGGGCTTGCGGGCTAATTAACCACATCGACCCAGTACCCTAAACCCCAAACCCCAAACCCTAAACCCTAACCCCTAACCCTAACCCCAAACCCCTAACCCCCAACCCCCAACCCCTAACCCCTAACCCATAAACCAGCCAGGGTTTAAGTGCCCTAAAAAACGCGTGACCCCCGGGGACCCCTACAGAGATGCGAATCAGCGAGGCGTCGCGCAAGGCGCGCAGGCGGACCAGTCCGCCAGAGGGTACGTGCCTCGGCAGAGCCCAGGGAGGGCAGTTAGGGTTGAGGGATTAGGGGTTAGAAATTAGGGTTTAGGGTTTAGGGTTTAGGGAGAGCAATTAGGGCACGGGCTTGAGGGCTTTGTCTAACCCCAATTGCCTGCAGTTTCTGGGTTCTTCCTATTAATCAAGGCGTAACTACCACTACACTGGGGTTACAGGTTTGTGTTTGGGATGAGAAAACAAAGGAAGAGACCTTGAACTGCAACACTATACAGCGAGAAGTTCGGACAGGGCCAGCCAGAATGTTGAGTCTTTTGCGAAAGCTATATAGAACAAACCTAAACCCCCTAAACCCATCTAACCCCCCCCCCCCCCCCCCAAAAAAAAAAAGAACACCTGAAAACGAAGCCCTTCGCCTGAACCCCCTAAAACCCAAAAACCCTTCAACGCTTTGAGGGCATCTTCAATGCTGTCGCTGTCATCAGTCCCGGGGGCTGGTGACAGGTTTGGGTACCTCTTTGTAACCCTAAGGATCCATGTACCTATATAGTATATACCTGGGCCTTAAAGGGGCTCCTATATAGTAGCTTTAGGGCCCAAAAAATCTACCATATAGGTACATGGATCCTTTGGGTAATGATTGATTAGTGCTAAGGTTTAGGGTTTCTTGTTCAGGGTTATGTCATAGGGCCTTCAGGCGAGCCATAAAATGGGCTGGAAATACGATAGCTGAGGAAATACGGTTTCTCAGCTTCAGTTTCTACAGTAGAAGGGGCCCCTTCTTGCAAACCCTAAGGCCCTAAGCCCTGTCCCCTAAACCCTGAACTCGAAGATGTCAAGACTTTTGCGCTCGGCAGGATTGAGGCGTGTCTCACGGGTTTTTGGGGCGCCCAGGATCCCCTATATGAGACTGCCGGTACCTGAAGACTCGAATGAAGGGTTGTTGGGTTACATTTTTGCAGGGTATTTCACCAGAAAATCTTGTTTCGTCATTCAAGATGGTTTTGAGCCTAGCCTGGCTAGCAGAGGAACTTCATCGCCTGATGAAAACCCAAACCTTAAACCCTAAACCCTGAACCCTAAGGCCTAAAACCTAAACCCTTATGTCATTCGGCTTGCTCCGGCAGGTGAACTTAATACTGGGCGTAAAGGAGTCTAGGGTTTCGGCCTGCTGCAGCATGCTACAATCCCGAACAGAACAACCTTAACGGACCCCAAATGGGGCTACATTGGAGTTTTTCAGGTAAAGAGAACCCTACAACCCCACCCCCCCCCCCCCCCCCCCCCCCCCCCCCCCAAAACCCTAAACCCTAAACCCAAAAACCCTAAAGCCCTAAACGTGAACCCACTCAGCCCTACGTTGGAGTCTTCTTGGCTTGTCTGACCCACTAAGGGCCGCTTCAATAGGCACAAAATAAGCTCTGTGCCTCCTGCGCACGTGGGTGGTCTTGGGGAATCGGTAGACATTTCCTGTACCCTGAACCGCTGACTCTAGTTCAGGATCAAAAACACCTACTAAGTCATGACACTTCTTAAGCCATTTAAGGCCCTCAAAACTCTATACTTGGCCCGGGGTGGGGGGTGGGGACCGGACTCCACACCCCAAAACCCTCATCCCTGAACCCTAAACCAATTGCAACTATACCTAAACCCGGGGAGGGGGCCCCCATACGGTTCAACAATAGGAGAAGAATGCTAAAACGCAACTATGGTTGGTTGCCACCTGCAATGGAAGCGAACTGTTTATTGCCTCTTACATACCAGGTGCATGCCCTCAATGAACCCCTAAAACCCTAAACCCCTAAACCCTAAACCCCTAAACCCTAAACCCTAAACCCTAAACCCTAAACCCTAAACCCTAAACCCTAAACCCTGAACCCTAAACCCTAAACCCTAAACCCCAAACCCTACACCCCCACCACCCGGGCGCAGTGCCGGGCTGCACAGGAACCCTCGCTCTGTAAGGGCGCACGAGTTCCCCAAAAAGGGATTTCGCCAGGCGAAAATTGCAAACTGCACCGCGCTGACAACTCATCCCTGAGGAGGGAGGAGGCCTTCGTATGAAGTAGGGTTTAGGGTTTAGGGTTTAGGGTTTAGGGTTTAGGGTTTAGGGTTTAGGGTTTAGCGTTTAGGGTTTAGGGCCTCCCTGTGTTATAGAGTTCTTCGGGGAGGGGGGGGGGGGGGGGGGGTGAATCAATGGGTATGCAACCCAAGGTTCCCGAATGCTCCCCACTACTCCCTAAGGCTCCCTAAGCTTCCCTAAGGCCCCATGAACCACCCTTGTTTAAGAACCCTGTAAAAATGGTTCTACAAGAGGAAAAGAATGCTGAGTCGCCCCTATAGGCTGCTTGCTACCCTTAAGTGGTATCAATATGTTCAGAAACTTGCTTGCTTGCAGCAACTTGCATCATAAGCAGGCCGTGTTCACTTCTTTGGTTCCTCATGCTATAACGCCCATTCGTCCCTGCACCAACCCTTTACATTGCCGGGCTGCACACTTGGTAGCCCAGAAACTTATCACCTTGAAGGGCACCCTTTTTTGGGTTGGTTACCTTTATAGGGGAACCTTAAACCCAAAAAAGGGAAAAGGGTACCACCGGGCTGCCAAGGCTATCTAAAGCCCGAAAGCCCTAACCCTAAACCCTAAAGCCTAAAACCCTAAAACCCTGAATCCTAAACTAAGCCCGAAAAAAAGGTCGTACGAGCTCCCCAAACAGGGATATGGCCAGGCGAAAATTGCAGTTGCACCGCGCTGACAGCTTGAGAGTGCGCCGACGCAAGCTCCGAAGCAGCAAACCAACATTAAAAGGGTGTATTGGGTTTAGGGTTTAGGGTTTAGGGTTTAGGGTTTAGGGTTTAGGGTTTAGGGTTTAGGGTTTAGGGTTTAGGGTTTAGGGTTTAGGGGAGCGGGGGGGGGGGGGGGTGATTGTTGTATACATCTTATAGGGGCCATATAGTACTGATTCCGACTGCAAAAGTAGTAGGGTTCCGGGTTGAGGGACGCTGAGCCGATGACAGCCCCCTGAACCTAGTCATGCCAACAGCCTCAGAAAATCTTGCATGAAAGGAGGGACCTCCTTTATGTAACCCCTTCTATACCCTATACGACCCACGAGCCCATACTTCAGGGACCGTATTAAGGACCTCAAGCCCTAAACCCTAAACCCTAAACCCTAAACCCTAAACCCTAAACCCTAAACCCTAAACCCTAAACCCTAAACCCTAAACCCTAAACCCTAAACCCTAAACTAACCTTGGCGAAAAAGAACAAGCAAGAGCTCCGGCGTAGGTCGCAGGAAAGGGGCTGTGACAGGCCCAGAGAGCACAATACTCCCAAACCCTAAACCCTAAACCCTAAACCCTAAACCCAAAATCCTGGTATCGCGCTCCCCGTGAGGGGAAGGTTCGTCAGGCTGCCATTCTTTGCCCTTCTCCGCACCTCAGAAAAGCTCCTGGGCCCCCAACTTGATCTTGTTGGGTTTTATAGGGTTTAGGGTTGAGGGTTTTAGGGTTTAGGGGTTTAGGGTTCAGAGTTTAGGGTATTAGGGCTTAGGGGTTTTAGGGTTCAGGGTTTAAGGTTATGGGGCTAAGATACAGGCTTGTGCAGTCTGTGGGGTATGTAGCTTATAGGGTTTCTGTTTATGGCTTTGCTCAAACAGCGGCTTCTGAGGCTTCAAAACTTTGCGCTAAGAGCCTTCACCAGCCTTAATAGGGTGGCCCTTAAAACCCTCAGAAAAATATTCCTGACTATGATCCTCTTCATAAAGGGCAGTAAAAATGTCTCAAGAGCCTTCAAAAGCCTTAGTAGGGTTGGGGGTTGAGCTGTTGAGCCAAAAGCACTTCATGAGCCCGAAACCCCAAATCCTAAACCGAAAGGCCCTAACAAGCCCTACACCCCGAAACCTGAGAAGCTGAAACGCAAATCGATTCCGGGGGTTGCTATCAGGGGGGTCGTAATGTAGGCACCTATTTCACTAGGTTGTGTGTTTGGGTAGATGATAACCAAAACCCCATAACGCCCCATGTCGATCATTATCGGCTCCGGTTAAACCCTAAAACCTAGACACTAAACCCTAAACCTGGTGGATCAACTGAGATGCGCAGTTGAACAGTCTTCGCCAGTTCAGGGGTTAGGGGCTTAGGCCTTTGGGGGTTTGGGAGAAGGTTGGGATATTTCGGCGTAGCGATTAAAGCATATGGTGAGTTCTCAAAATGATGGTCCCTCTTTGGGTACCCTAAATAAGGGGGGCCGCCTCACAATAAGGACCCCAAAAGGGACCCTAATTTAGAGAAATCACCATGTAGGGCCTGTAGGATGTAGGGCCATGAGGAACTCAGCAAGATGCATCACACAGGGCAAGCAGGCGGCATCGCTCGACGAAGTTGTGTCACCCCTCACTGCAACGGGCTATACTTCGCCCCAGGAAAACACCAACTTTGTGATGGCAAGAGAGCCCAGTACCCCCCAAAATAAGGAAGCACTGCGGAATCAATTCTTCGGAAGCCTTCTCAAGTTTGCATTGAAAATGTGTAGAACCGACTTGCCCTAAACCCTAAACCCCATGTTTACTTGAGTACTTACGATTTGGGTGTACACTTTCCTGAAATGGAAGGGAATTGGGCTCTCAGCGCTTGTGGCGCTGGAAAGTTTAAAACAGACTCTCAAATAGAAGGGGTTTTGCTATAGTAAGGACCCCAAGAAGGTCCCCTCGATGTTCGGAAACCCCCAAAAATGGCTGGACTGAGGGCGGCGTCCTTGAGGGGGCTTCGGGCTTAGAGTTTCGGGCCTCGAACCCCAACACCCCGAACCTGGAAATTTGACCCTAAACCCTATAAACCCTAAACCCCAAACCCCAAACCCTAAACCCTAAACCCTCTAAACCCTTGAGGTTTGGGGCTTAAGCAATTCAGGCCACTTTGTTTACCCCACTCAGGTCCCCTGAGCAAAGTTTCTGAAGTCTGTCTGCAGGGTTTAGGGTTTAGGGTTTAGGGTTTAGGGTTTAGGGTTTAGGGTTTAGGGTTTAGGGTTTAGGGTTTAGGGTTTAGGGTTTAGGGTTTAGCGTTTAGCGTTTAAGCCTGAGGGTGTTTAGGGTCTGAGTGTTCAGGGCACCCATGATACTATATTCTCACTAACACACCCTTGGGTTCTGCACAATGTATGGGGGGTTTCAAGTTTCAGCTAGCACAAAAAACAAATAAGCTACACCATTAAGGGCCAAGAGAGAAACATCACGGTAAATTCACGCTTCAGTCCTTTCATGGAATTAACTTCTCATTTTTGTAGGTTGAATGTTGAATGTGGCACCAAACAAGTCTTTTAACGTGCCCCTGTAAAACATACGGTTACTAACAAGGTCATGGTGGTAGAAAACCAACCTCAGTTCAACCGTATGATTTTGGAACTTGGAGCCCTTAATCACATTCTTAGCTGTCCAGTACCTAGGGGTTTTAAAGGTTAACCTTTGGGATTATAAGGGGAATATATTAACACAAAAGGGTTAAAGGTTACCTACTCTACTACTAAGCATTGTTGCTACTGCCTCAAAGACCCTTGAATCCCACCTGTCAGTCTTGCCCATGTCATGAGCCCACCCTTGAGACCCTAGCTCTCATATGGGGGTTTTCGGATATAGGGGATCCCCAAGATAGACCCCCGAAATAGTAGGATTCCATCCGAAGAAGGACGCCAATAAGGTACCCCTAATTTCGGAAAACATAGGCTCGGTGGTTAATACACTCTGGGGCTGGACCCTCTCATGAATGGATTCACGGTTAGAACTGGAAAAGGTACGAAAAGCCTGTCCCACCTGTCAGTCTTATCCATGAGTCTACTAACTGGGTTGGCAGCTGCAGTAGCTGGTATGTACGGGTTGTAGGGTTTCAGGGTTCAAGGGTCGAGGGCTTATGGTTTTTAAACTAGGTTTAGGGGGACTCGAACATCGGTGATGTGCAGAAGAACTGCCTCACTGCACGCCGCAGCCATTCTTCTTCCAATAGTGCTGGTGGTAGTCCTGGCCACTAAGGGATTACAGTGCGGATGCAGTTTTGGGCTTAAGGCTTGGGATGCACCCCCGAACCACCGTTTTACTCTAGACTTAAGAGAAACCTAGGAATAAAAAGGGTGCCCCCTTTTGGTTTTCAGGGGGTTCTCAGGAAAAAAGGAAATAAGGGCCCACTCCGTGTCCTAGAACTCCGAGCTTAAGCGTTCTTAATAGGGGATAGGATTAGGGGGACCCTTGGGGATATAGACCCTCTGAATAAGGTCCCTGTTTCAGAGAGCCAGAAGAGGGTACAGAAGGGGTTCCCTTTTAAGGGTCACCCTTATCCTACCTAGGACTTAATAGGGTTTGGGAACTAGGTGCCTTCTTAGCACCCTTATGTTACCATTCAAGGGCGTCTAAACCCTAAACTCTAGACCCTAGACTCTAATTCCCAATGATGGGAATCCCCCCACCCACCCACATTCTGCACCGCTTCCCACACAGATGGCTACTTGGAGGTTCATGGGTACATAAAACACCAATTCTATCTGTACTTATAAGCCCCCTGAGTCCCCAGGTTAGAAGTAGACTTATCATTGGGCTTATACCCTAAACACCCTAAACCCTAAGCCTCCTAAACCCTAAACCCTAAACCCTACACCCTAAACCCTAAACACCCTAAAACCCTAAACCCAAAACCCAATAAGTATACCCATGAACCTCCGACTATGTGTAGAAATGAGAAGCAACAGCCAGACCCTGAACTTCCAGTTGAGGGTTTAGGGCCTTTAGGGGTTGTGTGAATCAGAGCCTAAACCCTAAACCCTCAACCCTGAACCCTGAACCCTAAACCCTAAACCCCTCAACCCAAAAGACCAGGAGGGGCCGCCTATTACTGTTGATAGTTCAGAAACCTCCAACCCTGAACCCTAAACAGCCCGGGTCTGGGGTTTAGGGTTCTAGGGTTTATGCTGTTTATACTGGTTTATGACGGTCTATAAGGGTTTAGGGTTTAGGCTCAAATCCCTAAACCCTAAACAACTAGGAGGGGTGGCCTCCTGGCCAGCGCTGCTCCCTGTACCCCCACACCTCGAAGCCTGCTTGAAGACTCTAGTGTCGTCCTCCTTGGCTAGTATCCTCTAAATCACCCTGAACCCTAAACCCTAAACCCTGAACCCTAAACCCTAAACCCTAAACCCTAAACCCTAAACCCTAAACCCTGACCCTAAACCCTGAACCGTAAACCCTAAACCCCAAACCCTACCAGTGATTTTGGGGGCATGCTCTGGGCTTGAGAGGATTCTACTTGGAGGTTCATGGGTAGTTATAACCACAATTACAAATCTACTTATAACCTACTTAGGGGACTTCGGGGGCTTATATGTACAGTCATACTTGGGGTTGTGACCCTAAACCCTAAACCCTATAATTGGGGGTTATAAGTACCCCTGAACCTCCAAGTACGCGGCCTCCGCGTCAGTCCACGGCTGTTGCTCGAGGATGTCCAGGCGGCCAAACTTTCCCCTCTCCTTGGCCACCTGTGTCGGAGCTTCCGAAGGGTTTAGGGTTTAGGGTTTTAGGGTCTAGGCTCTGTAGGTCCTAAGCTTAAACTGCAGGCTGCGCCCTACAGCCCAAACAGCTTCATATCCCTAAGCCCCAAACCCGAAGCCTTTCAGGGTTCGTAGGAAGAAAGATGGTATCTGCAGACAAGGTACCCTAAACTCTAAACCCTAATCCCTGAACCCTGAACCCTGAAGTCCTGAGCACTCAACCACCCTACATCTCTCAAACCCCCAAACCCTAAACCATCAGATGTACTTCGAAACGGTGCTTTGATATCAACCATTGTACATACCCCCAAAATACAACCAATCTGATTACATGTAAGACCCCCCCACAACAAAAGACACAGAAAGAAAGGTTCTCCAATTTTGCAGAACCCCCACGTCGCATTCCTCAAATTGGTACCTGGTAGGTGTGCTAATAGGGGCTTGGGTGGGGCCTTTAGCTTATGTGTGTAGGTTTAACTTGTGAGGTGTAGTTTAGGGGTTTGGCGTTTAGGGCTCAGGATCTAGGAGTTGAGGGATGTAGTTCTGCGTGGAAGAGGTTGACCCTACACCCTAAACCCTAAACTCTAGACCCTAAAGCCTAAACCCTAAACCCTCTTCTCGTTCTGTGAGACCGTGGTCCACCAAATTGGTGTACTCCCGCTTATGCCGCCGGAAAAAAAGACCCCGAATCACCCTGATCATGGGAAACCCAGATTTGTCTTCAGGGTCCAGGTCAAGGTAGAGCAAACCCTAAACCCTAAACCCTAAACCCTAAACCCTAAACCCTAAACCCTAAACCCTAAACCCTAAACCCTAAACCCTAAACCCTAAACCCTAAACCCTAAACCGCAAAGCCTAACCCTGACACCTTCTAACCACACATGCCATAAAAAAATGCACTTGAAGGTTGGGGGGTTGGGGTTTTCTATAAAGGAGGGACCCTTACAGGGTGGGGCCCCTTACTATACTAACTGTAGTTAAGGGACTTATAACCTAACTTAGGGTCCTTATAACCCAATTTAGGGCCCTTATAACTCTACTTATAACTAGGGGGCCCCACCCTGTATGAGGGACCCCTTAGCTTCTTTTTCGGGGGTTGCGGAAAGCATGGCGGGTTTGGGGGGGGTCCCTCCTTTCGAGCTTGTGGGGTCTATAAAGTTCAGGGGTTTAGGGGTTTAGGGCTTTAGGGTTTGGGGCTTTGGGGTTTAGGGCTTTAGGGTTTAGGGTTTGGCTTCGGTTTAAATCCGGCTAGAACTTCAGAACAATGAGCCGCTGGAAAAGGGCAAAGTGCCTCCTCTGCAATCTTCCTCTGCTCAGGGCTGTGCACCTGGGATGTGGTTTAGGGTTTAAGGGTTTAGGGTTTAGGGTTTAGGGTTTAGGGTTCAGGGTTTAGGGTTTAGGGTTTAGGTGGCTCGACAAACATTCCGACTGTTTAGTGTTCAGTGATGGTGTGGGGTGTAGGGCTTGGGGCTTGGGGCTTAGGGTTTGGGGTTTAGGGTTCAGGGTTTAGGGTTTAGGGTCCAGGGTCTAGGGTTTAGCCTTCAGGGTTTAGGGTTTAGGGTGCAATATGAGGGTCGGAATAGATGCCAATCGTATTCTCTTGTGGTCCCTTTCTGAATATACTAGAAAACCCCCCAAAACCTATTCTGCTTGTTGAGGCCCGTAGATTAGACATGACAACAGGGAGAGAGAGGCACTGGCGCGCAACGACACTCTCTGGAATCTAAACTCTCGCATGGCAACCCGAAACTCTCTAACCTAGGGTTTAGGGTTTAGGGTTTAGGGTTTAGGCTTTAGGGACTCTAAACCCTAAAGCCTAAAGCCCAAAAACTTTAACCCCTAAAACCCAAAAACCCTAAACCCCAAAGCCCTACCCCGAAACCCTAAAACCCCAAAACCCTGAAGCCGTAAATCTGTACCAAGCCGTAGCCCTTCGTGGCCCAGATGGGGGCTCAAACCCCGAACCCTAAACTCCCCGGACCCAAAACCAACCCTATAGACCCTAAACCCTAAACCCTAAACCCTAAACCCTAAACCCTAAACCCTAAACCCTAAACCCTAAACCTCCTTGCAGCCCTACACACATGTATGCTGGGTTTTGGGGTTTAGGGCTTAGGGTTTTGGGATCAGGGTTCAGGGATCCTGAACGGTCTGTCATCCAAAAAGTGTGAGGGTCTCCCAAACATACGAGGGCCGAATGGCAACAGGAGCCCCCGCGGAAAGGACCTTTATTTTGAAACTTAGTGAGCTCACCAAATCATGCCCTAAACCATAAACCCTAAACCCAAAACCCTGAAAGGACAGTCGTGATTTCTGTGATCGAATTGTTTGATGCGAGCAAGGCCGCATTTTGCGAGTGAAACCCTGAGCCCTGTACCCGGAAGCCTGAACCCCAAACCCTGAACTCTGAACCCCTCAACCTTAAACCCCAAACCCTAAACCCTAAACCCCAAAACCCTCAACCCCAAACCCCAAAACCTTAAACCCTAAACCCAAAACCCCAAAACCCTCAACCCTGAACCTATGAGTGGTGCAGGCTTTCAGAGTGAGTCTCGAGGCTTTAGGGCGCACCGAGGTGCCGCTGAGCTCCATTTAGGGCTTAGGAGGTGTAGGGTTTGGGGTTTGGGGTTTAGGGTTTAGGGTTTAGGGTTTAGGGTTTTAGGGTTTAGGGTTTAGGGTTTAGGGCTTAGGGCTTTGGGGGGGTTTGGGGCTCAGAAGAACTGTGCGCAAGCTGTATGATCTATGCTGTCAGGGATACTTTGCTTGAGCCCAAAACCCTAAACCCTAAACCCTAAGGCCCTAAGGCCCGAAACCCTGAACCCTAAACCCCTAAACCCCTAAAACCCCTAAAACCCCTAAACCCCTAAACCCTAAACCGTTGAATTGCAGGCTCCTAGTTAGCAGCCAATATTCCTCAGCTGAGCCCCGGGCCCAAATCGCGGATCTGTACCTTGGTTTGGGGTTCAGGGTGTAGGGTGTAGGGTGTAAGTTATAGGTTAGGGTTTAGGGTTTAGGGTTTAGGGTTTAGGGTTTAGGGTTTAGGGTTTAGGGTTTAGGGTTTAGGGTTTAGGGTTTAGGGTTTAGGGCCTTAGCCTTTGACATAGATCACGTCCAGGGGCGCTGAGGGGGACTCTACCATTTATGCGGGGCTTTAAACCCCCTGGTTCCTAGTAGGGAATGGGGGAATGAGGTACCCTGTAGAACCCCTTAAAGGGTATGTAGATATGTGTGTGTATATATATATATATATTGAGAGGGGGATATAGGGTACCCCAGTAATTAGGGACCCCGAGGTCTTGGGAAACCCTCCTCTTCACTCAGACTGTCCCTCAGCTTCTCTTCCGCTGGCATGTGCTGGAAGCCAGCGTCAGAAGTGAGAGGCTCCCGCTGCCGCGGCGGAGGAGAGAAGCTTTGCACTGGCAATTGACGTGGCCCCATCGCTGGCGCACAAGGGCCGCTCAACTTCAGCGAGCTCCCTGTCCGCCTGAGGCAAAACAGACGCAGCATGCTGCGCATCCTGGATGCCAAGGTATATGCGAGCTCTCAGGCCACGCACTCGTCGCAGCCTGTCCAAGAGGAAACTGTAGCCCATCATTCGAGTCAACGGGCTTTCAAGGTGGGCCTTGAGAACCCGCCCGAACAGCTCCCCAACCCTCGAACCCTACTTGGAGGCTCAGGGGTAGTTATAACCACAATTATATATCTGCTTATAACCTACTTAGGGGACTTAGGCTTATAGGTACAGTTTTAATTGGGGTTTTAAGTGCCCTGAACCTCCAAGTAGACCCATCTGGACACTCAAGCAAACTCCCGTTGCATGGTCCCTTAACATGTGCCCTAACAGGGGACCCCTTCTATACCCTATACAGCCCAAGGGCACCCATCTAAGAAGCAGACATATAAACTCAAAACCTGGATCCCACTTAAACCCTGAACCCGTAATCCTGAACCATATACACCCAATAAATCTGTCAATCTGATCAACCTTAAAAAAACCTGCAATTCAACCCTAAACCCTATAGAACCTAAACCCTATAAACCCTATAAACCCTATGAACCCTATAAAAACCCTGTAAACACTATAAACCCTATAAGCACTATAAACCCTAAAAGCCCTAAACCCCAACCCTATGCTTCAAACCCTAAACCCTAAACCCTAAGCCCTAAACCCTAAACCCTAAACCCTGAACCCTGAACCCTAAACCCCTCAAACCCCCTTGGTCCGGGAGGCTGTGGTCTGCCCGAGGAGTCGGCCCCGCATCCCTCGTAGAAGACCTTGGGGTTTGGAGTGCAGGGTTTAGGGTTAGGGTTTAGGTTTAGGGTTTAGGGTTTAGGGTTTAGGGTTTGGGGTTTAGGGTTTAGGGTTTAGGGTTTGGGGTTTAGGGTTTAGGGGTTAGAGGTTAGGGTTTAGGGTTTAGGGTTTAGGGCTTAGGGTTGATCAGGGATGTTAGGGTTCAGGGTTGATCAGGGATTAGGGCTTAGGGTTGATCAGGGAATTTGGGGTTTAGGGTTGATCAGGGATTAGGGCTTAGGGTTGACCAGAGATTAGGGAACAGGGTTGACCAGGGTTTAGGGTTGAGGGTTTAGGGTTTGGGAAGTCCACTCCACACGCAGCAAGACACATTGACGTTGCAGATCATTTCCTGCAGGGAGACCTCCAGCAGCTGTTCATAACTCACCTCAGCTGGCGGGGCAAGGAAGATGATTCCAGGGTTGGCTGTAGAGTTTGAGGGGGTTTAGGGTTTAGGGTTTAGGGTTTAGGCTTTAGGGTTTAGGGCAAATTCTTTACACGCTCAGATCTTCATGGTCCCTTCTAAACCTCGCAGTTCATGGTAGCATCAGCATGCCAGGAGCGCACGGCGGTTTCAGAAGATGTTCAACACAGACCCTGAGTACTCGGAACACAGGCGAAAACCCACTCTGAAGAAACCTCCATAAGGGGGACATCCCTAAACCCCAAACCCCAAACCCCAAACCCTAAACCCTAAACCCCATATGGGTATCATCTCGGATTGTTTCTGGTCCTGTACTGCGTCCCTTCCGTGCGCGGCCGTCGCCCTTCAAACTCTAGTCGAATCAGGGTTTAGGGTTTAGGGTTTAGGGTTCAGGGTTCAGGGTTCAGGGTTCAGGGTGTAGGGTTTAGGGTTGAGGGCTTGGGACTCCCAAATCTGGCCTCGGATTTATGAACGGGCTCGTTGCATCAGGCGCGCCTTCTCAGGATCAAACTCCACGCGAAGTGCTTCCTTAGCTCGGGAGAAGGTGGGGTGCACTGGTCTTCGCCCCGCCCAGGATCCTAAACCCTCAACCCTCCACCCGAAATCCTAAACCCTAAGCCCTAAAGCCTAAACCCTCTTCGTCCCCCTAGATCCTAAACCACAGGGTCCTAAGTACCTATCTGGGGGGACCCTTGCCCAAACCATAGTAGACATTCCTACTGTAGAATCACCCTACTTTCTACTATGCAGGTAATTCGCACCCTTTCGGTAAACCCTAATCCCCTTTACCCTAAACCCCAGACCATCCAAAGACGCGAAGGCCCGAGCCTCATACCCTGAACCCCGCAATTACTGCCCAGTGCAAGCAATATTCTTGGAACAAAAACGAGCCTATACTCGGAGGTTCAGGGTACTTATAACTGTTCTTATAAGCCCCCTAAGTCCCCTAAGTAGGTTATACGTAGATTTAGAATTGTGGTTATAAGTACCCTTGAATCGCCAAATATGAGGAGTTCAGGGCTTAGGGTTGAAGGGCTTTGGGGTTTAGGGTTTTAGGATGTAGGGTGGAAGGTTCCTGTGAGATGGAGCCTTCCATTTTGGGCCTGTACCCTAAACCCTAAACCCTAAACCCTAATACAGAATGCAAAGGACCTCTATGGGAAACAACTGATCGCTTCCCCCCTGAAACCGTGCAGCCTTCGCTAACGAGGGTTGCTCTATATTAGATGCCCATTTAAGGAAGATATGCATTATAGACCCTAAGCTCCAAACCCGAAACCGACAAAATTAAATTCACAACCCCCGTCGCCCCACCCACCCCCCCCCCCCACATGCTAGCGCAGTTGATATGAAGCAGGGTATATATTTCTTGTACCCCCCAAAAGGACACCAGGCATATACACTCACCAATATTAAAAAGAAACCTGATGTACACTCACCAATAACAGTAATATAAACCCTGCTTCATATCCTTCCCGGACCGCAGAGCACTGAAACCGGGAACCAAAGTGATGTTGTGGTGTACTGAGGGTGCTTATGAGGGCCAGACTCAGCTTTGTAAGGTCTTTGGGGTTGGGCGGTTTTGAGTTTGGGGCTAACAGTGAAGGCTTGGGAGTTTAGGCCTTTGGGCTTAGCAGCCTAAACCCTCAACCCCAAACCCTACAGGGTGGGGCCCCCTTACTATACTAACTGTAGTTAAGGGACTTATAACCTAACTTAGGGTCCTTATAACCCAATTTAGGGCCCTTATAACTCTACTTATAACTAGGGGGCCCCACCCTGTAGACCATGAAATCCCGGGGGAGGGTTTGCAGCCTCCTAAGGGCTCACTCAAGAGGCCTGAGGCCTTAGGGTTTAGGGTTTAGGGTTTAGGGTTTAGGGTTTAGGGTTTAGGACGAAGCATCCCATTCGCACCCTATCACCCGCCTAAAGCCTAAACCCGCCTGAGGCCTGAAGCCTACCTTGTTTCGGGTTTAGGGGTTTAGGATTTGAGTTTAGGGGTTTAGGATATAGGGTTTAGGGGTTAGGGTTTAGGGGTTTAGGGTCCAGGGTTCAGGGCTAAAGCCTACCTTAACAGCCAAAAATCTACAGTTTGTAGGCTAAGGACTCTCACAACGGGATGTTCAGTACCAACCTACGAAAACGCGGGCTGTTCCTAAAACGCTTCGGGTTTTAGGGTCGAACCCTAGACAACTTTCGGGGCAGGCGCGCTGTGGCCGTCGCCAGCGCAAACAGATTCATAGGTTGGCTGTGGATTGTGCCTCTGCTGTGGGTTGGTGGGGTTTAGGGTTTGGGGTTTGGGGTTTAGGGTTTAATTGAGTGCCTAAAGGGTCCATAGAGTTTGATGGTCTGTAGGTTATGTAAGGTTTTACGAGCATTACACAATTTTGTGATGCCAGTGGCAAGCTACACCCTAACCACCAGACCTAAACCCTGAACTCGAAGCTGATCCCTAAAGTAGCCCCCAGACCCAACCTCTAAATCCCTCTGCACCCAGCCAAAACAAACATCAACAACACACGCCCCGGCCAAGAGTCCGCACATGACCCTAAAACCTCAACCCGAAGCCTAAACCCTAAACCCTAAACCCTAAACCCTAAACCCTAAACCCCTATACTGGGCTGGACAAAAGCCATTCCTGGATGACATCCTCTCGAAATGTTTTGGGGGTTCCTGTACCAAAGGGGATATAATACGTTGGTGTCTGCTTTAGGAAAACACAGTTTCTTCAATGCAGTTCTCTAATTATGGGTTTCCCTACTACCCCTCTATACTACCCCCCCCCCCCTAGGCTCCCCCCTTAATTAAGCTTACCTATCCCGAAATAGCCTTAACTACCGGGGAACCTCGGGGGGTGGGTAGTTTTAGAGGGGTAGTAGGGGAACCCATAATCTAACAACAGCAGTTAATTTCACAGCGCCAGTGTAAACTCTCCTAGTTAGCCCTCCTGAATGCGTACCAATTGGGATGCTCCCCCGTATACTGAGAGTCCTTAATATATAGGGATCGGAATAGGGGGGGGGGGGGGGGGGGGTGCTAAAATCCCTTTATGAAGGACTGTTAGTGTAAGGGGGAACATCCCAAAGTATCAGCCCAAATCTATATGAGCCTTGCTAAACCTCGACCCCACTTAAACCCCCAGAACCCTCCCCAACAAACTGCTTTTAAAGAAAAGCCCAAATAGTGCTAATTGCCGACCCACAGCACCCGCCGGTGTAGCCCACAACCGTCCGGGTCACGCCAGAAACTTTCTCAAAGGAGGCCTTCTTGCAGTTAGGGTTTAGGGTTTAGGGTTTCGGGCTGAAGGGCGCTTGCTTGCGGGCTAGAAAGCAAGGTCCTGGTCGCTGTAATCTTCGTCGTGTGGGCCCTTAGGATGGGCCCTATAATACCAGGACCCCTTACAAATACCCTTTAGGGTTTAGGGTTTAGGGTTTAGGGTTTAGGGTTTAGGGTCACCCTATCAAACTCAAGGGCCCATACTTCAGAACCCTTCAAGGGAGGTAAGGGACCATACCAAGGGCCCATGTAACTACCCTTAGGTGTAAACCCTCGTGACCACCCTCAGCCCCACAAAAGCCCCTACCAGCTCGGCAACAAACCCCGCGCAGACCGAACCCAAAATCCGAACCCCTACGCCCTCATACCCTACACCCTAAACCCAGACCCCTAAACCTTATAAAACCTAAACCCTAAACCCTAAAACCCTAAAACCCTGAAACCCTGAAGCCTAAAACCCTGAAACCCTAAACCATAAAAGCCTGCCTCACAGAGCATGTAGGGTGTGAGTTCGGGCGCGGGGGCGTGCAGATCACATCTTAGGTGTGTGGTGACCGATGGTCATCGTCTCTAAGGGGAATTAAAGATAACAGAAACTCTAAACCCAAACCCCTAAACGCTGCAGATCCACCCTAACCCCAAACCCTAAACTTAGGGCTGGGGCTGGAGTTTCTGGGTTTCGGGTCTATCGGGTTGGGAGACTCCCCCTTTCTCCTAACAGTCCTTAAGAGGGAGCATCATAGGGGTACTACAATCCCTATTAAGGACTGTTAGTATAGGGGGAACATCCCAAGCTTAGCGTCTGGAGGCTCTAGAGTTTAAGGTTTAGGGGTACAAGAACCTTTAGCTGATGCAAGAAAACCCCTGGCCCCCCCTCCCTACCCTAAACCCTAAACCCTAAACCTTCAAGGGGTTGGTAAGGGAACCTAGGATAATAAGGGTGCTACTGGGCATCCTAGCCCTAAACCCTAAACCCTAAACCCTAAACCCTAAACCCTAAACCCTAAACCCTAAACCCTAAACCCGAAACCCTAAACCCTAAACCCGAAACCCTAAACCCTAAACCCTAAACCCTAGCTGCCCCAGCTGTCAAGTCTTAAAGGCCGCTGAGGGCCGATCAGCCCTCGACTTCGAGGCCCTAAGCCCTAAACTCTCTCGACCTAAACCCTAAACCCTAAACCCTAAACCCTAAACCCTAAACCCTAAACCCTAAACCCTAAACCCTAAAACCCTAAACCCTAAACCCTCTAGGCCCTAAAGAGCCTGAACGGCACAGGCTCTAAGATGGCCTGCGGCCCCCAGAATCAGCCCATTGCGAAGGTGGCCACCTCCTGCCGGGTGCGTAGGGTTTAGGGTTTAGGGTTTAGGGTTTAGGGTTTAGGGTTTAGGGTTTAGGGTTTAGGGTTTAGGGTTTAGGGTTTAGGGTTTAGGGTTTAGGGTTTAGGGTTTAGGGTTTAGGGTTTAGGGTTTAGGGTTTAGGGTTTAGGTTTAAGGGTTTAGGGTTTAGGGTTTAGGGTTTAGGGTTTAGGGTTTAGGGTTTAGGGTTTAGGGTTTAGGGTTTAGGGTTTAGATTTTAGGGTTTAGGGTTTAGGAGTTAGGGTTTAGGGTGCAGGGTTTAGGGTTTAGGGTTTAGGGTTTAGGGCTTAGGTTTCGGGTTTAGGGTTTAGGGTTTTATGGCTTAAAGTTTAAGTTTTGGGTTTAGGAATAGGAATACTACAACCTAGGGTATGAGTCACTCATACAACACTTTGTTTAGCAAAGAGCAGCCTCCAACTACCCCCGAAACCTGTCAACACAGAAGCCCTGAACCCTTTGAACCCTTTGGCGGGTTAGGGCTTGGTTTAGAGTTTCAATTGAAGGGTTTAGGGTTTAGGGTTCAGGGTTTAGGGTTTAGGGGCCCGTTAGAACGCAAGATGTTCACTTCTCTAACATATGGTCCCTTTTGAGTTCACCATTACAAGGCGGCCCCTAAACCCTAAACCCTAAAACCTAGACCCTGAACCCTAAACCCAAAAAACTGATTTAGAGAACTCACCCAGTCGAATTAGGATCTCACGTGCGGGGGTGCCAAACGCGCGGAATGTCAAGGGACTAAGGGACCTTAGGGGTTATGTAGGGGTTATTTAGGGGCTAGGGCCTAGGGTTTAGGGTTTCGGGTTTAGGGTATATATATATATAGGGGTTATAGGGGAATAAGAGTAAGGATCCCTTCCAGGGGTCCCTCCTCATACCCATTAAGAATGCATGGTCCTTGCCACTTCTCGACATTGCTTCGCACATACCTGCGACTTCGGGGAGCTGACGATTCTCAGCGTTTAGGGTTTATAGGGTTTATGGGGTTGATAGGGTTTACGGTTTAGGGATTAGGGTTAAGGGTTTAAAGGTTTATAGGTTTATAGGGTGGTAGGTACATGGTCCCGTAGTAACTTCTTAAGCTCAGGTACTGGTGAGTTTAGGGTTTAGGGTTTAGGGTTTAGGGTTTAGGGTTTAGGGTTGGTACCCTGAACTGGATCTGCCAAGGCTCGACTCTAAGTCATGGCAAACTGAAAAACATAGGACCTGGTTGTCGGGGCCCTAAACCGTGACCCCAAAGCCTGAAACCGTGAACCCCTGAAACCCTTAGAAACCTACACCTTTAAACCCTGAAATCCGTAATCCCTTAAATCCTTCACCCGTGCAACCTAAAGCCCTGAAACCCTACATACCCCTGCGCACAGATCGCTGCTCTATCACCTGCGCAGCGCTGAAAACCCCAAACGCCAGGCTTCAAAGAGCTGTAATGCGGCACACACCTTTCGGGTTCAGGGCTTAGGGTTTGGGGTTTAGGATTTGGGGTTCAGGGTTTGGATTTTCGGTTTACTTAGGGTTTGGGGTTTGCGGCTGTGGGTTTAATCCTTCAACCCTTGCACTTCTACTCCCTCGCACCCTGACCCCAACAAACCCCGGACGCGCCTGGTGGGGTTCTTGCAAACGCAGTTGCAGGAGCTGATCCGCTTGGGCTACACTGTCGCATCAAAGCGCGGCGGAGGTTTGCATTCAGTGCTGGGCTTGTCCGAAACCCTAAACCTGAAACCCCAAACCCCCGGAACCCCAGGCCTGAAACCCCAAACCCGCAAACCCTAGACCCCTAAACCCTGCACCTTCTACAGACTCTCGTTAAGGAACTTGAACGACATTTTAGGTCCATTAGCAAGAACCCAGCAGAACCTGCATTCCTCAATATGCTCCATTTCAGACCGCTCAGACTGCCTAAACCATAGTCATCCCTTCCTTAGGGGCAACTGAAGGGTTCAGGCTTCAGGGGGGGTTTAGGGTTTAGGGTTTAGGGTTGAGGGTTGAGGGTTGAGGGTTTAGGGTTAGCCCTCCCTTCATCCACACCTAATTCCTGCAGAGGTTTTCTAAGGGGCGGCTACAGGATCGGTTCTTTTTGGCCATGTGGTTTTGATATTCGAGGGATAGGATTGTTAGGGTGCCTGGATTAATGTGTTTAAACCCTAAGCCCAGATAACCCTAAATCCCAAACCCAAGTCCGAAAACCCAAACCCTAAACCCTGAGCCCTAAATAAGCCCCGAACCCAAGACCCTGGACCCCCAAATCCTGAACCCTAAGCCCCAAACCTGAAACCTAAACCCCAAACCCTACACCCGAAACCACAAATCCTAACCCCAAACCCCAAACCCCAAACTTGGGGGGATTCCCCAAAAATCTGGGTATCTCCCTAAACCCTAAACCCGAAACCCTAAACCCGCAACCCCAAACCCTAAACCCTAAACCCCAAACCCTAAACCCACCCTAAACCCTAAATTCTGGGGTTCCAACGCACCCAAGGCCGAGCTGAACCCGAATCGCTCCACGTCCTCGGCGGCCTCCACGACCTCAGCGTTTGTTGGTTTAGGGTTTAGGGTTTAGGATTTAGGGTTTAGGGTTTAGGGTTTAGGGTTTGGGGTTTGGGTTTTAGGGTTTAGAGTTTAGGGTTTAGGCTTTGGGGTTAAGGATCTGGGGTTTTGGGTTTAGGGTTTGGGGTCTTTAGGGTCCAGGGGCTTAGATCTTCTGGGGCTCTATAGTGCACAAATACCTTCTAAACCCTGTACCCGAACCTCAGACCCCCTTAACCCTAAACCCTAAACCCTAAACCCTAAATCCTAAACCCCCCCCTAAACCCTCTGAACCCTAAAGCCCCAAACCCGCTGAACGTCCCTGGTCTTCTGAGCCACCGTAGGGTTTTGGGCGCGCAAAAGTCCTGAACCCTCAGCTCGACACCCGAAACCCTAAACCCTAAACCCTCAGCCCTAAACCCTAAAGACCCTAAACCCACGCAGCGCCGGGGCCGAGACAAACTTCTGGTCCGCGGTGTCCTGGGACGATTTGTGCTTCGTTCGGGCTACTCGAAACCCTCTAAACCCTGTAAAACCCCATAAACCCTATAAAACCCTATAAACCCCATAAACCCTATAAAGCCTAAGCCCTCAGCCCTAAGCCCTAAACCCTATAAACCCTACACCCTAAGCCCTAAAACCTACACCAAACATAGTGGGCTTAGGGGGGGTGAACATGTTGGGGTTGAAGCGAGCTCCGGTTTGAGCTGCATTCTCGGGACAGCATGGGCAAAGAGACGGGGATTAGGGTTTAGGGTAATTACCTAAACCCCACACCCTAAACCCCAAACCCTAAACCCTAAACCCTAAACCCTAAATTCTAAACCCCAAACCCTAAACCTTAGACCCCAGGCCCCAGGCCGTCAAGCCTACCTAGCATGGTTTAGGGTTTAGGATTTTAAGGGAAACCCTCCCCTGAACCCTAGACCCCCTAGGGAATGGCGAGGTACCCTATACAATCCCTTTAAGGGTCTATATAAGGGGATATCGGGTACCTCATTCCCTCATTCCGTACTTAGAACCAGCCAGTAGAAACTTCGGCAATATTCCACAAGAGCCACTTAGGCCCCGACACCCGCCCAGCGCATGACCACCTCGGCACGTGAGGAGCGCTTGCTGATAGGGTTTAGGATTCAGAAAGTTTAGGGTTTAGGGTTTATAGGGTTTAGGGCTACTGCTCTAACCCCTGAAACCCTACAAACCTATAAGCCCTCAAAACCCAAAAAAAAACGACAACCCCAAAGCCCTAAGTATGAAGACTTCAGACAATGATATGTCTATTGAGGATTGTAGTGCTCTCTCCAATATGAATCCTGAGGGTTACATGTACCACGGTATGGGGGGGTTTACGGTTTCAAAGGGTACCTCGTTGGGGTCCTGATTATAAGGGGATCCTACTATTCAGGGATCTATATTAGGGGTCCATGTTTTTCGTAAACCCCCATATGAATCCTGAGGGTTCCATGTACCAATGTATATGCTGGGGGCCAACGACACTAAATATGCACGAACTACTTTACAGTCCAAGTGTACTTTGCTTAGTTACATGCGTCCTCTGGCAGGGTTAAGGGTTTAGGGTCGAGATCTCCCCGCTTAGCGCCTGTACCCCCAAACCACCCAAGGCCCTGAAACCCTAAACCCTGAAACCCTGAAACCCCGAAACCCCCAAACCCCGAAACCCTGAAGCCCTAAACCATCAACCCTGAAACCCTAAACCCTACTATAAACCCTATCAAGCCCTACCATAAACCCTCTAAACCCACTAAACCCAGCACAAAAACCCTAAAAAGCACCCTGTAAAAATAAAACCTATAAACCCCTACATACCCCCTAAACCCAAACAAAACCTGCGACCCCCTAAACCCTAAACCCTAAACCCTATACCCTGAGAGTCCCATTCTCGGGACCCCTACGTAGCCCTCGTCGGTGACCGTGAGCCCCCCCCCCGTGCCCCGCAGGTGAATGAGATCGCCAGTCCTCCGTTGAAAGCTGGTCGTACCGGTTTAGGGTTTAGGGTTTAGGGTTTAGGGGGGGGGGGGGGGGGGGGGGGAGTAGGAGTTAGGTTAGGGCATTCAAGGGTTTTGAGGGTTTAGAGTTGGGGGGTTTCGAGATTGGGCCAGGGTTGTGTGGCTGCATTTGGGGTCGGTTTGGGTTTCCTGAAGGAAGTGGTTTCGGGTTTGGGTTGCACTTGTTGGTGCTCAGTAGGATGTCAGCGAACCATCACTTCAAGGGTACGAGAATTGGGATGCAAGGCACCTATCTTCTTAACATCCTCAACGAAGGACTACTACCCTTAGGCTCAAAATTCATATAAGAAGGCCGTTGAACCCAAAAAACCCTGAAATAAGAGTCCCTAGAGCCTTAGGGCTAAGTTTAGGACCGTTTCAGCTTCGGGCTCCTGTGCGAGATACAGGCTTCCGGATGCACAGAAGAGAAGGAGAGCATCAACATAAAAAGCAGCTGCCCTCGTTGCTTTTCACTTGGTGCTTGGAAGTAGAATGAATTTAGGGTTTAGGATTTAGGGCTTAGGGTTTCGGATTTAGGGTTCGGGGTTTAGGGTTTAGGGCACTTGGTTGAGCCACTTTTGCCTGGACGGGCCCATGCTCTGTGCCATGCGCGTGAGATTGTCAATCCGGTTCTTGTCCTTGACGCGCAGAAAGGCGACTTGCTTCCCATGCTTTCGGGGCGGAACCACAAGCCACTGCCCTTGCACTTGCGGGGTGTGCGCGTGGTCCAGGGTGTCCTGTGTGGGAAGGGAACCAACAGCTCTGACATTGAAGCCCACTTCTTGTTGAGGAGTGTCTTCGAGCCGCCTTCACGCAGTGAACCTCCGATGCAAGGGCGGCCGTGCTTTCGGACCCACTTCGCCAAGAAGTCCCCAAGGTGCAAGCATAGAGGTGGTTCATACATAATCCCTATTTCCATGGGAGCTTCCCAGTTACCGGTACCCTTCTTCTATACTCCCCTTAGAACCGTAATAAAAAAATAAAACATAATTCCCAAGGGGGGATATAGTCTTTCAATATGCAGTACCGTGATGGAACTGCGTAGAGGGGCAGCTTTGAAAAGCTGCCTGGGTGACTAACACCACGAAGCAACCAATTCTAATGCAACTGGGACCTTTTAGTGCCTTTTTACTTAACGATGATCCTCTTAAACCCAATAATCCAATAAGGGGAAATATATATATATATATATATATATAAGTACCAAGACCCTACCTAGGCACGTACTATCCCTAAACCCTAAACCCTAAATCAAAAGCCTAAACCCTAAACCCTAAACCCTAAACCCTAAACCCTAAACCTTAAACCCTAAACCCTAAACCCTAAACCCCTTGTTTTAGGGTTCTAGAGTTTTAGGGTGTAAGCTTTAGCAGCTCTTCCATCCCCGTGCCCTGAGCCTGAGTGGATTTCCTCGGCTCGCCAGCCGGGTCGCCGATCCAGAAGAATTGCCGAGACCTTAGGGTTTAGGGTCTGGGGTTTTAGAGGGTTGAGGGTTGAGGGTTGAGGGTTGAGGGTTTAGGGTTTAGGGTTTGGCACGGAGCCCCAAGCACCCCACAATGATTTCAAGGGCGTCGGGTTTAAGGTTTAAGGCTCGAAAGCGAACACTTTTACGAAAAAACTACGATGCCCCAGAACCCCAAGCCCCAAACCCAACACTAGCCGACCCAAACAGGAACTCCATGAAAGTCTCCTCGCTTGTTCTCGGCACTTCGGCGAAGAACACCCCGAGCCCGACCCGACGTTGCCATTTGGGGTCCGGTATGGCTTTCCAGTGAGATTTTCGCATCCAAGCAAGAACTACATTAGAGTCTCTCCTAACCTTTGAGCCCCAAGCCCTACACCCTATATAAGCCAGGAAGCTGAGCACCTCCACCCCCAAGATTCAAATCCCCCCAAACCCGAAGAAAAGCCAAGCTATGCAGTGGTTTCGCCTTCGGCTCCAGCCCCCCTTCAGATGGGGTTTCCGGAATAGGGTTTAGGGTTTAGGGTTTAGGGTTTAGGGTTTAGGGTTTAGGGTTTAGGGTTTAGGGTTTAGGGTTTAGGGGAAAGGGTTTAGGGTTTAGGGTTTAGGGAATTGGCGGGGGGGGGGGGGGGGGGGGGGGGGGGGGGTGGGGATACCTTAATTTGGGGTCCTTATTGTAAGGGGGGGTCTATCTTTAGAAGTTCCCTATTTTCGAAATCCCCAAATAAGGATTCATGGCTGGGAACTTGGTCCCTGCAGAACTGGATAAAGGCGGGGTAGGAAACATTACTTGTCACAGGGTAGACCATGAAAGAACCCCAAACCTAAGCCTGTAAGCCCTGGCCACTTGCCTTTTAGGGCTTAGGGTTCAGGTTTAGGGAAACCCGAAGCCCTAAACCCCATAAACCCTACAATGCTCGAACCCCAAAAGCCCTGCTGCGGGCGAGATGCCCTCATCGACTTTCTTCCGGGAGTGCCGCCGGCCCATAAGAGATCCCTGCAACAGGTCGCAAGCTGGGGTTAAAATTCCTCTAAACCTAAAGCTCCCCAAACCCTAAACCCTAAACCCTAAACACTAATTAACTAGGGTTACAAGGGCTCATGGAGCTGAAGGGGGTGCGATTCGGATGTTGGGATGTTTGGAACATTACCCTGAGACTCGAGCCGAGCCTGACTGCCCTAAATGAAAACAAATGGAGGCCTAGCAATCGGTACGTGCACCATAAATCCAGATGAATATGCTTATGACTATGTATATGTCTAGTAAGCACTAAAGACTTGCGTGAATTTAAGAAGGGAAGTGGGGGGGGGACATGTAAAGGTACTCGGCTTCCTTGGGGGTTAGGGTTTAGAGTGTGGTAGCGTTGTTAGCGCGCGTCGTGGGCCGTCTAGATTGGCTTTCACGGGCCCACTCCCATGCGCGCGTCGCGGGGCGGTACACCCACCCCAAACCACCCGGCATGTAGTATTTTAGGGTTTTTCGTCATAAAGTCTGGTGGTTGGTGCTCTCATCCACCGTGGGACTGTTCCACTGCAGCCGTGCGGCTATTACAAAGGTGGTTGCTGTCACTCGGTACGGGGCTGGCCGCCCTGCTTGACCTCCTCGTTTTTCGAGCAGGCACCCTCACTGGCTCAGGGCTGGCCCGAAAACATGGCCCGCTGTGCCCCTGAATTTCAAACTGGTCTTCCCGAAACGGTTGGGGGGCGGCGCCGGCAAAGTCCTTGGGTCAGAGCACTCTTGTCTTGGGTTTAGGGTTTGAACCTTTGACACTCAAAGGCTCGACCGCCTGACACACACGGCTGAGTGGTCGTCTTGCCAAAGCGTTCAGCAGCCCAACTTTACCTGGGCTGCACGTGGCGTGCTTAGATCGTTCGTCGAGAGCTCGGACGGCTTCGGGTTCTCACGTGGTGGTAGCGAGCCCTCAGCCAGACTTTAGGGTTTGGGCTTTAATGTTTTCCTGGCTTTGGTTTGTTGTGTGGATTTAGGCTAAGGCTTTCGTATTTTGAGCCTTTGCCGTCCGTCGCGGAGACTTTCTGCAATCGAACAACCCTTTGTTAACCCCTATAAACGGTAGCAGTGCCTTGTGCTGCTCTTTCTGCGTTTCTGCGAAGGTCATCGCCAGAGAGCGAAGAGATTGCTCCTTTCAAGACCCATGGAACCCTTTCCTATCCTTGCTATTCAAGTTAGGCTTTAGGCTTTACGGTAAGGTTTTGGGCCTATATGCTACCACCCACCTTAACTACCCCAAGTCCGAATGAAGGTCCGAGTATGCCTTAAGCAAGCCCTATTAGGCCTTCTAGACCCAAGAGTAACCGAGGAATAAAAGGGTACCGTTTTTGGTTTAAAGGGGCTTATCAGGGGACCTAAACCGTAAAAAATGGACTAACGGCCTACTCCAGGTCCTAGCCCTTGCCACTGGGAATCCCAAGCCCTAAACCCTAACCCTAAACCCTAAACCCTAAACCCTAAACCCTAAACCCTAAACCCTAAACCCTAAACCGTCCAGGCGATCCAAGCCCCATCCCGATCTGTTCAGGTATAAAAAGGGTGCCCTTCCTTGTTTTAAAGGGGATTTTGAGGAACCCTAAACCCTGAAACCAAGGAATAAGGGCCTACTCCGGGTCCTGGGGTTTGAGGTGTTTAGGTGACTTGGTGTTCGGGTTGAGTGTTTGGGCTGCCGGGCTGCGTGATCTACATGGCTGCAGAAGTGCAATGAACCCACAAAAATATGGGCCCAAAAACCCACATAAACATTTGTGGGATCCTTATGTTTATGTGGTGTTTTTTGGGCCCCCAAAAACGCGCTTTCTTCTTGTGTCGTGGAGTTTGTAGGTGAACTCAACCCGTAAACAAGATAATGAGGTCAACTGGGCACTCTGGCGTTTTCAAGGCTCGGCATCAAGTTCAGCGCATACTCCCAAAGCCCCCCAGAAGTGATCCTTACGAAGCCTAGAACCCCCATGAAGCCTATCAACGACGCTCTAAGCTCGTCTTTTCTAAAACTTAAAACCTCATGACCCCATGAACAATCCCATAGCCCTGTAAACCTTATAAACACAAACGCTACAATCAATGACCAACCCCAAACCCCCTCGCCCCCAGGCGGGCATGGCGGTCCAGGCCCTAAAGACTAAACCCTAAACCCGAAACCCTAAACCCTCGGCCCTAAGCCCTTGACCCTAAACCCTAAGCCCAATCATGGCGGTCCAGGCAGTAGGAGACCTTTGCACTGAGGAATCGTGCGTCCCACTCGGCGCTGCTCATCTCCTTCTCCGGGGCAACACGACGCAGCTCTAAAAGAGCGTTTAGGGGTTTAAGGGGTTTAGGGTTGGGGCTTCAGGGGTTTGAGGGTTTTTGCAGTTTGTGAAAGCGTCTTTGAATTCAGGCTGAGGGCTTTAATTTTGCGGGTCCGGGCCTGAGACTTAAGATACCATCTAAGAGGTCCATGTGCACCTAGCTCCACGCCCAATTCGTAGGTAGACCCTAAACCCTAAACCCTAAACCCTGAACCCTAAACCCTAAACCCTACACCCTAAACCCCCAACCCCAAACCCCGAACCAAAGGCCGGGCTGTACAAGGTGAGTTAGGTGGATTCAGAGCTGAACGTTGTGGATCGTTGAGGGCTCCAGAGCTGCAGTCTTTGAGGGTGTAGGGTTGAGAGTTTAGGGGTTGAGGGACCCTAAACCCTAAAACATGAACCCTTCCCCGAGACCCTGTAAAGTTTACGGTTGATCCTACTGCCTTTGGAAACCTTCTACCCCCAGGAGACGCAAACAAGCCTAAACTCTAAAACTAGCTTCCGAAGCCCTATCTTCCACAACTAACCAAATTAAGCCATGCAAGTACGACCCTAAGCCCTAAACCACCCAAAGCCTCGCTCAAACCCTCAACCCTGAACCCTGAACCCTATAACTCCTTAACCCTAAACCCTAAGCCCCCACAGGGCCACAACTTGGTATGTTCCCCCCTTTACTACCAGTCCTTAATGGGGATTACAGTACCCCCCCACCCACCCACCCGTTATAATTCAAACCCTAAACCCTAAACCCTAAACCCTAAACCCTAAACCCTAAACCCCAACACATACATTCAGCGCTCCGGCAGGTCACTCCGCAACAGGGCGTACTGCAGGTGGCTCGGTCGATGTGGGGCCTGAATGCTCGGCTTGTTTGGTGGTTTAAGGTTTAGGGTTTAGGGTTTAGGGTTTCGGGCTAGGGTTTAGGGTGTAGGGTTTAGGGTTTAGGGTTTAGGGTTTAGGGTTTAGGGTTTAGGGTTTAGGGTTTAGGGTTTAGGGTTTAGGGTTTAGGGTTTAGGGTTTAGGGTTTAGGGTCTGGGGTTTGGGGTTTCGGGGCTGGGGCTTGGGGGATTTTGATAAGGTTTAGGGCTTAAAGGTTTCGGGCTTCTTTAAGGTCAGCACTTTAAGGGTTGAGAGCCAAGGGCCTTAGAGGTTGAGGAATTTAGCTGCTTTTGAGACTTGGTTATCTTGGGCCCTGCAGGACGAACTCCTGGCGCTGAGGGCTTGCGAATTCGTATCATGTTCGCGAGCTCCTGAACCCTACTAAAACCCTAAAAACCCTAAAACCCTGAAACCCTAAAACCCTCAACCCTAAACACCTAAACCCTAAAACCCTAAAACCCATAGCCCTAACTCCTAAACCTTAAACCCTAAAACCCTAAAACCTTAAAACCTTAAAACCCTAAAACCCTGAAACCCTGAAACACTAAACCGAAAAACAGTAAACCCTGAAACCCTAAAACCCGAGAACCCTAAACCCTAAACCCTAACACCATAAAACCCTAAACCCTACACCCTAAAACCCTACACCCTACACCCCAAATCCTAAGCCCTAAACCCCTTGCCTTTTGAATCTTGGCCATGATCCGGCGCTGCTCGGAGAGCCAGGCTCTTGACCTGTCCCGTCCATCTTGCAGAAGTCAAAGCAACTGTGCTGTTGGGGGCTTAGGGTTTAGGGTTTGGGGTTTGGGGTTTGGGTTTATGCTTTGGGGATTAGGGTAATATTTTGAGGGTTAGGGGGTTAAGGGTTCAGGCTTTCAGGGCCTGGTAGGGTTTGAGGAGCTTATGCTGGTGGGAGTTTAGGGTCTCATTCTTTGGGGTCCAGGGGATAATGGTTCCATGATGATGGCGATGGTATTCATGAAGATGGTGAATGATGATGATGATGATGATGATGATGATGATGATGATGATGATGATGATGATGATGGTGTCGGACTTAGGGTCTATAGCGTTCTGGGCTGACCCTTAAATGAGCTTATCCTGTTTCGAGATTCTGAAGGTTTGGGGCTCAGATCATCTATACGCATTGCATCTCACGCACTGGGACACTAGACGGGGCAGGATGCCACAAGAGTTTAGGGCTTAGGGGTTGGGGTTTGGGGATTTAGAGGTTCAGGGGCCAATGTATTGTTGCCAAAGGTTTCAGGATACTTCTTATGCAGGGTTTCGGGGTGAAACCACTATGCTACGGCTACTGTCCCAGTCCTAGACCACCGTAAGCCCTCCTAACCCTTGGTGAGCCCCAAAACCCCAAACTTCAAATCCCCAAAACCCCTAAACCCCCCTCAATCCCCTAAACACCCTAAATCCCCAAAAACCCTAAACACCTAGAACACCTCAACCCCCTATATCCCCCTTCTCCCCAAAACCCTAATTCATAACCGCCCAAAACCCGAAACCCTAAACCTCAAATCCTAAACCCTGAACCCCCCAAACCCCCTAAACCCCCCTAAACCCCCGAAACACCTGAAACACCTCTGTGCAACAGTCCAGACAAGCTCTTGGCGCGCGGCTTGCTACCCGCCTCGATGCCCAAGATGCGATTCCGCAGCACCTCGTCACTGTGGCTTTGGAGGGTTTAGGGTTTATGGTTTAGGGTTGAGGCACACAGAGGCCTCCAATAGCAGTCCTGAATAAGATTCTCTTCAACCCGATAGCAACATGTATCCCAAAGGGCCCACCGGGCGTCCTAAACCCTAAACCATAAACCCTAAACCCCAAACCCTAAACCCTAAACCCTAAACCCTAAACTTCGGCCCTAAAAACCCGAACCCCTAGCCTCTTAACCTTATACGCCCCAAACCCTCCATCATAAACTTCGGCCCAAAAAGCCGCAACTGAAAATCTCCTCAAAATTCGAAATCTTCAACAAGAAGAATCTACATATATAGTTGTAGAAGAGTTCCTGCAGCTCGCTCTTGTTTTTTGGGGGGGTTCTAAAGAAAATAGTAGCAACCCCCCTCCCCCCCCAAAAAAAAAAACCCTAAACCCTACACCCTACACCCTACACCCTAAACCCTAAACCCTAAACCCGATCAATGGGTCGGCCTGCTGGGTGACGTTGAATGGCCTTAGGTGCCACCTCGGCGCAAGCCGCGGGGGCTTTAGGGTTTAGGGCTTATGGTTTTGGGGCTACTTTTGCTAGGGAGGGGAGGGTAGGGCTTCGGGCTTAGGGTTTAGGGGTTTTAGGGATTTAGGGCTTGGTGTTGAGGGCTTAGGGACTTCGGGCTTAGGAATTTGGGAGGGGTTTGGGGTTGAGAAGGTTGGGGCTTAGGGCCCGAAAAAAGGGGCAACACAAGAAATGGGGTGTTTACGTCTTATCTGGCTGCCTCCCCAAAACCCTCGACCCCTAAAACCCCTAAAGCCACTAAACCCTAAAACCTAAAACTTGAAGGTGGCAAAACCCCTCGAATCCGGAAACCGTTGATCACCGGAGCCCTCACAGGGTTTTCAGGGCTTAGGATGGTTTTGGGAATAGGATTTAGGGCTTGGGGTTGCTTGGGGTTCAGGATGGTTCAGGGTTTGGGGGGGGGGGGGGAGATCCTAGCCCCTCTGGACCCTGAAACCCGCTGAACCCTAATTATGCCCCGTCTCAGGCACCCCACCGCTGACTCTGAAAACTGTGGAACGGGCCGCTTGGGGTGCGAGCCAAGGACGTCCGGCTGCACCAGCCCCCTAGAGCTGAACCCAAAAGACACGAGACCCTAAACCCTAAACCCTGAACCCCTAAGCCCCCAAAGCCGAGAGCCTCTATGTGGACAGCTTACCCTGAACGGAACGTTCGGGAGAATAAGCGCTCGCCGTAAGCTTCCGACATTTCAACCGGTGCCTGGTCAGTGGCGATCGCGGTCATTGTAAGGTCTACGCCGTAACATGCTGCTGGTAAGGCCATCGTGAACTATACCGCATAAAGCCCTAACCCAAAAGACACCTTTTCTGCTAACTGAGTCAAGCAAGCCCTGCCAGCAAAAAAATCACAGCGGCCTCGAGCAAGGTCCGCACTGCCACGACTTGCCGCAGGAACAAGCCTCGGCCGAAGGATCCATGCATCCCAGGGTTTAGGGTTTAGGGTTTAGGGTTTAGGGTTTCAGGGTTTCAGGGTTTCAGGGTTTCAGGGTTTCAGGGTTTAGGCCCTCAGGGCCCATGTACCTTTTATGGTGTAGAAATGGGCCTGAAGGGGTTACCATATCGCAGCTTTAGGGCCCAAGTATAAACTAAATTATGAGTTTAGGGTTTAGGGTTTAGGGTTCAGGGTTTAGGGAGAACAAGGGACCCTAATAAAGTCCCACCAAATAGTAGGAATCCCTTTTAAAAAAGGACCCCCAATACGGCACCCCTAATTTCGGAAACCCCGATATAGGTGCGTGGACCCTTGGGGAAGGGTTTTTAGGGCTTAAGGTTCAGGGCGCTTTAGGGCTTTAGGGCTCAGCGTTTAGGGCGGAACCCGAACTTTAAAAGAGCCCCCCCCCCCCCCCAAAAAGGAGAGGCAAGCACCCCCCCACCCTCACTGCGAAGCTGCTTTTATTATGCTCTTTGCAACATGCCTCTGCAGGGTTTAGGTTTAGGGTTTGAGGGAAACCCTGAACCCTGAAACCCTGAAACCGAACCTTCAACCCTGAACCCCGGATCCAAACCCTAACTAGGGTTTACGGTTTAGCGCAAATTGCGCGGTGACTGTTTACAGGCGCGAACAAACTAGAAACCTTATAAACACCAACCCTAAGCCCTAAACCCTGATCCCTAAACCCTAAATCCAAAACCCTAAACCCTGAACCTCCCGCCCCCAACCACCAAGCGCCGGGCCCAAGAGCAGCATTGTGACGGTGCTGAGGACAAAGGCCGAGACGATGAGGGCATCATCCTGCGAAATGTAGGTTCGGGTTTAGGGTTTAGGGTTTAGGGTTTAGGGTTTAGGGTTTAGGGCTCAGGGCTTAGGGCTTACGGCTTAGGGCTTGGGGTTTAGAACTTTGGGGGTTGGGGCTTTGGGTTTTGGGGTTTAGGGGGTGGGGGGTTGGGATGCAGGGTGCCTTCCTGAAAGTCGCTTCTCAACAACACAACTCGCAACTCCGGGCAGCATGCGCGCACGCTGCTTGCTCGGAAGACGCCCAGTGCAGGGGGCCAGCTGGAGAGTTACCCTAAACCCTAAACCCTAAACCCTAAACCCTAAACCCTAAACCCACTTCTCTAAAATGTGGTCCCTTTTGGGGTCCTGATTCTAAGGTGGCCCCTCTTAGTTCGAGTACCACAAAAAAGAGCGCCACACCTCCCTCTACGCGCTTTAGGGTTTAGGGTTTATAGGTGTAGGGTTTAGGGTTTAGGGTTTAGGGGGAACCGAAACCTCTACCCTACACCCTGAAGCCGTTAAGCAGCAAGAAATTTGAAAGTCCTGCACAAGGTAAGACGCCCCTGGCACCCTGACTCAGTCAATTCTGATCCTGGCACCCATAGGAAGTAGGGTTTAGGGCTTGGGGTTTAAGGGTTTAGGGTTTTAGGGCTTCGGGTTTTAGGGTTTTAGGGCTTTTGGGTGTTAAGGTTTTAGGTTTTCAGGGCTTTAGTTTTCTGGTGTTAGGATTTTTGTCTTTCTTGTTTCATCGTGCTGTAAAGGAACCGAACCCTCAATAGAGGGGTACTTCGGAGTTTCAGACATTGACCTGAAGCTCCAACTTGTCAGAATCGCCCTAGAACAAGACCTCCCGGCCCCAAGCCCCATTTTAACCCTGTAAACCCTGAATCCTAAACACTGCACAAAAGCAACATAGCAAATCAACTTACACAAACGTAAATACCGCACCACCGCGGCGCGTCCTTAAAAATCTCGCGTGCAACGTCCAAGTCCCACCTGGGGCAGGGGTGGCAAGTGAGCACTTCGAAAAACAAGAACAACTACACACATACATATATATATATATATGTACACACACACGTATGTATGTATGTATGTATGTATGTATGTATGTATGTATGTATGTATGTATGTATGTATGTATGTATGTATGTATGTGTGTATGTATGTATGTATGTATGTATGTATGTATGTATGTATACACACACGCACCACTACATACCTACAAATGTAAACATACAACAGACATATACATGAATATGTGTATGACATACATATCTATATATTACATCTATATAGACTTTTCTTCCGATTATGACCACTGAAGCCTCCCAGTTGTTATGATCATTCACTTCTCGGCGGGGGAGGGTGGTTAGGGCGGAGGGGGGTGCGGGGGGCAGGGTTCGGGTTTAGCGTTTAGGGTTGGGCATGAACTTGGTGTCAAGATGCTGGGTTTAGGCTAACACCAACACCCTGGCAGTACATATTGCGCAGCGCACACAATGTACATATTGCAGGCTAACTGCATACCACTTGTATATGTATATATATATATATATTATAATTATTATAATAATACTAGTTATTTTTATTATATGTTTCATGCAGCGTGCATGCTACATCTATGTAATCAGCAGCAGTTGCCTGGTTAAAGTGCGCTACTGGTCGCCAGGTCTTGGTGCAGCTCCTGATCCCGTTGCCCAGGGGAAGCAAACAGCCCCGGTTTAGGGTTTAGGGTTTAGGGTTAGGGTTTAGGGTTTAGGGTTTAGGGTTTAAGGTTTAGGGTTTAGGGAAACAGCCCAACCGCATGTCCACATTTAGTTATGGCCGATTGTGAGCAAACAAGTCGCGCGCTCTTATGACATTGCGTGTATATTTGCATTTGAAGCTGCGTTGCAGTACGTGCAGCAGATGTGCATGCGTGCATGCAACTCTAGCCAGACAGCGAATGTAGAAAATTATGGTGCAACTTTCGGCCGCCCTAAACCTAAACCCGGCCCAAAACCTACTGGTCCTTAGTAGGGACTGAAGGAAATAGGTAGTTACCTTGTATCCCCTAGTTGCATCATTCTGGCCTGTGCAGAGCCTGACAAAAGCTATTTATAGGGGTTTAGGGTTTAGGGTTTAGGGGTTTGATGCATAGTATATGGGGCGCGCAGCGGGGCGCTGCAGGGCCGGCGGCACGGGGGACAGTTGCGTGTCTGAAGAGAACACACCAGCTGCATGCAACTTAATACCCTAAACTAAGAGTTTAGGGATTAGGGTTTAGGGTTTAGGGTTTAGGGTTTGATGACGGACTGGGCCTCATTGGAATCCTAAACTTCATGCTAGTTATAAACCCGAAGCCGCAAAATCTTAAGCGCTCACGAATAGAGTTTATGCAAACCCTAAGCCCGAAATCCCAAGCACTGGTGTAGAACAGCACCCGCACCCGCTTTTGCACAGACTGCCATGGCAGGCGCTTCACCTTGTCCCCTTGCCACTAGCACCGGACCGGTTCGGAATCATCCCAAAATCCGGGGCAATAATAGCGCTTGCCTCTCACGCCAAGCCAGTCTGGGTCGCTTCACCCGAATCCTGCCACCAGAGCACCTTGGGCAACGTGGAAGCCGGCCAAAGGCAGCACTGTCAGCGCATTTGGCCGCCAACTCGCCTCGATTCCCTTGACAAGACTGGTCGTTCAAGTGCAGCAACTCCTTCAGATCTTTCACCTTTTGCAGCCGAAAACAGATCGCACTTCCTGTAAAAACGGGCCACGTTGTACCCTTTTGCGTTCTTCTCTGGGACCACACTCCTGTCATAGGGCAAGGGATATTGCACCCCATGCTCGAGCACTTACAAAGCTGTCCTGCCTTTGCTCGCTGCTCAGTTTCTTGCTCGTGGCACACACTGGAGCTCTGCAGGCTTGTTGAGCTAGTGCTCAAAGTGTAGTCGCACCTCGGCAAAACCCTAAACCCTAAACCCTAAACCCTAAACCCTAAACCCTAAACCCTAAACCCTAAACCCTTTTTATAAACCCTAACTGCTATCATTGTTGATTTGCTTTGCTTTACCCGAACATTGTCGGCTGCTGAGGCTAAAGTGCCAATCTTCTCTCCTGGGTTTAGGGTTTAGGGTTTAGGAGTACTATACTGTAGTACTTTTTTGGGTGGCTTCTATTATAGCTACTTATACCTAAAAAGTATATACTTTTTCCAGGGTCTACTCCAAAGTAGGGTCTCTAGTTCGCTGGAAGCCGCCGACCATGGCCCGAGTCAGTGTCCAGAAGCGCCCGGCGGCCAGGCGCCCGACAGCAAAGGGCAAGAAAACCATTCGCGTGACAACGCCAAGGCCGGAGGGTTCAGGGCTTTAGGGTTTTAAGGCATTTGGGTAAACCCTAAACCCTAAATCGTCTTCGAAGTGGGAGCCATTCCGCCCCAAACCCGAAAGGGAAGCTCGGGACCCTTAAGCCCTAGGAACCCTACGGCCTTAACCCTCGGAACCCTTAAGTGCTACAGAAGAGTTGGGTTTAGGGTTTAGGGTTCAGGGTTTAGGGTTTAGGGCTTGGGGTTTAGGGTTGAGGGCTTTAGGGTTTGAGGTTTAAGGTACAAAAAGTATGAGCCCTAAACCCTTAACCCTATATAAACCCCGGTGTATTACGCGAAAAACCACTTGTTCATTGGGTGACCATGAATAGTGATGACATCAGAGCAACAAGTTGGTTGGCAATGGTAGTAAAGGTGGAGGATGCGCTCCACTGGATCCGCAGGCACGAGGCCGGCTCCTTCTCCTTTGGCCGCTACCGGCCGCCGCCTCTGGTGCGTTAACCTCACGAAACTTCTGCAGCCAACGAAGAGACTCTTTCGGCCGCTCGTCCCCGTTTTGTGGTCGGACTCCCTCGCTGCGCTGGAGGCATCATGGGAGCTGGCAGGATTCCATGTAGTGTTCAGTCCAAAGGCCTTAACCCAAGTAGCCCGAGTTCCTATAAAGCCCGAAAATCATAAACATGTGTATTGAAGGCATCACTAGATTGTGAAGCCTAGGGCGCTCTATGCTTTTCTTGAGCCATGTTGTCAAACCATGCTGCTTTGTGTGACACACAAACTGCACGTTGGGGCTATGTAAAAGTGTTTCATTCATACGAGCATCAGGTTAACAACACGCCCAGCATCTGCCTCCCAGGAACCAGGATTTAGGGTTTAGGGTTTATAGGGTTTAGGGTTTAGGGTTTAGGGTTTAGGGTTTAGGGTTTAGGGTTTAGGGTTTAGGGTTTAGGGTTTAGGGTTTAGGGTTTAGGGTAACCCTCGAGCCCTTCACAAACTCTGAGGGTCCCTGTACCTATATCATATATACTGGGGCCCTCAAGCTGTTATATGGGAACCCCTTTAAGGCCCAAGGATATACCATAAGGGGACATAGTACATGGACCCTTACCGTAAACCCTAAACCCTAAACCCTAAACCCTAAACCCTAAACCCTAAACCCTGTTGGTACATGGACCCTTAGGGCCCTTAGGGTTAAATCCTCCAAGAATCCCGCGGCACTACCTGGGAGGCCGTGCTCAAGTCTCCAGCCCATGAGCGCCACCATGCCACCCAACTCCGCTACGCGCAGGGAGTAGTAGAGCTCCGGCCTGGGGTTTAGGGTTTAGGGTTTAGGGTTTAGGGTTTGGGGTTTAGGGTTTAGGGTTTGGGGTTTAGGGTTTAGGGTTTAGGGTTTGGGTCTAAGGGTTTAGGGTTTAGGGGTGGTGGAGCTGTCTTGGGGCGTTTGGTCAGGTTTGGGGTTACAGTTGTTGCGTGGCCTTAGAGCTTCAGGGACTGGGCGCAGGTGAGTTGGTGTGTTGTGCTTAATTAGGGTTTTAAGGCGAAAGTGTCTTGAGGGGCTCCAAAAAATGTGGCGAGGCTTCTTGTCGCGTACACGTGTGTGAGAGATTTCGCCTCTGCGCCTGAAATGTTGTACACTGCGTCTGACTTATGTGCAGGATGTCGTTATGCCAGCTAGGCTTGCAGACGCCAAGCCCTAAACCCTAAACCCTAAACCCCAAACCCCAATCCCTGAGCCCCCAAACCCAGTATCGCAGTACCACCCACCATCTTAGTAGCCCAGTAACCATATTATAATCAGGGCACCCTTTCGGGGGTTGGTTACTTTTATAAGGGAACCCATACCAAAAACAGGGTAAAGGGTACCACTGGGCTACGAAGCCATCAACATCATACGCAGGCTTTGTGACGTGAATGTGATGATTTTTCCGCGCAGGATCCATGTACCTATAAAGTGTATACTTGGGCCTGTCAAGGGGTTACTTTAGGGCCCAAGTATAGTACATGTAGGCAAAAAATTATGGTTCTGTGACTGACTGATTAGTATGCTTGCAATGATGGTTCTTCATATGTGATGGGGCGGGGAAGATTCGGATGGTTTTGCATAGGGCTTTAGACGGCTTAGAAAGGCAGTGGCGATACGAATCGTACACACAGCCCCGATTCTATGGTGGCACTGAGAAGGATGGTGTTTTGACAGAGCCTGCTCCCTGCTTATAGCACCCTAAACCCTAAACCCTAACCCTGAACACTAAACCCTCAACCCCAACCCCTAAACCCTACAGCGCTTCAGGAGGCGGGATTTGTGCGTAGGCTACACACCTTGCTATAGCTTAAAGACCCCTTTCCAAAACGCCTAAAAGCCCCCCCTAAAGGCCCTAAACGCTAACCCACCCCCCTAAACCCCTAACAAACCTCCTGAAGACCCTCTAAACCCCCTTAAACCCCGCCCTAAATCCTCCTGAAGACCCTAACCCCTAAACCCACCCTAAACCCTAAACCCTGAAACCCTAAACTGCAAAACCTCCGTCAAAACCCTCGTCTGCCTCTAAGACCCCGAAACGCCGGAAGAACCCCAACTTTGATTCTTCTCCCTGAACCTTAACCCAATATAAACCCTGAAACCTGAATCCTAAACCGTAAACCCTGAACCTTAAACCCTGAGCCCTAAACCCTAAAGCGTAAGCCCTCAACCTCCGGTGTGAAGCTCTATCTAAGATCGGTGCGGAAGCGTCATCGGACTGTCCTGCAACCAGGAACACGGGACGTACTTGGGACGTTATTCAAGTTTGGGGCTTAGGGTTCGGGTTGCTTGGGTTCAGGGTTTATAAGGTTTAGGGTAGCCTAAACCCTAAACCCTAAACCCTAAACCCTAAACCCTAAACCCTAAATTACTGCTATTATTTGTGGTGTTGAATACCATTCTTGAGATGATGTGTATCATTGCTATTGCAGATTCGATAGTCGCCCAAGCTCACGGCAGCTCGGGCTGCGAAACCCTAAACCCTAAACCCTAAACCCGAAACCCTAAACCCTAAACCCTAAACCCTAGGCCCTAAACCCTAAAACCCTAAACCCTAAACCGTAAACCCTGAACCCCATGTCGGATGTCGGCTGAACTGCCCGTACACAGAAGGGCCCTTTCGAGAAGTCTATAACTGTTCCGAACCCTGCACCCAGCCTTGGACTTGCTCAACTTACCAAGGAGCAGCATGGCATGTTGCTACAGGGGTGTTGGGTCAAAGGAAGTAGGAAATCCTACACCCCAAACTTGAAACCCTTTTTTTGTGAATCTAGCCTTCCCAAAATACGAGGGGCTTCAAGGTGACAAGCTTAAACTCGAAACCCTTCAACTCTAAACCCTGAACCCAACAGAAATCCCTAAACCCCTGAACCCCTGAACCCCTAAACCCCTAAACCCCTAAACCCCTAAACCCCTAAACCCCTAAACCCCTAAACCCTAAACCCTAAACCCTAGACCCCCCCCCTCAGCTGGCCTTCTCGAGCATGGGAGTCATCAGGCAAATGGAGGAGGGCAGAGCGTAAACCTCGAAGCGGAGGGTACCCAGACCCCAAATGTAATGTTAAAAAAGTAAAAATGAGAAGAAGAATGAGAAGAATGAAAAAGAATAGAAATCATGTTATTAAAAATAATAATAATACTAATAACAATAAACAGCGGATTTTTGGTGTTTTGGGTGTGGGTTTTAGGGGTTTGGGGGTTTAGGGGTTTAGGGGTCTAGGGGTTTAGGTGGCTTAGGGGTTTAGGGGGTTTAGGGGGCTTGGGGGAGGGGGGGGGGGGTTTCAGGGGGTTGAGGTTTAGGGGTTTAGGGGGTTTAGGGGGTTTTGGGGGTTTTGGGGGTTAGGGCTTATGGGTGTAGGGGTTTAGGGTTTGGGGTTCAGGGTTTAAGAGCTTAGGGGTTCAGGGTTTCTTTGCGTAGGTAGCCAACTTTTTGGCCAAGACCTGGCACACCCAAAATACTTGAGGGGGGCAACAAATGGCAGTGTCTGGCGGCCAGAAGCCATATCATCAGGCACCCAAAGAAGAGTGTCCGAAACCCTATAGACACTAAACCCTAAACACCTTGGCCTAAACCCTAAACCCTAAACCCTAAACCCCAAACCGGAACACCTTTGGGGGGGGAGGGGGAGGGGTTTGAGGTACGACTGAGGTACATGGATGCTCAGGCTAAGGCTGAAGGTCCACAAAGCCCTGAACTCCAAACCCTGGAGGGTGGGGCCCCCTTACTAGACTAACTGTAGTTAAGGGACTTATAACCTAACTTAGGGTCCTTATAACCCAATTTAGGGCCCCTATAACTCTACTTATAACTAGGGGGCCCCACCCTGTAGACCCTACACCTCCAAGCAAGCATTGAAATTTTGGTTCTTTACGAAAACAAGGCACCCCTACTGCAGACCCCTCAAAAATAGTAGGATCCCCTTATAAGCAGGCCCCCAATAGGGTACCCTAAACCCTAAACCCAAAACCCTAAACCCATGTGGATGCCCAGCTCCCGGCAAGGTTATCTCGGATAAGCCTGCCGGCCCCACGACCTGTGCTTGGAGGTTCAGGGTTTAGGGTTTAGGGTTTAGGGTGTTGGGCTACTTTGTGGCTTTTCACAGTGCAGGGTTCGGGGGTTAAGAAGCTCTTCAGCAGCAGTTCTGAAACAGAACATGCCCTAAACCCAAAACCGTAAACCCTGAACCCTAAACCCTAAGGCCTCCCCTCTCAAGGGAGTCATACTCGGACCCCGGAGGTTCAGGGGTACTTAAAATAACAATAATAAAGGGTTTAGGGCTTAGGGTTTAAGGTTTAGGGTTTAGGGTTTAGGGGTACTTATAGCCTACTTAGGGGACTTAGAGGGCTTATAAGTAAAATGTGGTGCAAAGTACCCATGAACCTCCAAGTAAGGATGTACCCCGAAGAGGTTTCCTGAACCTTAAGATGCTCCCAAGTATGTCCACAGGGGTTTTGAGGGTTTAGGGTCCTGTTCCCAAAAATGGGCCGATGTTGTCCTTGTAAGCCCAACCCTAAACCCTACACCTCAAACCCTAAACCCTAAACCCTAAACCCTAAACCCTAAACCCTAATCCCTAAACCCTAAACCTAAACAATTTCCCAGAAGGAACATTCGATCCACCTTCCTCTATGCTTTGGGCATCTGGCTCTAGCTCCTCGCCAGCGGATATCGGGATTAGACGAACGACAAAGGCTTCTCCACCTTCCTAGGGTTTAGGGTTTAGGGTTTAGGGTTTAGGGTTTAGGGTCTAGGGTTTGGGGTTAGGGTTAGGGTTTAGGGGGTGTTTTTAGGGGAAAGCTCCGAACCTCAAAACAGACTGAACGAAAACTAGAACTCCAAACACATCAGGCGCGCCGGCAGACTACCCTGTCACGCCCCGTCACGCGTCCGTCGAGTCCCCCGCTGTACTTCATGCCCCGAGCGTACTGGGACATCGCCGCCTAAGTGAAGCCATAGGCCATGAGGATTTGCGGAAGCACATTCTTCCTACAAAATAGCTCATATCATTCAACAAAATTAGCAATATAATAATCTACAAAAAGAGCAATCCAATGGTTTTTTACGTATTGTAAGTAGCTTATCTCATCATTTCCAGGCATACTCCTTGACTTAGCTGTCCAGCACCTAGGGGCTTTAAAGGTTAACCTTTGGGATTCTAAGGGGAATATATTAACCCAAAAAGGTTAAAGGTTACCTACTCTACTACTAAGTTGAGAGCGAGCTGTTGGAAGATCTGCGGAGGGCCGGGGGGGGGGGGTTTTCAGGTTCAGGCGGTCCGGGGCCCGCATCCGGAGCCGCACGTGCTACGGCTTCCGGGTGTTTTTGGGGTACCTTAAACCCTAAACCCTAAACCCTAAACCCTAAACCTATAGGAAGATCCATGCAGGGCTTGCAAAGCCAGAGCATCCAGAATGAATTTGGGGGGGGGGGGGGGTATGATGGCTGTGTATCTTGAGGACCAGATGAGCCCTACGCTTGGGGCCACATACCCTATGCTGATATTATATTATTATAATCCCCACTCAGGTGATGTGGACCATAAACCCTTTAGCCTTTCGTCCCCAAGGTAGGGATTACAAGCGGATCATGGGAGCTAGTGGTAGTTGTTTAGGCTCCAGCGCTAAGCTCCCGGCCAAGCTGATGACCAGCATCGTGTCTGCACTCATCACCGTGACCTCGGCATGTGACTTGAGTTTGTGCACTGTTGGGGGAAGGCAGGGTGGGCAGTTCCCTTTGAAACGCGGACTTGATAGAAGCTACTTCAAAGCGGACCTGATAGAAGCTACTTCAAAGCCCATGTAGTACACGCAACCCCAACCCCAAAACCCTTAAGCCAAAGACCCTAAAACCCTCGAAGCGGTTCCTATACCTCGAGGCTTCGAGCCCTAAAACCCTCCGTTCGGGAGTACCTTATGTTGGGATCAGGAAACAAAACCGAGGGGGGCTTTTGCCAAACCCTAGCCCCAAACCCTGTAGGCCCCAAAGCCTAAGCCTTTTAGACCCTAGACCCTAAGCCTTGTAGACCCTAACCCTAAACCTTGTAGACCCTCAACCGCAAATCCTAAACCCTAAACCCTAAACCCTAAACCCCAAACCCTAAACCCTAAACCCTTTGAGTTTCACGTACTCAGCATGCGGCGATGCCCCACGGCCGCCAGACGCACTGGAACAGCGCGAGGGAGGTCGCACCTCAATTTTTGGCGATGTTTGGGTGTTTACTTTGAGCTCTCGGGCTGATCTGAAAACCAGTTTTTGCATAGTAAAGATGCTAATTGTTTTGGGGAATAGGGTTGGTTTAGGGTTTAGGGTTTAGGGCTAGGGCGTACGGTTTAGGGTGCACGGTTTAGGGTACCAAAAACCGAAGAATCCAGAAACCTGCGACACGCCCAAACAAAAACGATCTTGAGGGGGTTTATGAGGGTGCAGGGCCTTTTTGAGCTAGCCTAGAGCCTCTAAAGCTACAAACCCCATAAAGCCCACCCCTGGGGCAAAGGATCCATTCAGCCATACAGTAGATACCTTAGACACAATGGGGCATAATGTCTGAAACCGACAAGCCGTGTAAACGTCTAAGCCCTGCACACCCTAGACCTCAAAGCCTAACCCACGAAAACCCTAAACCCTAAACCCTAAACCCCAAACCCTAAACCCTAACCCCAAACCCTAAACCACCCTAAGCCCTAAAAGCCCTCGAGGTGGTGAGAGGCCGACGCGACGTAACCTCGGCGATGCGGAAGATGAACACACCCCACCTCCAAGGGAAAGCGGGCTGTTTAGGGTTTAGGGTTTAGGGTTTACGGTTTAGGGTTTAGGGTATAGGCTAAAGAAAAAATACTGGACAAAAACCGCCCTCGGGCTTCAGAGATTTCATGGCTAAGGGCGGGGAGCAGTTGTGGGAAGGGGGGGCAGGATGGAGGGGCTGGATGGCTGCTTGAAGGGTGGTGGCCATCAAAAACACATCAGAATTTAGACCCTACAATTACAAGCCGCACATGGACACTTGCCGGTGAGATAGATGGCATCTCGCCCTCGGGGGGAGGTGGGGGGAGGTGGGTGAGGTGGGGGAGGAGGGTCCCCTTTATCGGTACCTTTTCAGTCCCTCCGAATAACCCGAATTGGCCCCTTAAGCCGAAACCCTAAATCCTACTAAATTGAATCAAAACTGAAAACCGCGCCTAGAGTCTAAACACCAAAAGACTCCCCAAACTCGATCAACAACCCTCTAAACCTGGGAATCTGTTTACATACAGTTTAGTAGTTAACTATCCCTTAAACTAGTATAGGTCTAACACATAAAACCGCAGGTGAAGGGAGTTCCAGGAAGTCGCAATTAAACCACCACAAACGTCCCGCAACAAGGAAGACAACAACCCTAAACCCTAAACCCTAAACCCTAAACCCTAAACCCTAAACCCTAAACCCTAAACCCTAAACCCTAAACCCTAAACCCTAAATGCAGTCCGCGGCGCCACTTGGCACTCGCCCCGCGGCAGTAGCCGGGCCTCATGGCCAGGGATGGAGCTTTAGGGTTTAGGGTTTAGGGTTTAGGGTTTCGGGTCTAGGGTTTAAGGTGTAGGGTTGCCTCATAGCCAGGGAGCATGTTGAGCTGATTGGGGTTCAGGGTTTAGGGTTTCGGGTTTAGGGCTCGGAGGACAGCTTGCTGAGGGAGGACCTGAGATACCAAAGTCTCTCAAAAGTTCCATCCGTTACTTACTTTGGGACTACCCTAAACCCTATAAACCCCTATCAACCCTCTCAGCCCTATAAACCCTAAACCTTCAATCCTGTAAGGTCTAAACAGAACTCTAAACCCTAAACCATGTAAGCCCTTACTAAACCCTCAACCCTCATCCCGCATGTGGGCTTAGGGTGCTCAACAACCGCCTTCAAACACCTGTATACTCCCCTTAGAACCTCAAGAAAAAATATGTTTAATATCCTCTTAGTTTTTATATGAACAAAAAATGATTCTCAAGGGGGATACAGACCAAGCTTGAGATGTGTTTTCTTCCAATGGAAGGGACGAAGGGACTCTCCGAAACGCAGTGAGTTTAGGCTGGGGGATGTAGCATACAGAGGGTGGTTGCAGACGGCACCTTACTCTATGCCTCACTGCCAGGCTATCAGTCGGTTAGAGTTTCACGTTTAGGGTTCCAAGGTACTTTCTTGCAATATTCCACTGAACATGACATTGCTCACCCACCGCAAACTCAGGGCTTAGGCCGCCTCCCTACAGTGGGAGGGCGGTACGCAAACACCTCGAACTCGATGAGGCGAGCCGACCCAGGTCGTTCGCCCGCCTCCCAGACCCCCCTCCTGGAGGCTGATATCTGCTTGCAAGCAACCCAACCCTTAAAGCACTTGAAGACACGAGAACCAGAAAAATCATGGGGCCATTTCATTTCTGCCATGAAAACCCGTGCATAGCTACTACTGGAAGCGGCCACTTTTTCCCGAATCCTGGGTGCACCTACCCCTCCCGGCCCCCGGCCACCCAAATCCTCCACCCCTGGAAGAAAAAGGAAGTTGGATGGCAGTGCTACGGTGTGGGGTGGGAAAACGTGTTAGATGGCCCTCGCCCTGAACCCGAAACTGCAATTCAATCTGGGTCTGGGGTCTGTCTGTGTCCGCAATGTGGGGGAAAGGTCTGCAAACCCTAGATCCCACCTGAACCTCCCCAAGACGGACCCCTTTGACCCTTTGACAAGGGTCTCTACAAAGAAGGCACCTTCTTGGGTTTGGGGTTGTGGGTCTGAGTTGTAGGGTTGGGGGCTACAAGAGAACCTCACTGGGTGGGCAGTATGTGAACCCCAAAACCGCAACATCCCGGGCTCCCGGCACTTTGACTAAGAGCTCTCCACCGTCGTACCTGGGCCCAGATGCATCGTCACAAGTCCCCACACAAATTGAGTAGTGGCTAGCGCGTTGAGCTTGGGAGCGCCCGAAACCCTACCCCCTAAACCATAGACCCTGAACCTCTGAGTATAGCAGTTACTGAGACCTCATAGGAACGGTCCACCACACTATGGGGCGCATCTATTTAAGAAGGCACCACGAACCCCCAACATGCTCAGGGCTCTTCGCCCTCAAAGAATTCTATGGGAGTACCCTCATCCTAAAGACCCTCACTGCTATACTCACCTTACAACCGTTAAAACCCAAGTGTTGAAGGTTCGTTTGGGCTTAACGAAAATGAAAGACACTCATGCTTCCTCAAAAAACTATAGATTGAGCCCTCACTTGAAAATACCCTCTATTTAGCAACCCAAAATCTTCACGCTGTCATGATCCATACGCCCTCACCCCATCATAGAGGGAGGGCCAGAGACTTAGCTGCTGAGTTCATAAGCCCCCCCCCAAAAAAAAACAAAAAAGTGTAGACTTTTGGTTTTGTAGAGATTCTAGTGTCCCAAAACTAAGGAGAAGATGCTGTCAGTTAAATAACGCAGTTGAGGCGGCGCATGATCATCATGATGATGCCGGTCGCGTAGGCAGGGGGTGTCAAACTACAGCAGCATCAATAATTGCCAACTTTGTCCCCTGACAATCCCGAGAAGGCTTAGACCCGTTCCTTTTGATTGGGTACCCAAATTCCCTAGTACAGATCCTGACATACCCCAGATGGGTATGTAGTGCATATGCATAGGCCTCTGGGTAGTTTATTATTATCATTATTATTAATTATTTTCATTTTATTTATTTATCTTTAATGTTTCCATTTTTTTTTTTTGGGGGGGGGGGGGCTTTGTTTGCCAGGATACTTGTCCAGCGCGCTGAAGGCGTACCCTGGCCATGGACATTGGCTTGAGGGGCCTTGTGGATCTCACCTTATGAACCCTCAACCCTCAACCCTACCCACCCTAAACCCTAAAATCCCAGGGACTCTAAGAAACAAAGGTACACTCTTTTTTTTGCGGAGGCAGATGCCAAGATAGGTTTCTAAGCTTTTGGGTTGGGATGCAGCCCCCTTGTACTAACTAACAGCCCGTTGTGGTCTGCTGCATACACTTTGGGGGGGAGTTGTCGTTTAAGTTTTCGGGTTGGGATGTTGCACCCTTATACTAATGTCCTGAATAGGGATGATAGCACCCCGTGTTATAATCCCTACTAAGGACGGTTAGTCTCAGGGGGAACATCCCAAGTTTCGGGTGTAGGGCTTGTCAAAAACCAAGGCTTCATGGAACAGGACGCTGCCACTCATTGGCGCAGGCCATCCCCCCAAAAAAAACCGAGGTTGCGCCCTGCAGCAGTGGAATTGTGGGGTTTTGGGTTTAGCGGGCTTATAGGGGATTGGGGTTTGAGGAGGGTTGAGGGTTTAGGGTTTAGGGTTCAAAGCACCATTAGCTTAGGAAAAAGACGTCCTGAAATCACACTGAGCACTAGAGCGAGTGGCCAGGCCTATGGATATGAAGGACAGGGCCTCGCAGCTGCGAGAGCTTCCAGGGGCTTGACTACAGAAGTAGCAGAGTTGGGGGTGCTCAAGGTAGGTAGGGTTTAGGGTTTAGGGTTTAGGGTTTAGGGTTTAGGGTTTAGGGTTTAGGGTTTAGGGTTTAGGGTTTAGGGTTTAGGGTTTAGGGTTCAGGGTTCAGGGTTCAGGGTTCAGGGTTTAGGGGGCCCAAGCACCGAATTTCAAGCTGAGACTGCAAACAGTGACGGGAAAGGGAAGGGTACGGAGAAGAAAGGAGAAGCTGGGGTTTAGGGTTTAGGGTTTAGGGTTCAGGCTGGGTTCAGGGTTTAGGGAGCTTCACTTGGGTCCGGTGGGAAGTCGAGCGGCCAAGAGAGAGCGAGAGAGAGCGAGAGAGAGTTGGAATTGGGTTAGGGTTTAGGGTTTAGGGTTTAGGGTTTAGGGTTTAGGGTTTAGGGTTTAGGGTTTAGGGTTTAGGGTTTAGGGTTTAGGGTTTAGGGTTTAGAGAGAGAGAGAGAGAGAAGGAAGATAGGGAGAAAGAGCGAGAGAGAGAAGGAAGCGCCTGCCCTTTTCCGTCAACCTAAACAAAATGGCAGGCAGGCATGAGGGCCCCGCAAAAGGAATCAGAAGTTAGGCGCCGACCTAGACACAACAGTGTCCTTAGCGCCTAAAGACCCAAACAAAAAGGGGACGAAAAGAGGGGTGCGCTTTTCTGGGGTCCTGACAATGAGGATTCTCGTATTTGGGAGTACGCTCCTGCACAAGTTTAGGGCACGTCTAGGCATCGAAATTGTATCCTGTTCTTCTAAGCCCCAGAACCAACCAAAACAAAAAAACAAAAAAAAACAGATCCGAAAGCCCCACCTGAGATTATAGGGTCCATAAAAGGAAGGGGCTTCATGGGTGGTAGGTACGTCAGGAAGCTTCGGGAAGCTGAGGGAGCCTTCGGGAGTCGTAAGTGCTAGGGATGTTTGGGGTACATGCCAAAAAAACCCTAACCCTAAACCCTGCACTCTAAACCCTAAACCCTAAACCCTAAACCCGAAACCCTAAACCCTAAACCCTGCTTGAACGCCCCTTCCCTTAAGGAACATAGAGTTCTGCTCCGAGGCCCGGACGATGGACGAGTACAGGTCGACCTGTTTCACGGTTCAGGGTTCAGGGATGTTCGATCTTGGGGGTTCAGGGTTAGGGTTTAGGGTTTAGGGTTTAGGGTTTAGGGTTTAGGGTTTAGGGTTTAGGGTTTAGGGAATAGGGCTTCGGGTTTCGGGTTTCGGGTTTCGGGTTACGGGTTTAGGGCTTAGGGTTGGGAATGTCACCCTTATACTTACAGTCTTAACAGGATCCCCATTAGGGACTGTGAGTATAACCCAAGTTCAGGGTGCTTTTGAACCCAAAACCGGCAGCCAAGAGGCAGAACTGGGTGGGCCTTTAAACTCTTTGAAAAATGGTTTCATATAGGGGCGCCCAAGGCACAACCCTGAACCCTAAATCCTGAACCTTAAACCCTAAACCCTGAACCTTAAACCCTAAACCCTAGACCCTGAACCCTAAACCCTAAACACTAAGCCCTAAACTGCACATGCGAAAATCCCAGTGGGCTGCTGCAGAGTGTGGGGGGGAATCCACCGTAGCTAGTGTCATTCATAAGTACCACCCCCTCCCCTCCTCTAGCAAAAAAAACACAAGTAGGGTTTTGGACTCTGGGAGGATGCCCTAAAATAATAGCAATGCTGTTTAGGGTTTAGGGTTTAGGGTTTAGGGTTTAGGGTTTAGGGTTTAGGGTTTAGGGTTTAGGGTAGGGTTTAGGGTTACCCCCCCCCCCCCCCACAACAATACACCCCCCCCCCCCCCCCTCCCCCCTCAAAAACAAGAAACTGCAAAAGACGAATGGCCCGAAATTTAGAGCAACCTTCGCTTCCCGCCTTGTCGGCAAAGGACAGGGATGAGAAAACCACCGCCTCGGTTGGGGAGGCTCGGACAAGGAGTCTAAGGTTTTTTTTGTTTTTTTGTTTTTTTTTGTTTGTTTTTTTTTTTTTTTTTGGGGGGGGGGTTAGGGCTTAGGGTTCGTTTAGGTTTAGGGTTCAGGAGTTTAGGGTTTACGGGTTTAGGGGGTTTAGGGGGGTTTAGGGTGTAAGGGGCTTATCTTTACACAGTACATCCACACTCTGAACAAAATTTCAGGCTTCGTAGCGCAATAGCATGTAGAAAGGGGACATGGTTCGGAAGCGAAGGGATAGGACAAGCCAACCTTGGGCATGCTCACTGTGCGGAAACCCTAAACCCGTACCCTAAACCCCGAACCCCAAACCCTAAACTCTAAGGAAGAAACACCGAGACACCCTAGGCTCCAAGAAGCCTAACCCTTGGCTTTGCTTCGCCCCTTCTAGGGTCTCTAGTATGGAAATCTTGCATCGTTTACCGCACTACAACAAGGTTTAGGGCTTAGGATTTGGGTGCTACGGTGTCGGGGTGTTAGGGTTGAGTTGGATCACCTCCTACTTCCAATCCACCCAAGTCCTCGCCCCCATAAGTACCGCGCGTAGGTCTGCACAAACGCGGACACTGCGGACCTGGTCCCGAAGGCATCACAAATGCCATGAAAAGGGATTAGGTTTAGGGTTTAGGGTTTAGGGTTTAGGGTTTAGGGTTTAGGGTTTAGGGTTTAGTGTTTAGGGGGTTCAGGGGGCCCTCTTGCGTAGTACTGCTTATGTACCTTATGACTCCAGTTATAGTTCGGGGGACTCCCTAGAGGCGCTCAACAAAGGACCTACCCTTTGCCTTAGAGTTTAGGCTTTAGGGCTTAGGGCTTAGGGTTGCGGGATTTTGAGGCTTAAGGTCAACGCGCTATATACGTATTTAGGGCCCCATTATGAAGATGTGTCGTTCAAAGCCTTGGGTTTGGGGGTTTCGGGTTTGGAGTGCCTACAGCTCGATGGCCACCCTGGTAGGGCATAGGGATGCTTCAGGTTTTTGGGAGGAGTATCTGTTGTTGAATGTGTAGGGTTAGGGTTTTTGAGTTTAGGGGTCGTCCGGGGGTGTTTTGGGTTTCGGGTCCCTCAAAACCCTACAGTAAACTCTAGAATGTTGGAACATGGTTCAAGGATGATTTGAGCTGGGATCCCTTTAGTATACTTGTCAAAATACGAGGATAAGGATTTTCCAACTTTTTGGGGTTTACTGTAGTCCCTAAACCCGAAATCCTAAACCCTAAACTCCCTAAACCCTAAACCCTAAACCCTAAACCCTGAACCCCTAAAACTTTGACGAGCTGGGAAGCAGGCTCAAGCACTGACTCGGCCAAGGTCGATATGAAGAGGAACCGGTGTTTCACCTGTTTGTTGTTTTTTTTTGTTTTTGTTTTTTTTTTTTTTTTTTAATTTTTAGCCTATAGACCCTAAACCCTAAACCCTAAACCCTAAACCCTAAACCCTAAACCCTAAACCCTAAACCCTAAACCCTAAACCCTAAACCCTAAACCCTAAACCCTAAACCCTAAACCCTAAACCCTAAACCCTAAACCCTAAACCTAAGCGGGGGGGTTGGAGCACAGGCTCATCAAGTGCGTCTTGGGATCTTGGGGTTCGTTGGTAGGGCTTACAGGCCAGCTTTCGGGTTTCGGGCTGCAAAGTTTAGGGTTTAGGGTTTAGGGTTTAGGTTTAGGGTTTAGGGTTTAGGGTTTAGGGTTTAGGGTTTAGGATTTGGGGTTTGGGGTGTAGGGTTGAGGGTTTGGGGTTTAGGGTTTAGGGGTTAGGGGGGGTTTTGGGATGAGCGTCCGGGCTTGTTAGGGCTCTTGTTTACTACTTGTGGTCGGGATTTCGGGTGGTTAGTTGTTTCTTTCGTATAGCAACTGCTCCTGAGCCTTGCGACCGCTGTCACTCATGAACCTCATATAGACTCCTTAATCATATAACTACAAAGGGACCATGAGGGAACTACGATTAGAACTTATTCCGACCCCTAAACCCTAAACCCTAAACGCTAAACCCTGAGTTAGGCAGGTGGAGATTGCCGCACTCCTGGGCAAGACGTGGCTGGGCCCCCCACCCCCATCGTCAAAGAGAGCATCGACAAGTACGTGACCTGAGCATAGGGTTTAGGGTTTAGGGTTTAGCACTAAATCCTGTCCAAAACCCTAAGCGCATCGGTGGCTCACTTCTCCCGCAGAACTGCCGACACTCTTATGTGTAACTCTCCTCAACCTTACTGAAAAAAAAGCGAACCCCTACGCCAGAAGCCCTAAACCCCTGCACGCTGGCAAGCAGATTTGGTGTCATTGAAGTCCGGGCGTGTAGACCGGCAAGCGGCAGTAGCCTCAGGCAGGCAGGTCTCCAAGTGAAAGGTGAGGATTTGACCCAACAAACCCAAACAGCAGACCACTAAGACCCCCCAAAAGCACTAAACCCCAAAGCCTCGTCTGGAGACCACGAAAACCCTGAAGCCTAAACCCTAAGCCCTAAACCCTGAACCCTAAACCCAACCCTCCCAACCCCCCTCTCAAGTGGAGTTCTCATCCCAATACACCGTTCGCTGTGGTGCGGTTCCAACGACCAGACAGGAGAACCCTAAACCCTAAACCCTAAACCCTAAACCCTAAACCCTAAACCCTAAACCCTAAACCCTAAACCCTAAACCCTAAACCCTAAACCCTAAACCCTAAGCCGAGGAGATCTGCCCGAAAAGAACCCGAACTGCCCAAAACTCCCAAACACCAAGGCCTAAACCGCTAAACCCCAAACCGGAAGCCCTGAGCCCAAACCCCAAATCCTACATCCTAAACTAGTTCATGGTCGGGCTAGCATTAAAAACTAAACTTGTATTCCTCATCGAGTTTAAGTACCCTTAAACATGTAAAATGTTACCCCACTATGACAAAGTAAGCCCTAAACCCAAAATCCTAAGCCTAAAGCCTAAATCCTAAATCCCAAACCCTGAACCCTAAACACCAAACCCCAAACCACAAGCCCTAAACCCTAAATTCTAAACCCTAAACCCTAAACTCTGAACCCTAAACCCCAACTCCACAGCCCGGTCTGGGTGAAGGGCAGCCCGACCATCAAGACTTGCCAGCCAGGCCTTAGTTGGGTTCTCAGGGTCATTACCTGGGTTTAGGGTTCAGGGTTTGGGGTTTAGGGCTAGGGTTTAGGGTTTAGGGTTTAGGGTTTAGGGTTTAGGGTTTAGGGTTTAGGGTTTAGGGTTTAGGGTTTAGGGTTTAGGGTGTAGGGTTTAGGGTTTGCAACTTCAGGCCTTCAGGGTGTTCTGTAGGTTTACAGCGACCCTAAACCCTGAACCCTGAACCCTAAACCCTAAACCCTAAACCCTAAACCCTAAATAGTCAGCAGCTGAGGGGTCAGGCTTTGGGAACTCGGGTTTGTGGCTTGAGTGTTTAACAGGGGAGGGCGGTTTCGCGATTCAGGATTCACATTCGGGACACCCTACTACATAGTATGTAGGGTTTAGGGTTTAGGGTTTAGGGTTTAGGGTTTAGGGTGTAGGGTTCTAGTAGGACTTTCGTTTTCAGGGTAGACTTTCCCACAAGCAGGCCTCTGCAAGGGGTACTTCCCGCCAACAGCTGCAAAATCGCATCAGGAGGAGCCCTTCTAGCTCAGCGGCAATCTGCGAAACCCCAAACCCTAAACCCTAAACCCTACACCCTAAACCCTAAACCCAGACCCTGCGACGTTTTTGGGTATAGGGGACGGCTCTTCGTCTTACATACCTGTCCTAGGTCCCCGCCCCCAGTACTCTACTTAGGAAATGCGTTTCAATTTTAAAGGCAACCCCTTTATATTGACAAAGGGGCAGGATGACAGATCCCGATTAGTCTAAATTGCGTGCCTAAGTCTCTTTGTGTCTTCCGGAGTTGCTTTTTTGAGCTGAGGAATTTTTAAAGCGAAGCAGAATGAACAACCACGCGTTGCCTGTTGTATAAGCATATGAGATCCGTACATGTTAGGTCAAGCTCCCGAAACCCAAGCCCTGAAACCCGAGTCCCAACCCTAGACCTCATGTGGCAAGCTTCCCTCTTTTTGGGTACCTCAAAGAATTAGGGTTTAGGGTTTAGGGTTTAGGGTTTAGGGTTTAGGGTTTAGGGTTTAGGGTTTAGGGTTTAGGGCAAAGATTAGGGCGAAATGGAAAAAAAGGAACCCAAAGAGGTCAGCAGTTTCTCACTTCCAAGGGTCGCTCGAAGTCCGAGTCAACCCTAAACCCCAACCCAAAACCCCAATCCTCGAAACTTTGGAGCCCCAAACCCTAACTCCCCTAACCCTGAACCCTAAACCCTGACTCCCCTAACCCTAAAACCCTAAACCCTAAACCCAAAACCCAAAACCCTGAACCCCAAACCCTAAACCCTAAACCCTAAACCCTGAGCCCTAAACCCTAAACCCTAAACCCAACATTTTCGGAGGCCCGAGGGCCGCGCAAGGCATCCTTAGCCTCCTCGCGCAAGATCTTGTAGAATTCGACCTCTCTTCGGGCATGTAGCCCTAAACCCTAAACCCTAAACCCTAAACCCTAAACCCTAAACCCTAAACCCTAAACGATAAACTAACTACCCTTAGAGGATGGCGGAGCCCTTGACCTTAGGGGTAGTTTCAGGGTTGAGGGTATAGGGTTTAGGGGTTAGGGTTTAGGGTTTAGGAGCCTCTCGGCCCGAGCCTACACGTGGCGAGGTCGTTGGGGGAGGTAGAACCACCTCCTTTGCAAATCGGGCCATGATTCGACTGCCGCTGATTTCTCTTTACTCGTTAAGGTCCTGCTTATGCCATTCAGAATCTACCGCATGCTTGGTTCAGCTGCGGCCTTTGGGGTGGTTGGTGCTACAGTTTCAAGGCTTTCTGCGTTCCGCGACGTGGCAGTTGCTACGACTTCGAGTACGAGGACGGCTATACTGGCTACATGCGGTGTGTGGAGTGGTTTTGATGCGGGCCAGCCCTATGCTGCCACAGCTGCACCTACAGTTTCCGAACCATGATTTTGCTGTGGCTTACGCACTTGCGGGCCCCAACCTGGCAGCTGATTCAAGACCATGTCCTTGCAGTGGGTTGGCGCTCTGCTCTTCTCCAGATGTCAACTGCTACGGCTTTCAAAACAGCAATTGCTCCAGCCTTGGGGCAAGCATGTTCCCTCGGTTGTTGGTGACGCGGCGACGGCTCGGCCTTCATGGCGGCATTTTGCTGCCGGTCAGCTACTTGCACTTCCCGAAGGGGCAACTGTCAGGACCTGCAGGGCCGGGACTATGACGCGTGACATTTGCCGGAAGCAACCTGCGCATGTCTGCAGCCACGACGGCCTTTACAGCGCACACAACATACCCAATCGAGAATTTGTCGGCCAGATTTCCGAAAAAAAAAACATGAGGTCTTGATGCCAATGGCTACACTGTCCAGCTTCGTCCTGCCTGGTCCGATGAGCGAGGCTGCGCGATGCGGCTTAGCACTGTAGTGAACGGGCATGCCGATTTTGAGCGGTGTGACAGGTGTATTTTCTGGTTTTCGCCCAACGCGGCCCAATGTTTGTTGCTGCCGAACACGTGGCAGTACCGTGAGTTAGGGGCCATTTGTGGCTCCACCCATGTCGAATGTCAGCTAGATGTCCATCGGGGCCTCCCGGCAAACGCCAATAAGGGTGGTTGCGCGATGCGGCCATTGCTTTGTAGAGCCTTGCTGTTCGCCGCGGATCGGACACAGGAGGCCCGGCGTCGCCGCTTGAGGCTGGCCCGGGTGCTCCTCACAACCCGCTAAAGGTTTAGGGTTTAGGGTTTAGGGTTTGGGGTTTGGGGTCTCGGGCTTGGGGTTTAGGGTTTGGGGGGTTTAAGGGTTTGAGGTTAGGCTGAGGGAGTAGGGTTTGGGCTTTAAAACTTGGGGGTTGGGTTTAGGGTTTAGGGTTTGGGTCTACGGCTTAGGGCTTAAGATTTGGGGTTTGGGGTTTGGGATTGCGTCCGGATGTTTTCGGGTAGTTAGTTACATGGTCCCTTAGTATGGGCCCTTAAAAAAGGACCCCTTAGAAACCCTAAACCCTAAACCTTAATTAACCCCGAAACCCTAAACCCCAAACCCTAAGCCCTAAGGGCCCATATAAGTACCCTCAGAGAAAGAGAGAGAGAGAGAGAGAGAGCACATGTGCCGACGGCACTGCTCTTGCCTGGAATGGAGATGGCTGCCACGAGACGGTGCCGGCGTCTTGTGTGGGCGGCATGTGGCCAGGGCTCACACCCGGCAAAAACATTGGCGCTGTGCACAGTGGCCGCGTTGCACTCGGCGGGTATGTTGGCGCTGGGCACGGCGCGTGCTGCGCCGCCGCCGCCGGCGCAGCGTGTTGCGCCGGCGGCAAGGGGGTGGGGTTTGGGGTCTATAGGGTTCGGGGTTTAGGGTTTGGAGTTTAGGGTTTGGCGCTGTGGGCTGTGGGCTTAAGCCGCTAAGTTTCTGAACAAACAAACCCTGAACACCCGAACCTTTGAACCCTAACCCTAAGTCCCCAAACCCCTGAGTCCTAATCCCGAAAACGCTATAAGCCCCGGCCCTAAACAGCAACAAGGCACCCCCCAATCCTAAACACAACAACCCCAAAACCAGAAACTCCAAACTCTAAACCCCTTAGCCGCAAAAGTTCTTAACGCAAACCACCAAACATCCAAAACACCTAAACCCTAAACCCTTAAGCCGCTGCAACTTGACATTATTCAACATGTTGAAAAACAAGCTGCCCAAAAAACCCTTCGTGAATAACTTTCCTCGAAACTTTCCCTGGACCTGAACCCTTCTCAATTTCCATGAACCCTAAACCCTCAACCCTAAAACCCTAAACCTCAATCCCTAAACCCTAACCCTAAACCCTGAACCCCAATCCCTGAACCCTAAACCCTAAACCATAAACCCTAAACCCTAAACCGCAAAACCCAATACCTAAACCCTCAACCCCAATCCCTAATCCTTAATCCCTAAACCCTAAACCCTCAACCCTCAACCCTCAACCCCAATCCCTCAACCCCAATCCCTAAACCCCATGAAACAACAACATGGTCCAGGTGCAAAACCATTATATGTATCACGTGCACAATCAAAACATCCTGAACACTTCCCGAAGTCGTCTCAGGGCCCCACCGCCGTCCAAAGGAGACCCAACCTGGGTCGTCAAGAGCTCGGCGTAGGGTTTCGGTTGGGTTTAGGGTTTAGGGTTTAGGATTTAGGGTTTAGGGTCCTAAATAATATCTTCTTAGACCTAGTAAGGGAAAAATAACCAATATCCCAAGGGCCAACCGAGGGTTCAGGGCTTATAAGGTTTTGGGGGTTCAGGGTGTTGCGTTTAGGGTTTGGGGTTTTGGGGTCTTGGGGTTTAGGGGTCCTGGGGTTTAGGGTTTGGGGTTTGGGGTTTAGGTGTTGCGTTTAGGGTTTGGGGTCTAGGGTTTCGGGTATAGGGATTTCGGTTCAGGGATTCGGGATTAGGTTTTAGGGATTGGGGTTTATCTAGGGGCCTAGGGTTTAGGGTTTAGGGCTTATGGAAGCAATTTGCCGAGGAGGTCCGCAGAATGTCTCGACGAAAGTTTCGAGGAGTTTTTTTTGTTGAAGCTTTGAGCAACTTTGAAGTAAAGGGGCCTGAGGGCTTCGGGTTTAGGTTTAGGGTTTAGGGTTTAGGGTTTAGGGTTTAGGGTTTAGGGTTTAGGGTTTAGGGTTTAGGCTTAGGGCGTTGGGTTGGGGGCGGGGGGCGTGGGGCGGGGGCATGAAGGTATCAAGGGGCATTAAGGCGGGTGTTTAGGGTAGCTTTTGCGGCCATTCAGGGTTTGGGATTCAGGGCTGACTCATCACTTTTTGTTTTATTTGTGTGTGTGTAATACCCCTAAACCCTGAAACCCTAAAGCCCTATGTTCCTTGCATTTTCAGAAATCCAAGTTCGGGGGGCCTATAATCTGGACTGGTTGGGGGGGGGGGGGGGGGGGATGCCCTGCGGGGGGCTTGATCAACATCGCTGCCGTTTCGTCAAACTGAGCAGGGGAAGTATACACCATGTACGTGCACAATATGACCCCACAGAAGGGCCATGGGCCTAAACCCTAAGCCCTATAAACCCTAAACTACCCTAAACAGCACTAGGCGGATCTTGCTAGCTGCGGTAGACACACCGAGAAAAACCACCGGATCGCAGCCGGTCTGTCAAAACTGAGGGTTTGGGTACGAGTTAAGGCGTTAAGGTTACTTGGAGGTTCATGGGTGCTTATAACCACAATTGTACATCTACTTATAACCTACTTAGAAGACTTAGGGGGCTTATAAGTACAGCTATAATTCCTTGAACATCCAAGCAGCCCTAAACCCTAAACCCTAAACCCTAAACCCTACGTAAACCCTAAACCTGCAGGCCCATCGGCTGTTCCTGTCTATGTTGTTGAGCATGTACAAGGTCTTGGGGCCGTTGGCACACCTCTGAGTAAAAATCCACACCTGAGAGCTGCTGGCGAGGGTGCTCGGCCCCCTAAACCCTAAACACCAAACCCTAAACCCCAATCCCTAAACGCCACACCCTAAACCCCAAACCCTAAACCCCAAACCCTGAACCCTAAACCCCAAACCCTAAACCCTGATCCGGGCTCCCCACACGATGCCACCAAGGTTGCTCAGGAAGAAGTACGTGTCGCCGTGCTCCCAGAAGATCCTTGGCTTAGGGTTGGTAGGGTTATTAAGGTTTTAGGGTTCGGTTAGTAGGGTTAGTAGGGTTATTGGGGTTTTAGGTTTTTAGGGTTTTTGGGCGTTTAAATTTTCAACTTTAAAACTTTAAAACCATAGGGTTTTTGGGTTTAGGGCTTTTAGGGTTTTAGGGTTGGAGGGGCTGGCCCTTCCGCGTCCAGCTCTTTGGGTTTAGGGCTCGGGGTTTCGGGCTTTGGGGCCTCGGTCGTCCACCCTAAACCCTAAACCCTAAACCCTAAGCCCTAAACCCTAAACCCTAAACCCTAAACCCTAAACCCTAAACCCGATCGTGATGCAGCTTGCAAGCGTGCAGGGACCCCACGAGAAGCTATCGTCCAACACGGCGGCGTCTGTTGCCTCGGCCCACTCTGCTGCCTCTGCCCCCGGCCTCCACTTCAGTCGCCTTTGGGCTCGACGAACAACAGCTCGGCTTGAGCACCACCACCACAATGACCTTCCGTATGAGCAGCACTCGGTCCAGGCCACATCCAGGATGCCTCGCCTTAAACACCCTCTGAAAAATATTCCTAAGTATCATCCGCTTAAACTCAATAAGGGAAATATATATATATATAGAGATATATGTATATATATATATATACACATAATATTCCAAGGCGGATCAAGAGTAGTCATTAGCAGAGGAAATCTCAAGCAAATCGTCTATCTACTTGCCTTGCACAGGCCTCTGGACCTCGCGCCATACAACCTCCCTGAGAACTCGAGGTAGCCCTAAAGCCTAGAAACCCTAACCCTAAACCCTAAACCCTAAACCCTGGACCCTAAACTAAACCCTAAACCCTAAACCCTAAACCCTAGCACAAGGAAGCCCCACAAGCTAAGCCTTGAACTGGTTGGAGGCGCCTTGGGGGTTTAGGGACGTTTAGGGTTTAAGGTAATGTACAGGCCTGAATCGCTTTCACTCTCTCACTCTCACTCTCTGTTTCTCTCTGCTTATTATCTTGCTCACTGTCTGTTAACCTATCCATTAACTATCTGTCGCATTCGTATTTATCACTAGACATATGTACTTAAGCTGAAATACGCGTGACAACAAGTCCCGTGAAACTCAATGCATTGAACACGTACGTGTGCATCCTTGCCAGTCCTTGTTGCACAGCCCCTCCGATGACCCTATAGAAGACATGTCAGGAAACACTATGCATGGCCCCTAAACCCTAAACCCTAAACCCTAAACCCTAAACCCTAAACCCTAAACCCTAAACCTTAAACCCTAAACCCTAAACCCTAAACCCTAAACCCTAAACCCTAAACCCCAGGCCCTGAAGTCCGAATAGAATCTGAAGCGAAGGCTCTTCATGGCCTGAACATCTAGGTACAAGTCGAGGTAGTAGCCTGGCATTTGGGATGTTCCCCCTTAGGTTTAGGGTTTAGGGTTTAGGGTTTAGGGTTTAGGGTTTAGGGTTTAGGGTTTAGGGTTTAGGGTTTAGGGATTAGGGTTTAGGGTTTCGGGTTTAGGGTTTAGGGTTTAGGGCACTTATACTAACAGCCCTGAATAGGGAATATAGTACCCCCTAACTACTATCATCCCTGTGAAGGACTGTTGGTAGAAGGGGAACATCCCCAACCCGGCACAGCTGCTACTGGCGGCTTCGGAAATGGAAGGATGAGGGATACAGGGAGCCTCCCAGTTGTAAGGTTTAGGGTTTAGGGTTTAGGGTTTAGGGTTTAGGGCTTAAGGTTTGGGATTTAGGGCTTAGGGCTTGTGGGCTCCAAACTTGTAGGTTAAAAGTACCGCAGGGAAAGTTAGTTGCCCTCACCCCTAAACCCCAAACCTCGAAATCAAAACACAAGCAAAAACCTAAAGTGCGCGCAGACCCTACACACCGTGTAGCTCCAAGAAACCCTCTAAACCCTAAACCCTAAACCCTACAAACCCCTTAAACCGTAAAGCCCTACGATCACTGAAAAGCCTGTAAACCCTATAAACTCTATAATATAGGGGCCTGAATAATTAAAATACGATTTTGGGGAGTCATTGTAGTATAATTACAAAGGGACCGCAAGGGAATATTATTAGTAATTACTCCGACCCCTATAGTAGCCCCTTAAGCCGGAACAGCTGGGTTTAGGGTTGAAGTTTTTTCGGTGGGGGGGGGGGGGGGGGGGGAAGAAGGCTTACATGGGGCTTATTGGGTTTATGTTGCCTGTATGTGACATGGTTTATAGGGCTGAATGCGCCATACACCCTGAACCCTCATTTTATAGGGCTAATCGAGTTTTGCTTCAAGGCTCTGGCTGGACTAAAGGAGGGGCCCTTGTAAGGGATCCTAAGCGATATGAAGGGCGGGGAACATTTTGGGGCTACTTACGGTCTATAGGCATCGTTTTCTTACATGGTCTAAAGGATATACTGGCTAGCAGGATTCAGGGACCCGTATGAGGGAAGCTGAAACCGGTTTCGGGATGTCTGCCGCCCAGATCGTACACCTTACAGAACTAACTTAGTTGTCCAGCAACCTGGGGGAACTAAAGGCTAACCTTTTGGATTCTAAGGGGATTATACTACCCCCGAAAGGTTAAAGGTCACCTACTCCACTACTAGGCTACTGAGAGAGCTCACACTGGCACTGGGCGCACTTCAGCCGCGGTGGCTTGGTAGTCGTGGTCGATCTGATCGACATATACGTGGCGGCCGCACGGAAACTTGTCGCCCGGACAACCGTGGGCCGAAGCCCTTTGACTCAACTTGAGGGGTTTTCGAGATGTTAAAGCTACCTTGTTGGGGTTCTTATAAGGCGATCCGATTCTTCTGGGATCTATCGACCCAGGATAATTAAGGAGGGCCCAAGTCACTTCATCTCCATGGCGCCGGATTGTAGTCAGGCAGCGCCGGCTGCTCGCGCTCAAGTCGCCGTTGTGGGCGGGAAATAGTGGTCGAAAGGCCCTCAGCAAGCCACCAACGTCAGCCGTTGAGCCCTAAACCCAAAACCCTAAACCCCAAACCCTAAACCCCAAACCTTAAACCCTAAACCCTAAAAAAGCAATTGCCTGTAGGGAGGCCATAGGATCCCTTCCAGGGTATAAGGTTTAAGGTGCAAGGTCTAGGGACGTAAGGTACCCAATCCAGACTTCCCTACCGAGATTTTGTAGCTAGAAGCCTGCTACAACGACATGCAGCTTACTCTTGGAGATTGTGGAGACGGGTGCCGAGCTCAACTCCTACCATTCTAATGCTTCCCTAAACCCTAAACCCTAAACCCTAAACCCCAAACCCCAAACTCTAACCCAAAACCTTAGGGCCTCGTCACTGGCTTCACCGTGAGCCCTGAGCCCCGAACCCAAACTTCCAGCTCAAGACCCCAAGGTAGGTTTAGGGTTTAGGGTTTAGGGTTTGGGGTTTAGGGTTTGGGGTTTGGGGTTTGGGGTTTGGGGTTTAGGGTTTAGGGTTGCTCTTCAGGATAATCCATGGCAGACTGGCGGAGCCACATGGCCTCAGGGCCCGCAGGGCAAGTGACCCTAAGTTAAGGTTTCGGGTTTAGGGTTTCGGGTCGTAGGGTTTGGCGGTTTAGGATTTAGGGTTTAGGGTTTGGGGTTTAGGGTTTGGGGGTTTAGGGTTTAGGGTTTCGGGTTTGGGGTTTAGGGTTTGGGGTCTAGGGTTTCGGGCTTAGGGTTGAGGGTGTAGGACTTAGAGACAGTGTCGGAGGGGGGTTTTGAGGTAAGGTACCAGATGCAAGGCTTCTATTGGCAGGGTTCCAGCAGGATCCTACAAGGGGTATATGGGGAAGCTGTCCACCTCATACTTGAACTGGGGCTAGATTAACCCCGATAAAACGAATCCCCAACACGGCACCAGCATCCGAAACAATTTAGGGTTTCGGGTTTCGGGGTTGGGGCTTGGGGTTCAGGACGTTAAAGGGCAGAGATTCTTAAGGATGATTCCAGGATGATCATGTGGGTGTTTGATTGGGGCCACAGAACGCCAAGCCCATCCGCAAGGCACTGTGCCCTAAAGCCTAAGCCAAGCAGCCACCCCTGAACCCCAAACCCTAGCCCAAAACGCTAAACCCTGAACCCTCCCTAAACCCTAAACCCTAAACCCTAAACCACTTAACCCCTTACGATGACGTCAGAAGCAGGAGAGGTCCTGGCATGCTGCTCCCAGAAGTCTTTCCAGAACGCCGCAAGCATTGACACTCCCTGAGAAGGAGATCTTGCGGTCACCCCGGACCGCGTGAGAGTACAGACCGCCTTGGCCTCCCTGCGCCTAAGCCACTGGCCGAGCGCACCTGGCTCAAAGAGAATGGAGTCCTTCCAACGCCTAAGTCTCAAGTTCCGCTGCTCCTGCACCATCTGGTGCAGAGCCGCCGTTGTTTCAGCAATACGACGTTTCTGACTTTGTTAGGACAGCTGGTAGCGATCCAATCAATTTCGCGCTTGCCAGCCCATCTGGTAGGACAGTTTTGAACCTGAACTTCCCCACCATAGCTGTTGAGGGTCATCTCAATGCAAGAGTCACCGGGGACCTCATTCGAGTCCCCCAGGCAAATCCAGGGGAGCATGTGAGTGATGCCGTGCGTTTGGAAAACTTTTTGGATTCCCATCGCAGCTAGCAGCTAGACTCTGTGCCTCCGCTTCCGCATCGGGCGGGGCGTAGTGAGTACAAACGAACCACTCCCCAACCCAAGCCGAAGCCACCTGAGCATCTTGGCCGACAAACGTGGAAGCCGGACTGAAAGCCAACCTTCTGTCGACTAAGAGGGCCACCCCCCCCGAGCACGCTCAGCGTTCCCCTAAACCTGAACCCCAAACCCTAAACCCTGAACCCTGAACCCTAAACCCGAAACCCTAACCCCTAAACCCTAAACCCCAAACCCCAAACCCTAAACCCTGCAACCCTAAACCCTAAACCCCAAACCCCAAACCCCAAACCCCAAACCCCAAACCCAAAACCCTAAACCCTAAACCCTAAACCCTAAACCCTAAACCCCAAACCCCAAACCCCAAACCCCAAACCCCAAACCCCAAACCCTAAACCCTAAACCCTAAACCCTAAACCCTAAGCCAAGCAGCCACAAGGATGTCGAAGACGAAGTAGGCCCAGCGACAAAACCTCCAGGAAAACCTCAGGTGCCGGGTGTCTCAAGGGGACTAAAGGGGCGCCACTTATAAGGGACCTTCAGGGTTTAGGGTTTAGGGTTTAGGGTTTAGGGTTTAGGGTTTAGGGTTTAGGGATTCTTCGGTTTTTTTGGGGGGGGAAGGGTATGATAGGGGCATTTAGGGGCTATTTAGAAAATTTTTAAGGGGTAGCGACGCTCTCAAGGATTGCAACCGGCGCACTTCTCACACAACCTGGTGGTGAGAAAAGCTTGAGGGTTATTAGGATTGTAGGGTTTCTTAGTAGCCCAGTAACCATATTATCATAAGGGCACCCCTTTTGGGTTGGTTGCTTTGTAAGGGCACCGTGAACCTGAAAAAGGGAAGAAAAGGGTACCATGGGGCGATCAAGGTTTTAGAGTTTCGGGTCTAGGGGCTGAGGGTGTAAGGTTTCCGGGCGGGTTTTGACCTTCCCCTGGTGCTAAACTCCGTATGAAGCCAAGGCTTTCAAACCACGGTATACCGGCTCATCTGTTCCTCCCCTAAGCCATCCTAAACTCTAAGCCATAAACCCTGAACCCATAAGCCCTAAACCCCAAAGTCTAAACGGTTCTAAACCCTAAACTCTACATCCCCTTGTCTCTTGGGGACGGCGAAGGGTGTAGGGATTTAGGGGTTTAAAGGGTTAGGGCTTAGGGGTTTAAGATGGTTTGAGGGGTGCATGGGGTTTAGGGGCTTAGGGTTTAGGGCTCAGGGTTCAAAGGTTTCAAGGGTTTAGGGGTTGAAAAGGTTAAGGTTTTGGGGGGCTTCAATGATTTGACGGGTTAGGGGTTTTCAGGGTTAGGGTTTAGGTGCTTTAAGGTGTAGGGTTTGCGGTTTAAGGGGTTTGGGCTTTCAGAGGTAAGGGTTTTAAGGGTTTAAGAAGGGTTTCCTACATCAAAGGCATTTCATTACAGGTGCTGAGGTTCATACTAGGTCAGTAACCCAAAAAATAGAGAAGGTGCCCTTTGTCGCTTAGTGGACTTGAGACGGAAACCCGGCTGTAAAAAGCAAAACATACAGAAAAACCAAAAACCAACTCCAAAAGCCCTAAACCCTAAACCCTAAACCCTAAATCCTAAACCCTGAACCCTCGAAACCCACAACCACCCCACCCACCCCGATAGCAGACTTGAGAATCCGGCAGGACGACGCTCTCACCGCGACCTCTCGGGGCTGTATGAGAGGGGTTTAGGGTCTTGGGACCCTAAAGCCCTAACCAAACCACACCCTAAACCCTAAACCCGAACCCCAAACCACACCCGAATCCCTAAACCCTAAACCACACCCTAACCCTAAACCCTCGATTGGGGGGTGGTTTATGTAGAATCTTCAAGGGGTATAAGGGGCTTACCATATTTTCATAAGGGCGCCCTTTTCTGGGTTGGCTACTGTATAAGGGAACCCATAACCTATAACAAGGGTAAAGGGCACCACTGGGTTACCAAGGGGGGTAGTCTTTGTATTTACGTTGGCTCCCAGGGAACCCCACCAGCCCGACAAGGAAACCCGAGGCTGAAAGCCCGAAACCCTAAACTCTAGACCCGGCTTGGGGCTTCGGATGTAAGGTTTAGAGTTTGGGGTTTAGGGTTTAGGGTTTAGGGTTTGGGGTTTAGGGTTTGGGGTTGGGACCCTAAACCCCAAACCCTAAGCAGGAAACATCCCAACTGCCAGGCTACTGCCTCGACTTGTACCTAAGCCCTCAGGAACCCTAAACCCTAAACCCTAAGGAACCCTAGGCAGCCCTAAGGAACCCTAAGGAACCCTAAATCCTAAACCCTAAGGAACCCTAAGGAACCCTACGGAACCCTAAACCCTAAACCCTAAACCCTAAACCCTAAACCCTAAACCCTAAACCCAAGTTTGGGGGTTTACGGTTTTAGTGGGCTTCGGGCGTCTCCCCGCCTCGCTCCCGGTACAGCCGCTCCAACTCCAAGAGCCTTAGGCTGGTGGGGTTTAGGGTTTAGGGTTTAGGGTTTAGGTTTAGGATTTAGGGTTTAGGGTTTAGGGTTTAGGGTTTAGGGTTTAGGGTTTAGGGTTTAGGGTTTAGGGTTTGGGGATGGCTGGGCTTTGGATTTTTTGGCGGAACTTGAGATCATCTTGAAACTTAAGTCTTAGGGTTTAGGGTTTAGAGGGCTTATGGTTTAGGATAGTTGCATGGTCCCTTGGCCCTTGAATGGGTTGCTTAGGCTGGTGGGCTTTGGGGTTGTTTTTGCGGAATTTGAGATCATCTGCGGTTTCTCCGAAGAGAGGGGTGCCCTTTTCTTTTTTTTTTGGGGGGGGGTTCCTTCAAAAGGATTATATAGTATGTTATTGGGGTATATAAGGGGTACCCATAGGGGTACCCATATTTTCGGAAGTCACCATCTTGAACTAGCCCCGAAATCCTATGCCCTATAACTCTTCCTCCTTCAGACCTGAAGCCCCTAGCCCCATCCCTACTGGGACACAAACCAGGTTTTGGTAAATGCCTAAAGATTCAGGGAATTTACTGCAAGAGCCTGGAGGGTGCAGGGCTTAGGCCCTCGCCTTCAGCTTTGTGCAGAGCTTGTGCTTCTGCATTCTTTCTGGGTTGGAGCCTTAACATCCTCTGATTATCAAAACATTTCCAAAAATAAGACCTGCTTCTGCTTGCTGAGAGGTCATACCCAAAGACTCTGTGCGCGAACCGCCTGCTCCGAGCACCCCCACTCCTCCTCTTCCGTCCAGGAGGCGAAGTAAGACATACCTCTGCACACCCTAAACCCTAAACCCTAAACCCTAAACCCTAAACCCTAAACTGGACAGACAGAGGATGAGATTTCAGGTCGAGTCCTCTGTAGAGAAGGCAGGTTTTAAGGGGCACTTGGGGGCACTCGGCTTCATACAAGGCTTACATAACGGGTAGAATGGAAGACTGTCTTAAGGGAAATTTGGAGTACCCCCAAAAACCGTTCATCCCACTCAACACATATCATGAAGGGCCACGTAACATACTTGCTGCAGTTAAGGGACTCGTAAGCTCAGTTATATAGCACATGTACCCAATGTAGGGCCCTTAAGACAGGGCGGCACAGGAAGCCCCCCCCCCCGCCCCTCCCCCCCACCCCCCCCCAACCAATATGCCAGAACAACACAAACAAGATCTTTTATTTTGCCTTCCCACCAGAAGTTGAGGGTGGGTTTAGTTTTAGGGTCCATGAGGTCCCGGAAAATATGAAGCTTTTGAGGGGGACTACGCCCCAACCTCTCAAGAACTGCCCGGAGCACCGAAGGAGGCGTAAAGCACCAGTGGCCCAATGATCGTTGCTGAGAGGAGCGAAACGGCCGTCTCGACACCTGCGCGCTGCTAAAGTCTGTCTTAATGAGCCGAGGGGGTAAACTACCGGAACCTGAAAACATACGCACATTCAAAATAGTGAGATATATAAATACACATATACATATGCATGTATATATATATATATATGTATAAAGACATCCATTATCCCCAAAAATATTGCTCTAACAGTCAGATACACCGCCAAAGAGTACGAGTCTAACGAGTCTAGCTCAATGGCCACTGCAGGGCTCCTAAAACCCTAAACCCTAAACCCTAAACACTAAACCCTAAACCCTAAACTTAGTGTTCGGAGCCCCTGGCTTCCCTGTCTCAGAATTCTGTCCATGCACACCCCAGACCCTTGCAACCCTCGGACCTAAACCCTAAACCCCAAATCCCTAACCCCTAAACCCCTAAACCTCCTAGCCCTAAGACCCTCAACCCTAACCCCTAAACAGTCCCACTTGGAGGTCGATGTTTTGGGAAGCCGGCCACATCTCAGAGAATGCGAGAGACTCCTGCTGCTGCTCATAGTCAGGGCACTGGATTCCCGATTACACGCCCTGCGCTCCTCTACAGGCCCTGATTCCACAAGAGAACGCCATGTAGGGATTATGCCCCTAAACCCTAAACTTGAAACCCTAAACCTGAACCCTAAACCCTAAACCCTAAACCCTAAACCCTAAACCCTAAACCCTAAACCGGCAGGGGGGGGGGGGGGTTCTCAACCCAATACAAGCAGAGGAGAGCCAACCAAGTCCCAGGCTGGGCTCCGCTCGCAGGTGGCTGCAGTAGAACGCCTGGCATAACCCTAAACCCTAAACCCTAAACCCTAAACCCTAGACCCTAAACCCTAAACCCTCAACCCTAAACCCTAAACCCGCATATCTCATGTGGCTCAGATCGACGAGTTCGACTCCGGGTTGAGATACTTGCTTAGGGTTTAGGGTTTAGGGTTGAGGGTTTAGGGTTAGGGTTCAGGGTTTAGGGTATCGGGTTTAGGCCTACCAAGAGCAAACCCCGGAAGAAAGGGGGTTACCTTTTTTGGTTTCAAGGGGCTGATAAGGAAACCTAGACCACATTTTCGGGAAGTGACCACATGAGGGTTCAGAGTTTAAGGGTTAATTAGAGCTTAGGACTTAGGATTTAAGATTTATAGGGTTCGGGGTTTGAGGACCCTAAGCCCTAAACCCCATGTAGGGTTGAAGGACCAGATCGTGTTGAAGGCTTCAAGTGCTTGCCTGGGTACCTTGTACTCTCCGTTATATTATATAGCCCGCGAAGGAATTCCATGAGGACCCTGAACCCTAAACCCGAAACCTCCTCCCTCATTCCCTAACTCCCTACTCAAAAACAGCAAGCTATAGGGTCTACGACGGAAGTATCGACGGGCACGTGGCCCAAATATTTGCGCCGCATGATTCCGAAAGCTGCCTCAAAATCTGGCTGTCGGAAAGCTGGTGAAAAACCCTGCAAAGTCGTTGTTGTAGATCTGGAAGGCCAATTCGACACCATCAGATCTAGCTAGCACAGACGTGTGCACCTCCAACAAGAAGGCTCAAGTAGATCTCGGAAGGGCTCAGCCACATCCCCGTCGGACGAATTCGCTTTTGATTCTGGCCAACATGTTGTACACATCCCCCATGCGTTGGAGTCGAAAAGGCAGCTAGCTGGAAAAGAAAAACTAAGCCCACTGCCCCCCCCCCCCCAAAAAAAAAAAATAAATACATAAATAAATAAATAAATATATATAAGAAAAAGGTCATAATCCCTACATTGCCCGTCTAAAGAAGACTGTCTTTGTTTTTGAGAGGTTTAGGGGTTAATTTGAAGTTGACTTGGCTGCACTTAGCAGGGTAGTTGTGAATTAATGTTTTGGCTGCCTTATTAAGAAACCAAATAACCCCAAACAGGTTAAGGATCTAAAGTTACAGTGGAGCACCACAAAGCTGACTTGGGGTTTAGGGTTTAGGGATACCGAATTTAGGATTTAGGGGCGACATTGGGCTTCGGGGTTCTGGGTCAATTTGTAGTTGACTTGGTGTTTAGGGCCAGTTTAGGGAGTTTAGGGTTCAGGGAGAACGGGTTTAGGGTTTAGGGGGCGACTTTGGCTTAAGGTTTAGGGTTTAGGCTTTAGGATTTAGGGTTTCGGGACTTTGGAGCAATTTGGAGCTAACTTGAAGTCAGGGTCAGGGTTTGAGGATGGTTTCGAGTTTACGTGAGTTGGAAGCTAGCTTGGGGTTTAGGGCTTAGAGATCATGTCGGGTGTTTTGGGGTTTGGGGCCAAGTTTAGGGTTAGTTTAGGGTTGCGGGGTTTTGGGTTGATACCATTTAATGGCTGAGGGCTCCAGGGAAGAATCTCCGATCTCTGCAGGGTTTAGGGTTCAGGGTTCGGGGTTTAGGGTTGAGGGTTTAGGGTTCAGGGTTTCGACTGAATTCTCAGGCCTACTTGCAGCAGGAGTTTCATTATGGTCTCTTCCGGGCTTCCGAAGAAGATTGCTGACATGTAATTCGAAGTACCCCGCTAGACCCTAAACCCCAAACCCTAAACCCCAAACCCTAAACCCGAAACCCTAAACCCAACAACGCATCTTGCGCAGTACCGCGATCCCAGGAGCCTGGGCCCCTGCAACCCCCCAACCCGGTTTAGGGTTTAGGGTTTAGGGTTTAGGGCTTAGGGTTTAGAGTTTAGGGTTTGGGGTTTGGGGTTTGGGGTTCAGGGTTTAGGGTTTAGCCCTTAACCCTAAACTTTCTGCACGCACTTGCAAGGCAACGCCAACACCAGTCGGCGTGGCGTGGCTTGACCTCAGAAGTGAATGGATCTAAAGGTCAGACAGAGACTTGCAGGGTCTAGGGCTTTTGGGTTTAGGATGTAGGGTTTAGTAGGGTTTCGGGCTTAGGGTTAGGGTTTAGGATTTAGCCAGAAAAGGCTCAGTCAAGTAGTACGGGGCTTTTGCAGGGGCTTCGTGGGTTCCGTGTCTGTTCTGATCCCTACACCATAATTTATGGTTAACCTAAACCCTAAACCCTAAACTCTGTAAACCCTCGAGGCTAACCGGCTAGCCCTTCTTCCCTGGACCCCAAGAGGAACCCTAAACCCTAAACCCTAAACCCTAAACCCTAAACCCTAAACCCTAAACCCTAAACCCTAAACCCTAAACCCTAAACCCTAAACCCTAAACCCTAAACCCCAACCGTTTGAACTCCCTACCCTCGTGGAGTGCAATTGTACTCATGGACAAACCTCCGGAATGCACCAGCCTTGTGCCCTCAACCCTAAACCGTAGATCTTAAAGTAAGACCCATGCGACCTACAGGGCTTAGCCCTAAAGCCTACACCCTGAACCGCAAACCTTCAAGTAAGACCCCATACGACCCGAAACCCTAAACCTAAACCCTGAAGTTTAGGGTTAAACCACAGGGTTCAGGGTTTAGGTTTTAAGGTTTAGGGCTTAGGGTTTAGGGTTTAGGGTCAAGCCATGGCACAGCTTCACATACTCTGAAAAGCTCTGAACACAATCGAACCTTAAAAACTGCGTCGACCCTTCTCCCCCTTCCCCCTTTGAAAGTATATGAAGCAGGGTTCATGTTACTGCTTTTGGTGAGTGTATATAAGGTTCCTTTTTAATATTGGTGAGTGTATACCTTTGTGTCCTTTTGGGGGTACAAGAAATATATACCCTGCTTTATATGGGGTTTCCGGAAAAAGGGGGGGGGGGGGCAATCTATGGGGGTTCCTATAAGAAGGATTGTAGTATATAAGGGGTACCCCTATTTCGGGAAATACGCAAATTTTACAACATCCTTACTTCATCGTATCTCCCTTGTTAGGGTCCTAGTTTTATGGTTACTTTCATGTCCTGAGAAGACTTGGTCGCCGCAAGGGAAAGAGGAAGTACAGTGAAGGTTCCAGAAAGAACCTCCAGCCGTCTTAAACCCCTAAACCCTAAGCCCTAAGCCCGAAGCCCTAAACCCTAAACCCTAAACCCTAAACCAGGCACCGGGCTTTCCCAAATGCGCGGCGTCCAAGCCCAAGGAGGTGACCTGACGTGGAGCCGAGGTGTTCGGTTCGGGGCTTCGGCTGAGTGGTCAAGGGAGGGACCCCTAGAAGAGACCCTTAATCTTATTCCCCTACATAACCCCTATATGTGTGTGTATATATATATATATCTTATATGATCCCGATAAGTAGCCCCAAAGAACCCCTAAATAACCCCTAAGGTCCCTTGTAAGCGCCCCGCCTTTAGTCCCCTGAGATTGTTGGATTTCAGTGTCTATGCCTAAGAGAAAGCTCAGGGCTTATAATAGGGGGTACTGAACATCCCAACTCTAAGCCCTAAGCCCTAAGCCCTAAGCCCTAAGCCCTAAACCCTAAACCCTAAACCCTAAACCCTAAACCCTAAGCCCTAAACGAACCCGCCTCACTAACAAAAAAACACCCCCAACCGAATCCCCCAGTCTTGGCTTGCCACTGTCGGGGCATCCTCCAAGGTAATGTCGTGTTTCGGTTTCAGGGTTCAGGGTTCAGGGTTCAGGGTTTAGGGTTTAGGGTTTAGGGATTAGGGTTTAGGGTTTAGGGCTACTATAGGGGCCTTAATGATTAGAAATAGGGTTTTGGGGGGATAGTATAGTACCATTCTATAGGGACCATAAGGGAATGCTATTAGTAGTTCTTCCGACCCCTATATTCGAGGGTTTAAGCTGGGTCAGCTGGGAGCTCAGGGAAAGTACTCTTGATTAAAAGCTGAATCTCCGACTCCCAATTCCTAGGAACCGGAAACTTCAGTAATTTAGGGACGACCTGGAGGTTCAGGGGTACTTATAACCCCAAGTATAACTGTACTTATAAGCCCCCTAAGTCCCCTAAGTAGGTTATAAGTAGACTTTTAATTGTGGTTATAAGTACCCATGAACCTCCAAGCAGCGCCAAAAATGTACAGGACGTAAGGGGGTCTTGGGTGCAGGGTTTAAAGGATGTAGGACCCTAACCTAGACCTTAAAAACCGAATCACCCCTGAACTGTTCCTGGGTTAGCCTTTGTCTACTGCTTGGATATACTCCATGAAACTTGGAGGCTGTCACAAACGAACCTGTCTTCCTGTGGACATTTGCGTGGGAAACACAACAAAATGTCTGTGGGCTACCTGGGCTCTATAAAGCTTAAACATTAAGACTAAACCCTAAACCCTAAACCCTAAACCCTAAACCCTTTCTTCCAGATCGACCTGCAGGGAAGGTTTTGGCATCTTGAGGTGCAGGTCAACTCCAAGCCCTGAACTCTGGCCAGTTGTCTAAATTAGGGTCCCTGTTTGGGTTAAGGGTTTAGGGTCTAGGGTTTAGGGTTTAGGGTTTAGGGTTTAGGGTTTAGGGTTCAGGGTTTAGGGTTTAGGGTTTAGGGTTTAGGGTTTAGGGTTTAGGGTCTAGGGTTTAGGGTTTAGGGTTTAGGGTTTAGGGTTTAGGGTCTAGGGTCTAGGGTTTAGGGTTTAGGAAGAAGAGGGCCGCCTTAAAAAACTGGACCCCAAGAAGGGACCATATTTTAGAGAACTGACCCTAGGGTTGTAGGGTTTGGTGCTTAGGAGAATTGAGCACATGAACCGTTGAACCCTAGACCCAACCCTGTATACTCTAAAACCTGAAAACTGAAAACCCCAAGACTTACCCAGTCCTTGCACCAGTCTTCTGTCCCTGGGCCCAGCAAGGATTGACATCTGGGGAGGGTAGTGGGAGTTTACATCAAAGGGATGGGCCCGGGATGTGCCGCGTACCTCAAGCAAAGGCTCGCTCCTCAAAGCACTCCCAATACCTACTTCCAACATAACCATGGAATTCAAAGGATAAACTTTCGTCATTCCCGCTAGAAGGAAAGGTTAAGCATCAGGCAACGGTCAACTATTGGCTAAGAAGCTGGCCACGCCTATTCCACTTGAATGGAATTGGCTGCTTAAGAAAGCCGGGAGAATCTGAGACGGACTCGAGCTGCAGACCGAGCTTATAGGGTTTAGGCTCTACGGGCTAGGGGTTTAGAACCTCGGGCTTCGGAGGGTTTCAGGATTTAGGGTGTGGGCTTCGGATTTAGGAAACATAGCTGCGCTCAAATAAATTGGCACTATTCCCCAGCAAAAGAGCTTACAAGGGTAGTCATAGTTTCCCAGCGATCCGGCAATCAAGAGGTCACCTGATTTGTCACAGATCATGCTGGTGCCCGCCAGTTCAATCTAGGAAGCACACATGCCCAGACAAACTCCTGCAAGGCTTGTAGTACATGAACACCTCAACCCTCAACCCTAAATCCCGAATGCCCCATACACCTCATAACTCTAAACCCTCAACCCTAAACCCTAAATCCCGAATGCCCCATACACCTCACAACTCTAAACCCTCGACACGACCCTCCAAGTAGACCCCTCTCTCTGAGCCAGGCGCGCGTGCGTAAAAGCAGCCACATCCTGGGGCAACTCGCCGATTGTAGGGCTTATGGGGCACCTGGAGATTAATGAAGAATGAGGAACCCTAAACCCTAAACCCTAAAGCCTAAACCCTAAACCAACTGAAGTTCAGCTCTAGGAGGAGTGGGTATACCTGTGCCCCGAAGTCAACTATATCGGAAAGACCTTGAAGACTAAGTTAAACCCTAAGCAAACCCTGTTTTGAGGCACTTAGGCACATTGCGTATCCCACAGCCTTACGTACAAGTAGCATGTTGGCACTTCACATGTTCTGGGTCCAAATCGTTGACACGCCAAAAACCCTCAAGCCCCGACGCAGAAAACCCAAAACACCCAAAGCCCGAAATCCCCAGACCCAGAAACTCAAAGACAGAAAAAACAACCCCCATCAAAAGAACCAAAAACTCTAAAATCCCTATATAAAGCCTGCAACAAAAAAAAAAAAAAAAAAAAAAAAAAAAAAAAAAAAACTCGCTTGCAGCCGAAGGGGCTGCTGCCCAATGCCGGCTCCCGCTGCGAGTCCCAACCTGCAGAGGTGTTTAATATATATATATATATATATGCTCACCCCCCCCCCAATGGACCCACCGCGGATGGCAGCCGAGTCCTAGCCAGATCAAGGCAAAAAACAACAAAACAAGAAACTAACAAAAACCAACAAACCAAAAAAATCCAAAAAACCAAAAAAACAAAAACACCATCTTTTCCAAGACTATGGGGCTGGGGCCTCCAAAAGATGGTTTTTTTGGTTTTCTCGAGAAAAAGATTGTTTTTTTGGTTCGAAACCATCTTTTTCTCGAGAAAAAGATGGTTTTTGAGCAGCCGCTCTTCTAAAAACCATCTTTTTCTCGAGAAAAAGATGGTTTTACCAGGACAAGACCTCCAAAAACCATCTTTTTCTCGAGAAAAGATGGTTTTACCAGGACAAGACCTCCAAAAACCATCTTTTTCTCGAGAAAAAGATGGTTTTTCCAGGACAAGATCTCCAAAAACAATCTTTTTCTCGAGAAAAAGATGGTTTTTCGAAGAGCGGCTGCTCAAAAACCATCTTTTTCTCGAGAAAAAGATGGTTTCGAACCAAAAAAACCATCTTTTTCTCGAGAAAACCAAAAAAACCATCTCTTGAAGGCCCCAGCCCCATAGTTTTGGAAAAGATGGTTTTTTTGTTTTTTTTGGTTTTTTTTGTTTTCTCGAGAAAAAGATGGTTTTTTGGTTCGAAACCATCTTTTTCTCGAGAAAAAGATTGTTTTGAGCAACCATCCTTCGAAAAACCATCTTTTTCTCGAGAAAAAGATGGTTTTGCCAGGAGAAGACCTCCAAAACCATCTTTTTCTCGAGAAAAAGATGGTTTTACCAGGACAAGACCTCCGGAAACCATCTTTTCCTCGAGAAAAAGATGGTTCTTCCAGGGTAAGATCTCTAAAAACCATCTTTTTCTCGAGAAAAGGATGGTTTTTCGAAGAGCGGCTGCTCAAAAACCATCTTTTTCTCGAGAAAAAGATGGTTTCGAACCAAAAAAACCATCTTTTTCTCGAGAAAACCAAAAAAACCATCTTTTGGAGGCCCCAGCCCCATAGTTTTGGAAAAGATGTTTTTTTTTGGTTTTTTTGGTTTTTTTGGTTTTCTCGAGAAAAAGATGGTTAAGTTTTAGGGGTTTAAGCCTCATGCACTACAGGGTTATAAGGTTCTAATCCTACAGGTATTGCCTTAACCTTTAACCCTAAACCTTTAACTTTAAACCCTGCAGGGTTAACCCCGTGAGAAATTTAGAGATAGACCCCGAAAAGACCCTAAACCTTCTTACAGGGTGTAATGGTTTAAAAACCGATAGGACATGTATACCTTCAGCGCCTGTAGGGTTCAAGCCTTTGAACGTGCTAGACCCCTATAGGGTGCTAAGGTTCTGACCCTAAAGGGTTTAGGATTAAGGCTTAAATGCCCTCTAGGTTTAAATGCCTAAGTCTTAAACCCCAAACCTTTAAACCTTCATCCTATGGGGTTTGAAGGTCAAGGGTTTAGGCTTGATTGCCGAGGGCTTTAGGGTCCTGACCCTAGAGGGTTTAGGGTTAAGGAATAGATGCGTAAACCTTAAACCCTTAAGGTTTAAACTCTATGGGCTTAGGGGGATTAGGTTTTTTTAAACCCTAAGCCTTTAAACCTTCACACTACAGAGTTTAGAGGTGTTAAGGGTGACAAATTGATTACATACTTAGCTTTAAATGCCTGAATCTTAAACCCCAAACCTTTAAACCTTAACCCTATAGGGTTTAAAGGTTAAGGGCTTAGTGTTAATCGCTGTCTTAGGTTTAAATGTCTGAATCTTAAACCCTAAAACTTTAAACCTTCACCCTATAGGGTTTAAAGGTTAAGGGTTTAGGTTGAATCGTCAGCTTGGATTTAAATGTCTAAGTAAAGAATCCTAAACCTTTAAATCTCATCCCTATGGGGTTTAAGGTTAAGGGTTCAATATGAACTGCCGGCATAGGTCTAAATACCTAAACCTTAAACTTAAACCCTAAACCTTTAAATATCTTAACCCTATAGGGTTTAAAGGTTAGAGGCTTAGCGTAAATTGCCGGAATAGGTTTAAATGCCTAAATCTTAAGCCCGAAACCTTTAAACCTTAGCCCAACAGGGTTTAAAGGTTAAGGGTTTAAAATTAGTTGCAGGCTTAATTAGGTTTAAATGCCTACATCTTATATCCTAAACCTTTAAAAATCTTAACCCTATAGGGTTTAAAGGTTAAGGGCTTGGCTACAGGTTTAAATGGCTAAATATTAAACCCTAAGCCTCTAAACTTTAACCCTACAGGGTTTAAAGGTTAAGGGTTTAAAATTAGTTGCAGGCTTAGGTTTAAATGCCTACATCTTAAACCCTAAACCTGTAAAAATCTCAACCCGATAGAATTTAAAGGTTAAGGGCTTAGCTTTAATTACCGGCATAGGTTCAAATGCCTAAATCTTAAACCCTTAACCTTTAAACCTTAACCCTACAGGGTTTAAAGGTTAAGGTTTTTTTTTGCAGGCTTAGGTTTAAATGCCTAGATCTTAAATTATAAACAAAAGCCAACAGAAAGAAAAACCCTCCGTGCGTGTGTGAGAGGGTGAATTAAGGAATACAGTCAAAAATCCGGTCACCGGAAAATCACCAGACAGCATAGGTTTTATCGGTATTTGCGGTACTTTTGCAAAGATCAAGGCCCGCGGTGGGTCCATTGGGGGGGGGGTGACCATATATATATATATGTATATGTATATATATATATGTTTAATATATATATATATGTAGATATATATGGTACCCCCCCCTGGAGAATCTACCTCCAAAGGGTGGGGGTTTAAGACACCTGTAGCTTTTTCGTATCGGGTTGAAGATACCTCTAACGCTTTCGTATAGATTCTTACCCTCTCATCTTCAACAAGATTCGCATTTCAATCTCTACATGATGAGAGTTTCAGATTTCCATATCCAGAGGATGAGGTATAAGAGTTTGTCTTTTGTTTTTAGGTGTGTTGCTTAGAAGCAGTTGGGTTGCTTATAAGCAGTCGGGTTGCTTAGGTGGGGGGGGGGTGTGGGGACCTGTGTAACCCCCCCCCCCCCCCCCCTCCCCCCCCCCCCCCCCCCCCCCCCCCCCCCCCCTCCCTCCGCTCCGCTCCGCTCCCGCTCCAGCTCCAGGGTTTTTTTCTTAAGGTTAAGGGTTGTTTGGGCTGGGCTTGTCTCTAAAACCCTATCGGGGTTAAGGCTTTAAGGCTTTAAGGATTTAAGAGAAGCCCCGACACCCTACAGGTTTAGGGTTTTAATCGCTATGCCTTAAACCTATAGGATCTAGGGCTACACCTTAAACCCTACACCTTTAAACCCTATGGGGTTTCAAGGTTAAGCAACTAAACTTAACCCTTAACCTTTAAACCCTATAGGGTTAAGGTTTAAAGGTTTAGGGTGTAAGATTTAAGGATTTCAAATCTAAGCCGGAAATTAAACCAAAACCCTTAACTTTTAAACCCTACAGGTTTAAGATTCAGGCATTTAACCGGCAATTGAACCTAAGCCCTTAACCTTTAAACCCTATAGGTTTAAGGTGTAAAGGTTCAGGGTTTAATTAAGACTCATGCATTCAAACCTAAGCCCATAGAGTTTAAACCTTAAGTGTTTAAGGTTTAGACATTTCAACCTCACCCTAAACCCTTTAGGGTCAGAACCCTAAAACCCTATGAAGGTTCCAAGGTCTTAACCCTAAAGGCGCTAAAAGTATAAATGCCCAGACCTTAGGTTTTGAAGGCGAATGAAGTTTAGGAATTTAGCCTTGAGGTTTAGGCATTACAATCTGCAAGCCCCATAGGATTTTACAGGTGCAAGATCTAGTGATTAAAACCTAAGGCTTGGGCATTCAATCTGTAACCCTAAAGGCTTGAACCTTAAACCCTATAGAGTCCCTATAGGGTTAGGTATTTAAACCGAATAGGTGGCCTTTAAACTCTATAGGTTTAAAGGTTTAGGGTTTAGGTTGAAATATTTAAACCCTATAGGATGTAAAGCTTTAGGGTTATTCAGGGTGTATCTCTAGAACCCTATCGGGGCTAGCCCTTATAGGGTTTAAACCCTACATGGTTTACCCTTTTGTGGTTTAAGACTTAGGAATTTAAAAATCGTAACCCGAAACCTTGTAGGGTTTTAACCCCTTTACTGTTTCAACGACAAACCCTGAAGCCTTACAGGGCTCACGTTTAGAATCCTTAAACCCTAAACCCGCTAAACCCTACAGTAACAGAACCTTGTAACCCTATAGGGTTTGAGGCTTAAACTCTTGAACTTTAAATCCCATAGGGCTAGGAAAAGCAAAGACAAAGTAGGATAAGTGCCCACATCATGTATGTATATAGGGTATATGTACTGTATATCAATTGCAGATAATGGAGAAGGAAGGACGGTACGCCTCGAACCATAAGATTTGGGGGGGGGGGTACCATCACTCAACCCCAAACCCTAAACCTTAAACCCTAAACCCATCCAAGATCCAAGATTACCTGAAAAGGTAGATTCTCCTGGGGGGGGGGGGGGGGGGGTAGCATATATATATATATATGTATATATATATATATAGGGGCCTTAATAATTAGAATAGGGTGTTGGGGGGGTTTTGTAGTATATTTCTAAAGGTACCATAAGGCAATACTATTAGCAATAACTTTAATAGGTTTTGGGGGGGGGGGGGGGGGGGTTACTGTAGTATATTTCTAAAGGGACCAAAAACAATAAGATTAGCAAGCATTCCGACCCCTCGAGTAGGGGTCTTCGGGCGCATTGGGGGCGGGGGGGGGGGGGTAGGGTTCAGGGCAGTGGGGCTAGTAGGTTTGCCCGAGGGTTCTAAACCCTAAACCCTAAACCCTAAACCCTAAACCCTAAACCCCAAACCCTAACCCTAGGTTCAAGAACATGGGGTTTAGGGCTTGGGCTTCGGAATGGGCTTTGAGATTGAAAGGCCATTCTTTACGATCCTGGGATGCTTCCGGCAGATCCAGGATAAACACTGAAAATCATACACCTGCATATGCTGCATAAGACTCTCTCAACCACCCTCCTCACAAAACAATGAGGAAATTTGAGCCGCCCCGTGAAATCTTGCAGCTTAGGGCGAGGGCTCAGGCGATTTTGTGATGCAAGGAGCTCCCACGGGGGACTTCAAAAACCCACGAGGGTTTAGGGTTTAGGGTTGAGGGACTTGTAAACCCACGAGGGGCTTGTAACCCCGAGCCCGCAACTCGCGCCGGCTCATCAAAAACAGCTGCCTAGACCCTACACCCTAAAACCGAAACTTTGAACCCCCTTAACCCTAAACCCTAAACCCTAAACCCTATAAGCCCTAAGCCCTAAACCTTAAACCCTGCAGGTGGCCCTGCGCTCGCCGTTCGCCACTGGCTGCCGCAAGAGTCGCGCATTGTTTTCACACAGGCCGACGCCATCCCCTCCATCGCGAGGTTCCCGCCCGTCGTCGCTGACGACATCTCCAGCTGCGGCAGTTGACCCTGGGGTTTAAGTCAATTGTAAGGACCAAAAACCGAAACCCTGCCCCAATTTACAGGAACTCTTGAAACTGGGGGTTTTTGAACCGGCCTTTGAACTGCCACCATGCAACAAGAGTTTAGGGTTTAGGACTTTTGTTGTCTTTAAGGTTTAGGGTTTGAAGTTTAGTGTGTTTTCTGAGAAAAACTACCCAAAAGGCCAACCGCAAAGTCCTGTCTGGCCTAAGCCCTAAACCCCTAGACTTCCCGAAGCCCTCGTTTGAAAACCTCTCCCCTATGATACCACCCCGAAACCCTAAACCCTAGACCTTTGAACTCTACCTGCTGAGGCGGCGTCAGCGTCACAGTGATTGCACACACAATCTCTGGCAGGCGGCGAGGAGGGCGGGCCGGCTCCTAGGTGGGGGGTTATAAGGGCTTCTAAGCGTGTCTAAAGGCGAATTCGGGTTTAGGGTTTAGGGTTTAGGGTTTAGGGTTTAGGGTTTAGGGTTTAGGGTTTAGGGTTTAGGGTTTAGGGTTTAGGGTTTAGGGTTTAGGGTTTAGGGTTTAGGGTTTAGGGTTTAGGGTTTAGGGGATACTTATCAGGTTGAGGTTTAGAGAGTCCATAAGAGTTGCCAAGGCTTAAGAATTTCATGCCCAAGGCTGAATGACTGGATTCCAATGCAACTCTGGCTACTCTCTGCGACCCCGTGTGGGTGTTTCCGATGAGGGGCCCCGAATATAGACCCCAAAATAATGGAATTCCACATGACAAGGACCCCAATAAGGAACCCGTAATTCGGAAACCTCCGTGCAGAGGCATGAAGCCAACAACGCTCTGCGAGCGTTTTTGCCTCGGAGCTTCAGACTTTAGACCTCGCTCCTTCTTGGACAGTGCCTATGGGCTGAGCTCAAGTGTTCCGGTCTTGGTCGGACTGGAATCCAAGGAATACAGGATACGAAATACTCGTCCATTGTAGGTTTTCATCTCAGGGAGGTGGTGCTGCCGGGCATACCTGGCCATGGCGTCAAAGACGTCTGTTGTGGAAGCCTTGGTGGTGGGCAGGAAACCGAGTTTGTAAAGGACCTGCCGAACCTGCGCGTCCTTGGGTGCTATTCGCCACTGACCATGCGTGAGATGTGAGAGAAACGCGTGTCGAAGCTTCGACTCCACTTCGGCAGTCGTGTCTTCCTGACTGGGCAGTGCATCTAGCTGCTTCCTCAATGCATACTGGTTGTCTGGGATGTTCACAAAGACCAACATGGCCTCACTCAGATCTGCATTCATGTCTCCATCCATGTAGCCTAGCCTGTTCAGAGCTCGGCGCACCAGGTTCTTTGAGTCCTGCAGCATGCACGGCCCGCCGCCAAGAAAAAGTCGTCTCGCCAGGCCGCTACCGAACTTGTTCAACTGCGACTTGGTCGGCCCTCCAACGGCAGTCACAGGAAGCAGGAGCACCATATCATGTGTGTAGCGTTGCCACTTCTTCCCAGTGTCGTGTTGAAGTATCCGATACACCTCCTCGATGGCAATTTGCTGTGGAAACACAGTCAGGGGCCCCAACTGATTGGAGAGCCAGAACTTTGCCGTCGCATGAACCAAAAACTCCCTGCAGCCCTGGGCCACGTAGCCCAGGTCCTGGAGAAAGTTGTTACATGCACTCATCTGCGCAGAGTTGTCGTATGGGAAACATGGGTCACTGAGCCGCACGTCACCGCTTCCGTCCTCATGCAGAATGGCTCTGACCTTTGGGAAGCGATCCACGGGAGCTTCTAGTGCGTGGACTGGGACGCCAGCATTCCGATAGCGCTCGATGAGTATACGCATTTTGGTTGGAATGAACACTGAGATCTTCATACCCTTCGCTGTAACTTCTCTGATTACGCCCAGAAAATCGAAATCAGAAATCAGAAGCGCAAAGCTTTGGGTGTTGGTGCAAGTCCGAAGCACGCTGACAATTGCCTCATCATTGGCTTCGCCTGCTTGGCTCACATCTCGCCGCTCAACTGCTTGAAACGTGATCTTGGGACTCTGGAAGAACTCCCTCCACTTCGTGTTGCCATCGCGACCAGGTGGTCCGAAGAGAGTGGCAGACACCAGCTGGCCCCTTTTCTCCAGTTCGCGAATCACATCCTGAATTTCTTGGATGCTGTGAACATCCGAATCCACAAGGAGCTGTGTGAGCCCGGAAGCATGGATCTGTGATGCACGACCATCGCATCGACAAACTGTGCTGATGCCATCGCCTCTGCTAGGTTTGAAAGCCCGGCCCTTGACTGCTCAGGCCATCTGTATCACAACTTAAAGACAACATCGGGAACAACACGATGTAGGATTTCTATCACTAGTATCCCCAGAGAGGACACCCCACATATGCTATGAGGAACCCCGTATACACTCGTCCAAAACAAAAAAAAAGCCTACTGTGGAGACAACCCGGTGCTGAATGCTGCTCCGAGGCCAGCCACATGGCCACAAAGGCACAGCCAAGCGTTTGGTGAAGCTGCGCGTCTAGCTGCTTCCGCAGACGCCCATGCTTGTCCCCAACACTGCACCTAGGTTGGCCTACAAGCTCTGACTTTCTTCAACAAACAAGGTGCCGCATAAACCCAATGTGGGGAGTTCCCAAGTAGGAGTAGGAGTACCCCTTTGATACCCCAAATAGCATAAAGGGAGCCCCCCCCCCCCCCCCCCAAAAAAAAAAAAAAAAAAAACCTACTTTGGGAAAGCCCCATACAGGTAAATCGAAAATGTCCAAATGTCCCACCTAGGCACAGGCTCGGTGGCAGGCCGCGGCTCGGACTTTGAAAGTTGCGTCGCGCTTCGCAAGGACCAGAGGTGTAGCACACGCAGTGAACAAAGGCATCCATGGCCACTTGCTGATTCTGGTACCCGATATAGTATATACTTGGGCCTTAAAAGGGTTCCCCATATAGCTTTCGGGCCTAAGCATATACTATATAGGTACATGGATCCTTAGGGTCGGGTCTGCTACGAAGGAACAGCACCGTGGCTATGTGGCTATACGAGCCGCTGTGAGTGAACCCTAACCCTCTACAAACCCTACAGCCAGTATGACCAGGTACCCTAAACCCTAAACCCTAAACCCTAAACCCTAAACCCTAAACCCTAAACCCTAAACCCTAAACCCTAAACCCTAAACCCTAAACCGTGACCGAGGAGGCCCCGTAAGCCTGGTGCGCACAACCTTTACATGGGGGGAAGGTTCAGAAGGACTGAGCTGGGCGTGATGGAGATTCTCAAGTATATATACATCGATATTATGATGGGATACGATTGGCACTAGAAGCCATCGACTATTGGCCGACTTCGGCCAGGAGACACTCCCAGGGGCTTAGCCAGGTTGCGTTGGCGTGGGCGTGCCACTAGACTCAAGAGTAACCTAGGACTAACAAGGCTGCCACTTTCGGAGTAACCCTAAACCCTAAACCCTAAACCCTAAACCCTAAAGAAAAGGGAATCAGGGCCTCTTCTGGGTCTAAGGGCCCAGGCCATGAAGCATCTTCAACCCGCTGTCCATACCATGCCGTGCTCTGATCCCTAAAGCGAGTAGTTTAGGGTTTAGGGTTTAGGGTTTAGGGTTTAGGGTTTGGGGTTTGGGGTTTAGGGTTTAGGCCAAGCATCCTCGGCAAACACCTTACCAGATCAAGCTCCCCTTCTCCATTGCGATTTAACCAAGAGTTGCTCGAGCGATCGACAGCTCCGACATACGTATGACGAGGCCTAAGCCCTAAACCCTAAACCCTAAACCCTAAACCCTAAACCCTAAACCCTAAATCCTAAACCCTAAAGCTCTACGCGAGTTGTTTCAACTCAGAATCTACCCGGAGGTGCATATGATAGGCTGAAGACAGTAAACCTGATGGTGGCCCCATGCAGTATAAAGAGAACCCTAAACCCCAAACCCAAAAGGTTTGGGGATTGGGGTTTAGGAGTTTGGAGTTTGAGGTTTAAGGGGTTAGGGTTTAAGGGCCCCGGACTTTTTGTTGGGGCCCTTGTTTTTGTTCAAGACCCCCCTAAGTCTGTAAGGGTTTAGGGTTTAGGGTTTCGGGTTTAGGGACGGGGAACTTCGCGCGGAAAATGTTAAGAGGCAACCTCCTACAGGGTTTCAACCTTAGACAGGGCTGCGAGTTTGGAGGGGTCCAGGGGTTTAGGGTTTAGGGTTTAGGGTTTAGGGTTTAGGGTTTAGGGTTTAGGGTTTAGGGTTTAGGGTTTAGGGTTTAGGGTTACAACCTTAGACGGGGTTGCGAGCTTGGAATTTCTGATATGCTGGAGGGACAGGGAAAACCCAAACCCTAGGACGCTCGAGCCCACATCCTGCACATCCTAAACCCTAAACCCAAAACCCCACACCCTAAGCCCTAAACCCTGAACCCTGCACCCTAAATGAACCCCAAACCCTAAAACCCTAAACTCCAAACCCCCTCTTCACCCTGAAACCCTCCAAGTGGTCCTGCAGTTTGCTCAGCGTGCGGGTGACCTGCAGTGGTCAGGAGCTCTTCGGCTACGAACGTTGCGACATTCTAGTTGAAGGAAGATGGGTAAGTTTAGGGTTTAGGGTTTAGGGTTTAGGGTTTAGGGTTTAGGGTTTAGGGTTTAGGGTTTAGGGTTTAGGGTTTAGGGATAAAATTTAGGGTTTAGGGTTTAGGGTTTAGGGCTACGGGTTTACGATGCGAAACCCATCTGCTCTCGAAGTAGTCGATGGCTGTGAGGGATTTGGGATCATAAGAGTTTGTCTTACTTACTGCTTTTTCGCAGGGAGGTACCCTATATGCCCCTGTATGCCCTTTCAGGGATCTTACAGAGCACCTGATTTCCCCCATCCCCTACTAAGAGCCAGAGGGTTGTTGTTCTTAGGATCCAGGGCTCTGGGGCCGAATACATAGCAGCGGTACAGGGTTTAGGGTTTAGGGATTAGGGTTTAGGGTTTCGGGTGTAGGGTGCATTCTTTAGAATCGATGCTAGGGCTGGCCACTCCTGCGAAACGTAGCAAGCGTAGCAAGTAACCCTAAGCCTTAAGCAATGCGCTCGAGTCAAACTCCTCTGCTCAAAGTCAGTCCGCAAGGGTCCGGGTCTTTGTAGCGGGAATACATGGCCCAAAGACATTACCAGAGTCCCTACAATGTAGGGTTTAGGGTTTAAGGGTTTAGGGTGTAGGGATACAGAGTTCTCTTAAGTGAGGGTCTTTTCGGTGTCCTTCGTTTATAATGGGCCGTACTATGCAGGGACCCCCCCCCCCCCAAAAAAAAACTCGATAACTGAATTCAGATAACTACCCACATGGATCCTTTTTTTTGGTGGCCCTTGAGCTCAAGAGAAGCTTTCTCAAATACAGTGGGATTCTATATAACCAAATCAAGTTACCTTGTTTATCTAGTAGGGTTCTATATAACCAAGAAAATTCAAGGTTACCTGCCCAGTTCCTAAGTCACGTAGAGTGACCTCAGGATTGCGGGCTGCCTTTTGAAAACCCCGAATCCGAAAGGGTCCTAAGTACCTATATGGGCGACACTTACCCAAACCAGAATTGTAATTCCTATTACAGAAACACTACTTTCTGCCATGTAGGTGCTGAGGACCTTTTGGGGGAATTGACACTCGAAACCCTCTGTGTCGGAGAGATCTAGACTCTCCGGACTGCCAGGGTAGAAGAGGGTGGGGAGGGGGGAGGGAAAAAACCCTAAACCCTGCCCTAAACCCTCCCTGTTCTTTCCCTCCCCTTCCCGAAGGTCCGAAATTCCGAAGGCTTCTGGACCAGGACATAGAACTACCCTTCTCTGTGTCCCCACGCCATGCCATCTTGCATGGACTCCTCATACTGGATCAGCTCCACATAGTCAGCGCCTCGAAGCTACTTCGTAAGACTGGCAGGAGTTGTTTAGGGCTGTTTGGTAAACCCTAAACCCGAAACCCTAAGCCGCAGGTTTCAGGCTGCTTTTGGTGTTCGTGGTTTCGGGGTTTCGTGGAGCTCTTCTCAACGAATGTTTTCCTCTGTAGAGTCCCGTTTAGGATCGGACTCCTTGCCAACGGTATCCCTCCCAAGAAGAAAGGACCTACCTAAAACAGAGGGGTCAGAAAAATACTACTGGGATTCCCCTATGGTCTGTAAATGTTTTAACAATAAGACTCCCCAAAACCCTATTCTAATGATTGTTCTGTTAAGGCCCCTGTATTGGACTCCCCATGGTGGTTCCCATTTTTGCGGGCAAAGGCCACTTCTACACTTGGACTACAAACCGTAAAGTTGGGTGGTTTAGGCTTTTCATCCCCTCAACAAAGCTAGGTTGCCCAGTAACCTAGGTGCGTCTCGCCTGTTCTTGCAGTACCCTAAACCCTAAACCCTAAACCCTAAACCCTAAACCCTAAACCCTAAACCCTAAACCCTAAACCCTAAACCCTAAACCCTACCCTAACCCTAAACCCTAAACCCTAAACCCTAAACCCTAAACCCTAAACCCTAAACCCTAAACCCTAAACCCTAAACCCTAAACCCTAAACCCTAAACCCTAAACCCTAAACCCTAAACCCTAACCCTAAACCCTAAACCCTAAACTTGGTATAGGTAACCTGCAAACAGCCCTGTTTAGAGCTGCCCATGTCAGCTCTTCTTAAGGGCGTGTACCTGCGTGCCTTCAATTTTGGGGTTTAGGGTTTAGGGTTTAGGGATTAGGGTTTAGGGTTTAGGGTTGCCAGAAGAGTCTGTGAAGAGGACCTGAGCATCCCGCAAGAAACACGCAGCATTCCCTCGACCCTGAAGCCTACACCCTCTATGCCCTAAACCCTAAGCACTATACCCTAACCCCTGTATGCCCTAAACCCTAAAGCTTACCTACACCCTATATGACCTAAACCCTAAGCACCATACCCTAACCCCTGTATGTCCTAAACCCCGAAACCCTATATGCCCGAAGCCCTAAACCCTACATGTCCCAAGGATTCAAGGACCAAAGGCCCCCCTCCCCCCGCGACGCAAGTTGTCCAAGCTATCTTGAGCCCCAAACCCTAAACCCTAAACCCTAAACCCTAAACCCTAAACCCTAAACCCTAAACCCTAAACCCTAAACCCTAAACCCTAGACCCTAGACCTTAAACCCTAACCCAAACACCGATGTCGATGTTCAACACATGCAGGGTTTCGGTGTTGCTTCACTGCGCTAAATTTCAGGGTCCAGGCCTAGGGGTACAGGTTAGAGGGTGTAGGCTCCCCCTACACTAACAGTCCTTAGTAGGGATTCTAGTACCCCAATTTAATTCCTGTTGGTATCTGGCCCCACGGATAGCCACCTCCCAGAGGAAGGCATGGAGAGCTGTGTCATTGAACACAGTAAATGCCTGAAACGTGCCATCGTGCCACGGGACTCTCACCTTCGAATCGTCCATCAAACTTTCCGTGACGATGTACGCAGATTGGCCAATAGCCAGGTCCCACGATTCCGCAGGTAGTCCAATACTGGCAGCTAGCATGGCGTGTGTCAAACGGACCAATCGCCGCTTGTGATTCGTTGACCACGAGAATAGGTCTGCCGATATCGCAAGGACCCCGGCGCCTCGGCATACTAAATCGCGATCGAAACGGTTCAGCCTGGCGGAAACTTGGGCAGACCCCATGCCGGGAGTTTAGGGTACTTAATCTTTAGGGCTTAGCTGTCCAGTACCTAGGAGTTTTAAAGGTTAACCTTTGGGATTATAAGGGGAATATATTAACCCAAAAAGGTTAAAGGTTACCTACTCTACTACTAAGAGGGGCTTGTAGGGGGGCCCAGGTCCCCAGGAAACCAAAGATAAAACAAGCGACCGTCCCTTGTTTTGTTGGGATATTAGAGCTTACTTTTTCGAACCAGTGTAAAGGGCTGCGGATGTAGTTACTTCAGGGGCAGTTATCCGCTGAACTGGGTCTTTAGAAGGTGGGAGGTAGGATTCGGAGCTACCGCCAGGTCCCGCATTTCTGAAAGAAACCCTAGACCCCAAACCCTGAACCCTAAAACCTAAACCCTAAACCCTCAACCCCAACCCTAAACCCTAAACCAACCAAGTGTTCATGTCTAATGGCTAGCCAGGAAGCTCTCGAAGCAGCATTGCAGCAGTGCCATTCTTCACGACCTTGCCAACTGCACCAGGTATCCATACAGTAGCTACCGAGACAGAAAATGCAGAATCTTTCTTTGGTGGGTTCGGGGGGCGAAGTCAGCCGCTGCGTTTTTTGGGGTTTTACATGCAGCGGCTTCCCGCCCCTGTTAAACCCAAGAGGGTTAAGATTTCAAGGTTTAGGGTTTAGACTTAGGCATGTAAACCTAAGCCCATAAAGTTTAAACCTTAAGGGTTTAAGATTTCGGCATTAAGGCCTTAACCCTAAACCCTTTAGGTTCGTATTTCGGCGAACCTTTTAAACTCTATAGGGTCAAGATTTAAAGGTTCAGGGTTTAAGATTTAGGCATGTAAACCCAAGCCCATAGAGAAACCCTATAAGGCTCTAAAGGGTTCAAAGGTTTTAACCCTATAGGCGCTAAGGTATACATGCCCAGACCTTGGGCAGGTGTTTAAACCTTTGCACCTTATGGGGTTTACAGGTCCAGGGGGTTCTAAGGGTTTACCTCTAAGACTTTCACGGGGTTAGCCCTACAACAACTACGTATGTATGTATGTACGTATGTACGTACGTATGTATGTATGTCAGTATGAAACCCTATAGGATTAAACGATCTCGTGTTTCAGTTTTCAGCCTTACCTATAGCATTTGAACCTTGTCACCAGTAGGGCTTGAGGCATACATCCCCAGACCTTGGATCCCATAGGGCTATGCCTACGTTTGTAGGGCTTGCCTCCTGTGGAGACACAAAGAAAAAGCAGAATAAGTACACACACATCATGTATGTATCTGGGATATGTGTTTTTGTGTATCAAAGACAGATAGATATTTAATGGAGAAGGAAGGATGGTAAGCCTTGAACCATAAGACTAGGAAGTTTTCGAGCGCATAGGGTGATGCAAAAAGACCTTTTACTGCAACCCTCGAACGCAGGAATACTGTGAGCAAATATCCTTTCACTATTTCCCGTGACCTTCCAACAGGCTGCTACAAACATCTTTTTTTCCAATTTCAATGCTTTCCACAGCTCTCCCAACATGGTTCTCATTTCTCAAAAATAATGCTCATTTTCAAATTATCCGCAAGCCTAAAAAGCACATAAGTTCTTACATAATACTCATTCAAAGCAACGGAGTATCATATCCTTCCGACAAAAAGTGTACGAAACCTAGGTTTAGGAGGGGGGGGGGGGGTAGCATCTCATATACATTTTTCTGTATAAGATAGGTTCAAACTGTAATCCGAGTAAGCAGCCAAAAGACCTGCCAGATTGTGTGTTTGGATGTGAGTGCATGGCTCATAGCGGCAACTGGGACACCGAAACCAAAAAATAGTCCCAAAAAACCAATTACCAAAGAACCAAAAAAAACAATACCAAAAGAACCAAGAAAACGAAAAACAACAATTTTCTGGGACTTTTGATTTGTAAGAGTTTTGTAAGCTTATCTCCACAGCTTTCACAGAGTCCCGGAAATTGTTTTTTTTGGTTCTTTTGTTTTTTTTTGGTACTGGTTTTTTGTTTTAGTGGGAATTGTTTTTTTTTGGTTTTGCGGGAATTGGTTTTTGGAAGAGTCCTGGAAAATTGGTGTTTTTGGGTTGTTTGGGTTTTGTGGTATTGGTTGTTTTTGGCGGGAACTGTTTTTTTCGTTTGTATTTCACATATGGAAATTGGTTGAAATGTTTCGTTTTTGTAGTTGTAGCATTTCTTGCCTCTGTGGAAAGCCCCCCAAAACGCAGCGGCTGAGTTCGCCCCCGGAACCCTTTGGTGATATATATATATATATATGTATATGTATATATATATATATATATATAAGTATATTCTTTTTCGTTTATTTATTTACATATGTGGGGTAACTCTTTTGGGTCAAGCACCGTGTAGATGGAGAGGACCCCCGCTAGGCCGTAGTGGAAAGTGCTCAACTCAAAGTATTAATGGGGGCTCGTGCTCGCAGAACACTCTTGTTCCGCAATCCGAAGCCCTAAGTTTCGGGTTTCGGGTTTCGGGTTTAGGGTTTAGGGTTTAGGGTACCCTTGACGGAAGGTCCTCAGTTCTCAAAACTTGAGACATGAAGACCCCTTAGACACAGCTGCTAGGATCCAGAACAAGTTGTAGGAGATGGGTTTAGGGTTTAGGGTTTAGGGCTTAGGGTTTAGGGATCATAATACCCTATTGGAATCCGACTAAGGACCGATAGGGAACATACCAAGAGATGGGCTTAACAGTAGCAGCCCCGAACACGACCCCCAAAACGCTGTTTGGGCCTAAGTACCTGCCAGGTACTCTGCAGCCTTTCTCAGAGGGTCCATTTGTAGTACCACTATGGAAGTAATTTGCCCAGAAACCCTAGCCCTAAACCCTAAACCCTATAACCCTAAACCCCAAACCCTAATCCCATCATCGTACTATAAATGGACCCTGTGTGGTTGCCAGTTTCTGAGGTCTCCACGGCACGTTGTCTGGACGTTGCGCGAGTGGCCAAGAAAATGTCTTTCAGGACTACAGGCTTTAGGGCTGGACCTCAACCCCCAACCCTAAACAGCCCGTCACTCTAGTTCTCAAGAAACATGGGACCTTGGGGGGTGTAGGGTCTGCGGCTTGAGTTGTAGGGCTGAAAACCTTGTACGATGTATGGGTTTAGGGTTTCGGGAGTAGGCTTTCAGGTTTACGTGGGTGGCGAATAAAACGGTACCCGACAATAAGCCTGAACACCCAACCCTAAACCCTAAGCCCAAAGCCTAAACCCTAAACCCTAAACCAAAAATTCATGACGGGCCATGTGCCATGTCAAGCAGCTGCCTTGATGTGGAAGATGGAGCAGGTTTCCGGGTTCCATACTAACCCTAAAGGTTTAGGGTTTAGGGTTTAGGGTGAAGTGTCTAAGGTTTAGGGTTTAGGGTGAGGATTATTAACGTAAACCCTAAAACCCTAAACCACAACCCCACAACAAAACCCTAAACCCTAAACCCCTGTTCTGGGGCCCTAAGCCCCGAATACAGGGCACGCCGGCCCCTTCTCTCTTGGTGTGGCAATGGTCCGAAAACTCCTACATTTTCGTACTGATTCTTCGTAGGTTTTCAAATACCAAAAACCAGTAGGTTCTTGTTGAGGTTGTGGGCTTCGGGGGTTCAGAGGTTCTTTTGGGGGCTGGGGATGTTTAGGGACGTTTAGGGAAACGCGTAGGCAAAAGGAACCCTGCAAGGTGTATGCTCTACCGACTTTATGTAGGGGCTTCTGTCTAGGGTTTAGGGTTTCGAGTATAGGGCTAAGGGCTTAGGGCTGGGGGTTGACATCGGCTGCTCAGACTCAGACAAACAAGCGCATCTCAACCCGCAACCCCTCAACCCAAGAAAAATTTGAGCACCCTGCTTTCCACCGAAGCCCACATCCTCTGGACAAAAGGAAGTGCTTTTGAACTACAGCCTTAAGAAGCCACGCGAGGCTCAAACTGAAAGGGCAAAAACGCCACGGCTTCCACACCTTCGATCTAAACCCTAAACCCTAAGCTTGACCCTAAAATTTAGACCCTGAACCCTAAACCCTTAAACCCTAAACCCTAAACCCTACACCTCCGAAGTAAAGGAGCGTCCGGGGGAAAACCTCGATGGAATCCATCTCTGAGCTGGAGTAGAAAAAGTCCACCTCCTGCGCAGAGGATCCATGCACTAGACCCAGGGGTTTAGGGTTTAGGGTTTTGGGGGTGACCCAGCAGTAGCCCAGGAATGAACAGAGCACCTTTTGTGAGTTCAAGGGGGCTTATAAGGGACCCTAAACTCCTAACAAAAGGGAATGGGCCTACTCTGGGTCCTAGTGCATCAATGAGTAGGGTTTAGGGGTTGAACTCGGGCTTAGGGGTTGAACTCTGAACTCAAACCCCAAACTCGTTTTTGTTTTTGCTTTGTTTGTGTCTTTTCTATTGTTTGGGGGGGGGGGGGGGGGGGGGGGCTAGGGTTTCGGGTTTCGGGTTTGGGGTTTAGGGTTTTAGTTACTTAGACTTAGACCCCAAAGAGACAAAATGACCACTTTGGGCACAAAGTATTCCAGATTACCCATCAAGCTGCCTTAAGCCATGGGCTTCTACCACGAGCACCGTGGCAAAAAAACGCCGACAGCGCCATGTCGACGAACCACATGTCATGCCCTGGAGTTACTGCATCTAGGTTACCCAGCAACCCACCATCGAAAAGGGCACCCGTTATTTTTTTAATAAATAAGGGACCCTAAACCCAAAACCTTAAACCCTAAACCCTAAGCCCCTACCTCCAAAAAAAAAAGGAATACATCCTAGGCCTGAAGCCAGGGCAAGAGAAAGACCGAAGACCCGAAGCCCGGTGTGCGCTTGCTTTTCCTGGATTTAGGGTTTAGGGTTTAGGGTTTAGGGTCTAGGGTCTAGGGTTTCGGGTTTAGGGTGTAGGGTTAGGGGTTTAGGGTGTAGGGCTAGGGATTCGGGCCTAGGGTTTAGGGTCAGGTGAAGGAACAGTCTGGAAACATGATGCTTGTAATGACCTGTTGGCGTCCTTCTCCACCCTCGTCTCCTCCCATCCCCCGAAAGGATTTCCGCAGAGCGTCCCGCGGAGCATCCCTGCAGTGCTCACCCCCTGAATGTGCCACGAAGTGTCACCCTAGACTTTAAACCCCTCAACCCCTCAACCCCTCATCCCTGAACACTAAACCCTATATAAACCCTAAACCCTAAACCTTAAACCCTCAACCCCTAAACCCTAAACCGCAGCACCTGCGGCAAAATATCAAGAAATGCCTGCCAGAAAGAGGTAGCAGGGCTCGCAGGCTTAGCTTGTGGGATGGGTTCAGGGTTTAGGGTTTAGGGTTTAGTGTTTAGTGTTTAGGGTTCGGTGGTTTAAGTAAAGATCTTTTGGGACTCCTTATCAAGGGCCTACCTACTCACAAGGGGAGCCTTGAACCCAAAAAAACAGGGGGGGCAAAAGGGCACCACTGGGCTGCCCAGAACGCCTTGGGGCGGCCCTCTTTTGGACCCTGTAGGGTTTAGGGTTTAGGGTTTAGGGTTTAGGGTTTAGGGTTTAGGGTTTAGGGTTTAGGGTTTAGGGTTTAGGGAAATCCCAAAACCCTAAACATGCTTCCGTCCTGGCCCTGCTGCGTGCGGAAGTAGGGGAGCAACTGGCGCAGCGGGCGCAGGGTCCGCTATCCGGACTAGGGTTTAGGGTTTGGGTTTTAGGGTTTAGGGTTTAGGTTTTAGGTGTTAGGGTTTAGGGTTTAGGGTTTAGGGTTTAGGGTTTAGGGTTTAGGGTTTAGTGTTTAGTGTTTAGGGCTTAGGGAACCCCAAACGCCAACAGTGTCTTGAGGATGTGGATTGGGAACCACAGGAAGTAATCTTCTTCAGCAGCCATGGTCAGCACAACTATTTCCCCTGACACAACTCCGGCTGTAGAGGGCTTTGAATCAGCAAGTGACCCTGAACTCTGTAAACCCTATAAACCCCTTTAAACCCTATAAACCCGACAAACCCTACAAACCCTAAAACGTACTACACCCTAAACCCTAAACCGTACACCCTAAACCCCAAACCCCAAACCCCAAACCCCGAACCCTAAACTCTAATCCTAGCCCTAAACCCTAAACCCTTAAACCCTAAACCCTAAACCCCGAGTGACGAAGCTGCCTGAGTCTGCCTCTTAGAGCCTCACGAGTTCTTCTCATTCTAGACCCAGGAGTAACCTGGGAGTAAAAAGGGTGCCCTTCACTAGACCCGAGGGTTTAGGGTTTAGGGTTTAGGGTTTGGGGTTTAGGGTTTAGGGTTTAGGGTTTAGGGTTAGGGCGACCCAGGAGAAACCTAGGAATAACAAGGGGTGCCCCAATCCTAAAAAAAGCGAGTTCTTCGCATCTTGAACTCAAGAGCTGAAGAATGCTTTTCAAGACAGCTAGGGGCTAGGGGTTTAGGGGTTTAGGGGTTTAGGGGTTTAGGGGTTTAAGGGTTTAGGGGTTTAAGGCGGGTTTAGGGGTTTGGGGGTTTGGGGGGTTTAGGGTTTTAGGGTTTAGGGGTTTAAGGGTTTTAGGGGCTTAAGGGTTTAAGGTTTAGGGTTTGAGGTTCAGGCTCCAGGGCCTCGTTGTTGAGGAGATCACTCCAATCAGCCTGCCATCGCTGAGTGGCCGAGACTGTGTAGGGGTTTTGGGGTTTAGGGGTTTAGGGGCCCGAGCCTTACACATATAAGGGTATTTCGCAAAATAGAGGTACCCCTTTTATACCCCAAATAGAAAAGAATCTCTTTAAGGGAACCCCCCAAAAAGTTACAGTACCCAAATTTTGGGAAAAAAACCTTCATATCGCGACATGAAAGGTCTGGGGGGAAGGATACAGGGTGGGGCCCCCTTACTATACTAACTGTAGTTAAGGGACTTATAACCCTCTACTTATAACTAGGGGGCCCCACCCTGTAGGGGAGGAGAAGGGACAGTCTCGGTTCAGGCTTCGGAGACTAGACTTTGGGGGGTTAGGCTAGGGGGGGTGAGGATATCTCGGCTTGGCGCGGTTCTCATTGGCGGTTTAGGGTTTAGGGTTTAGGGTTTAGGGTTTAGGGTTTAGGGTTTAGGGTTGAGGGATGACATGGCCTGGATGTTGGGGCAATGGGCCCATGTTTTTTACACAAACCCAAACCCTAGCCCTCTTACGCGCAGGAGGCGCCAAGAAGTACGGAACATTCCTTTCCACTAATTAGCAGGTTGGCCATGCAAGCCCTCTGAATGTGATCCTCTTAACGCGATATCCGAAGGGCATTTAGCAAAACCACATCCGCAGGTCCTACCTAAACTAGGATAGGGATGTTAGAGTTATTTGAAGGTGTTAGCACCCTAGAAACCCTAAACCCTAAACCCTCAGCTGAAAGAGCCGTCTGGAAGGTCCTTGGCCCGACTGATTCCGGCGTTGACCTGGCGGCCGGGAACGCTTCGAGATGAGACCGCGAGCATCTTGCGAAGTACGAGTTTAATATGGGGGGGGGGCCTTAAGAATTAAGGTTTAGGTCTTAGGGTGTAGGGCTTAGGTTAGGGTAGCATTTTTTTTTTTGTTGGGGGGGGGGGGGGGGGGGGGGGGTTAATTATTTTAGTATAATTACAAAGGGACCATCAGGGATTTCTATTAGTAATTCTTCCGACCCCTATAGTAAACGGTGCACTCAACGGTTAAGGCAACACTAGTAGCATGCTCGTGAAGGCCAGACATGCCAGGAATGCTGTAGAATAATTGCACTGCTGGCAATACGAGAAAGATGAAAAAAAAAATCTAGTACTCCCGAAGGGTCCAAGTACCTATATTACCAAAAAATAGCTTTAGGGCCCCAAGTATATACTAGGTACTTGGACCCGCAGGGACTGCAGGGACTAGCATTAAGATTGAGGTGCACACACCAGAAGTTTGGGTGTATGCAGCCACAAAGGCTGACATCCTACACCCCTAAACCCCAAGGAAGGCTGGAATGGTCCTTAGGGTTAGGGGCTTTCAGGTGCTTGCGGTTCAGGGGTTTGGGGGGGGGGGGGGGGGTTGGGGTTTTTGACGTTTTTGGAAGTTTAGGTAATGGACTCATTCGTCTTGGCTGCAATGTTGTGCAGAGTCTCTTCACATCAGCAAATTTCAGCATGGCGCATGCAGCAATCCTGCACACCATCAATCAAAACACCTTTGCCATACTGGCCATTGTAGACAAAAGCTGTCTCCTGTAGTTCTCCGTCTAACACACGGGATTCCCATATTATTTCTCCAGCTTGGACCTGTAGATCACGCCCCCCACCCCCCCACCCCATATTCCCTAAATTTGCACAAACCCCAAACCCTAAACCCTAAACCCCAAACCCTAAACCCTGAACCCTAAACCCTGAACCCTGAACCCTGAACCCTCGAACACAGGCCTGTGCCATGGAGTCACCGCTGATGCCAACATCCAGGTGGAAGCTATACTTCCTTGGATTCCAACAAACGAAGCTAATCTACCGGAAGCCTACCAAGCCTAAACCCTAAACCCTGAACCCTGAACCCTAAACCCTAAACCCTAAACCCTACAGCCAAACGACACTTGGCATAAGGTGTCCAGGCTGTCGGGTAGGTGGGTGGGTCCCTACATTCCATAATTACGGAGTTGCGCCCTGATCCGAAAAAAAAAACTGAGTTTCGGGTTAGCCCAGAGGGTATATTTGTAGTACTCACCCACTGTTGCGGAAAAAAAGAGTGCCCCCCTGATAGCGAACAGCACTAACGAGCCTACAAAACCGAAAGCTCCCTGAGCCCTAGAAACCCTCTCAGTATATATCGCAGGGACACGCTAGGTTCCCAGGCGTGTCGGGTAAAACCCAATGGCTGAAGATGCTTGCTTAGTTCTTCGTAGAAAAGCAATGGGGCATCCACACGGCTGTACGCGTTCCCCAGCGGTTGGCAGACCTCGTCGTCTCAATGAGGAGTTTGCGAGGCTCTTTTGGTGGTTCCATCGCTAAAGGGTTGCTGTCGTCAGCCTTGCCTCGCCCGCTAGCTCTCCACGGGTCGAAGGATCAAGAGGCGATCGTCAAACGCCAGGATGCAGCAGGCTTGGCTGCTTCAGAGCCAAACCCGCGCTGCGAACAGTGCTTGCCATTGGTGTCCACATTTGGGTTTAGGGTTTAGGGTTTAGGGGCTCCCAAGAAGTGAGGATGCTCGCCGAAGGAAGAGGCTCCGACGGACCCTTCTGCGCTGGGCCCGAATGCGTCCGGCGCACTCGTTGGGATGCATGGTGGACCATCATCCTCCAGATCCCTCCACATCAGGGTTTAGGGTTGATGGTTTAGGGTTAAGGGTTTAGGGTCTAGGGTTAGGGTTTAGGGTTGAGGGTTTAGGGTTGAGGCCCTGTAGCCGTCCAGCCCAAACCCCAACACCACCCCGCAAAACCCGTTAAATGCCCCAAAAAAACCCTGGAAAGAGCCCAGGAGACTCCTTTAGAGTTTAGGGCTGAATAGGGCTTCGGGAATCCTACAATACATTGGATAAGTAAGTTCTAGATCCCGAAACTCCTGATTACTAAGCCCTAAACTTCCTAAACCCCTAAACCCCGCAACCCAAAACTCCTAACCCCCCCCTCCCCCCCAAAACCCAGAAACCTTCAAACTTAACCCCCCAAGCCCCTAAACCTTTGAACCCCCCCCCCCCCCCCAAAACCTTAAATCCTAAACCCTATATAAACCCTAAACCCTAAACCCTAAACCCTAAACCCTAAACCCCAAACCCCAAACCCCAAAC
>CAJNDS010002224.1:652522-810022 GCA_905221605.1 Symbiodinium natans
TTATTGGGTGTACGGTTTAGGGGTTCAGGGTTTGGGATTTAGGGTTTGGGGTTTAGGGTTTGGGGTTGAGGGTTTGGGAGAAAGGGTGTGGGGTTGAGGGCTTATGGGGCTGACCTGCTGGTGGCCTTATAGTCATGTACCCATGCAGTAGAACACATAGTCCACGAAAAGCATAATCCTAAACCCTAAACCCTAAACCCTACACCCTCAACCCTAAACCCTAAAAACCCTAAAAAAACCCTAAGCCCTAAACCCTGCACACCAAAACCGGCTGACGCCTCTTTGCGCTGCTAGCTCCGACGGACTCAGTCCTTCCCGAAACCCTAAACCCTAAACCCTAAACCCTAAACCCTGAACCCTAAACCCTAAACCCTAAACCCTAGCTTTTTCCAAGCCGCCATCCCTGACAATGGCTCTCCTGGGTGCTGTTGCCGGCTTTGCCAGCGAGAGGTGAGACAGCAGAGCGCTTACTTCTCCATTAGCCAAGAGCATGTAGGGTTTAGGGTTTAGGGTTTAGGGTTTAGGGTTTAGGGTTTAGGGTCTGCTCAAAGGCGCTCACTCGCAAGCGGCCATCATCTCGGCCATCTCGACTGTTTCTCGCGCCAGGCGGGCCTGGCTGGAGGCTACAGCAGGGTTTAGGGTTTAGGGTTTAGGGTTTGGGGCTTAGGGTTTAGGGTTTAGGGTTTGGGGTTTAGGGTTTAGGGTTTAGGGTTAGAGTTCACCTCCTGGTTCTGTGTAAGGAATGAGAGAATTCGGTACCTTATATCCCCCCTGGAAATATCGGGAGAGATAGAGACCCTTTCGAGAGGGAGTATATGTAGGGTACCTCACTCCCTCATACCCTGCTAAGAACCAGTAGGCGAACTTAAACCCTAAACCCTAAACCCTAAACCCTAAACCCTGCTGTAGCAAGTTCAGGTCTAAGGTTGAGGCTGCGCAGTTTAGTTTTGGAGATCGCCTACAGTGTTAGAGCACGGCTGTCTCCATGCATGAGGGCTTTATGGTTCATATACCTTAGTCGGATCGAATTATAGTAGTATAAGGGTCAGGGTTCTCATGGTTCATATACGTTAGAAGGAAATATGGTAGCATAGGGTATATATCCCGGCTTGCCTTCTTACCTTCTCCGAACTTCTTAGAGTCAAGAATCCTTCCCTTGCAGCTGAGAAACCCCAACGGTTTCGGTTTAGGGTTTAGGATTTAGGGTTTAGGGCTTAGGGTTTAGGGTTTAGGGTTTAGGGTTTAGGGTATCTGTGAGACATAGCCACCAGAAGTCGCCGCTCCCCAGGCTATTATCTCTCTTCTCTCTTCGTCTTTTGTTTCTCTCGTTCGTTTGTGCATTGCTTCTTTGTTGTTTATGTCTTTCTTGATTTTCTTTAAGAGTTTCTTTCTGGAGTTCCTTATTGGCTTCTTTATGTCCGTAATTTCATTCTTTCTCTTCCTCCTCGCTCTTACTTTCTTACAAAAGCCTCCCAGGGAGCCTGAGCCATGCTTCGGGTTTAAGGCTTAGGGCTTATGTAGGGGTTTAGGGTTTAGGGGCCCTAAACCCTACACCCTAAACCCGAAACCCTAAACCCTAAACCCTAAGCCCTATACCCTGGACCCTAAACCCTAAACCCTAAACCCTAAACCCTAAACCCTAAACCCTAAACCCTAAACCCTAAACTCTCTCTCTCCCTCTCTCTCTCTCCGCGCCGGCCTCGGAGCTCTCCTTTTTCGCCTCCGCCTGAGCCGTGGGCGCAGGCTCATGCAAGGGGGGGTCTTACCCTAGGGTGTGGGTATAGAATGTAGTGTAAGGGGCCTAAAGAGAATAGGGCTTTTTGGTTTCGGGCGTAGGTTTTAGGCTTTGGGGATAGAATATAGGGGCCTGAATAAGTAGAATAGGGTTTTTGGGGGGATCTTATGGTATAGTTATAAGGGGACTATAGAGTATGAGGGAATACTATTAGTAGTATTTATTCCGACCCCTATATTCGCCCCTTCTCAATACAACCTGGGAGTTTCTTCAAATAGGGTTTAAGCTGGCCTTTCCGCAAATGCTGGAACCTATAGACCCCCCGAGATAGTACAATCCTTAGTACAGGAGCCCCCCAATTTTGGTAAACCCCTATTTTGGAAAACCCCTATTTTTTGGAAAACCCCTATTTGGTCTAGCATTCTACAGTGTAAGACATGTCAGAAGCGAAAGCCCATAGCCCAAAATCGTATCCAGTGTAGGGTAATGTAGTTGAAGAGCTTGCCATTACTACACGACACGATCGTGTCTTGGTAGCCCAGTAGGCATATTACAATGTGGCCACCCTTTTTTGGGGGTTGGCTGCTTTATGAGGGAACCTTGAACCAAAAACATCTTAAACCCTAAAAACCCAAAACCGTAAACCCTAAACTCATAAGGGTACCACTAGGCTACCCTAAACCCTAAACCCTAAACCCTAAACCCTAAACCCTGAACCCTGAACCCGAAACCCTAAACCCTAAACCCTAATCCCTAAACCCTAAACCGGCTACCAAGATGTATCTCCCAGGCGCCTTCGGCTTAGAGCTTGATGGCGTCGCCTTCGCAGCTGCCTTCCTTGCTTTGCCAGGGTTTAGGGGTTTAGGGTTTAGGGATTTGGGGGTTCGGGGTTTAGGGTTTAGGGTTGTTGGGGTCTAGGGGTTTAGGGTTTAGGGTTTTGGGGGTTTAGGCACCAAGGTACATATATGTGTACATATATATGTATGTATATGTATGTGTGTGTGCGGAGAATAGTATGCAAATGTATCTACACACACAGATTTAAATTCAAACACATATAAAACGATAGTACATGTCAAGGCTTTCAACCGATGGGGGCGAGCATCTTCTTCTTGGCCCTCGGCTTCTTCGCCTTGAGCTCCAGCACGTCCGGCTGCATGGCCAAGAACTTCCTCGTTTGGGGTTTAGGGTTTAGTGTTTCGGGTTTAGTTTAGTGTTAGGGTTTCGGGTTTCGGGTTTCGGATTTCGAGTTTCGGGTTTAGGGTCAGGGTTTAGGGTTTCGGGTTTATGGTTTAGGGTTTAGGGTCCAACAGCCAGGGGCAACTTCCAACCGCATTCGGGGTTTAGGGTTTTGAGGGTTTAGGGGGGAGTTGACAGGGTTGAGGCCTAAACCAGGAAGCTCAAGCAAATGCCCCATGGATTGCTTCACAAAGCAGGGCCGTACTACAAGCCAACGTGTTCAGCTTTATGATTATTCTTACACAAGAGTTTTAACAAAAACCAAAAGAGGAAAAAACAGGTTCAAAAGGTCAACTATCGGCTAAGGAAGCAGTTCCGAAGTTCCCTAAGCCCTAAACCCTAAACCCTAAACACTAAGCCCTAAGCCCGAAGCCCTAAGCCCTAAACCCTAAGCCCTAAACCCTAAACCCTAAGCCCAAACCCTAAGCCCTAAGCCCTAAACCCTAAACCCTACATCCGCTGCGAGCTGCTGTAGGGCGGTCACCGTCTGCTTGCCAAGGCCGCTGTCCAACGAACCAGGATTGCACCCTTCAGGCGATCAGCGATTTGGGGTTTAGGGTTTAGGGTTGGAGGTTCAGAGTGCAGGGCTTGGGGTTGAGGGTTTGGGGTTTTGGGTTCGGGGTTTAGGTTTTGGGGTTTAGGGTTTGGGGTTTAGGGTTTGGGGCTTAGGGTTTGGGGCTTAGGGTTTGGGGCTTAGGGTCTGGGGCTCAGGGTTTGGGGTTGTTTCCAGTTATGAACACTGATCACAGACATATTGTATTGCAGTGCTAGGGCCGTATCGTGCACATATCTATATATATATACAGATATATATGTAGGACTGAGTTGATGTTTCGTGTTTCAGAATGTCAGAATACCTCCGAATACGTACCTGCAAGTTTCCCACAACCGGCCTGGCAAGTACATCCCAATAGAACACCAGCCAGCGGACTCTTTTGCTCACCCTACAGCCTGACCCCTCAGCCCCAACCCCCAAAGCGCCCCAAAGCGCCCAGCACTCAAGGCAACTAAGTCTCCAGACCGGGCACGATAACACCATGTTCCCAACAAGGGGGCCAAATGGGTATCTTCCCCGAAAAGGGTTTAGGGTTTAGGGCCTTTAGGGTTCAGGGTTTTATTAGTGTTGAAGGACCCCAAAAAACTGACAAAAAAGAACACGATAACTCTCATGATAGGAACCCTGAGTAAGAATACCAAATATACCCAAGAGGGTCGATCTACATGGTTCTGACTACAGGACCCAAAGAAAAAACAAAAAAAAAAGCAAACAAAAAATGAAAACACCATTTAAAACAAACAAACAGACTGTTTTCGGAGACCGCTAAGCCCTTGACACTAAACCCTAAAAACCCTAATTCCTCGAGAAGCCCTCTAAACCCTATAAACCCTACACCCTACACCCTAAACCCAAAACCCTAAACCCTAAACCCTAAACCCTAGCATGGACCTTAAGAACAACGTAGCCAACCAAAGTGGGGCAGCCTTTCTCATCCCAGAGCCTAGACCCTAAACCCTAAACCCTAAACCCTAAAACCTGAAACCCTAAACCCTAAACCCTAAACCCTAAACCCTAAACCCTAAACCCTAAACCCTAAACCCTAAACCCTAAACCCTAAACCCTAAACCCTCCCTTTTCAGGACACCCTCAGGAATGGAGCTCCCAGGTGGGACCTTTTTTTAAGGCTTTCACAGGGGTTTTTGGGGTTTTAAGGGTTTGTAGGGTTTAGGGTTTAGGGTTTAGGGTTTAGAGTTTAGGGTTTAGGGTGTATAAGGGCACTAAAGGTCAGATGAGGGAGTAGGCGGTGGAAAGCTACCCGCCTGAAACGGTGCTAGATCCCTCGGGAGTAGCCTCGTTGCGTCAGAAACTTCTGCAACGCCAGGATCGTCGCAGCACCCATATCCCCGTCCTCCTTGCCTGAAAGCGGAGAGAAAAAATGTGGCGTGGCTCAAGCGGTTAACACAAGCTTGTTTCGACTGCAACAACCCTATGAGACAAAATCCTGAGCCCAAAGTTATCATACTCTTTTTTGTTGAGGGTCGCACCATCGCGTTACGTCACTGGCTAACAGACAGAACAGAATCGGGCTAAGTCCGGTCAGATTAGAGGGTATGAAGCGATACGTACTATGAGTGATACTAAACCCTACGCCCTAAACCCTACAAAGGGTTCGAGCTTCCCCCAATCGCCCTGCATCGTCGTGGCCTTTGTACAACGGCGGCTCCTCTCTCAGGTCTTCATTCTTCAAGAAGGTCTGGAGGGCTTTGGCAGATTTCCTTGACTCGGCTGCTGGAACCACAGGGTTGAGGATTCAGGGTTTAGGGTTTAGGGTTTAGGGTTTGGGGCTTAGGTTTTAGGGTTTGGGGTTTCGGGTGCACGGCCATGAAACCAAGGGAAGAGCCACGAGACATGCTTCTTGTGTGAGGAAATACAGTGAGGAATTACCTTACTAGATCTTAAGGAACTAAGAACTAGACCCAAGAGCAACCTAGGAACAAAAAAGGTGACATTTTTAGCTTAGAGGGGCTTGCAAGGGAACCTAAACCTTAAAACAAACAAAAAAGGATAGGGGGCCTACTCTAGGTCCTAGAAAACGCTCCAGCTGACGATGGAAGGGTCTTGCCCCATGACCCATCAGGCTTGCAGTCTTGATCCTCGTCCTGCAGGAACTGCTGGAACAGCTCGGTGTTCTTGCCGCCGTCCCTCACCCCCGTTTTGAAGTCCACATCATATCCTCCACGCACGTGCCCCAAAATCACCGGCGCGGGTAGATCTATAGTAAAAGGCAACGCAAGCAGCTGAATTCACGCGGATTCGACTCATGAGCGCCTACGAAAGTAGAGCCTTTAGGATCCAGAGTTTCATCTGTCAGTGTTTCTTGGCATGTCAGCAAGGACTCCGCTTCCCCTAAGGGTCCATGTACCTAAATAGGGAGTATTTGGGCCTTAAAGTACCTCCTATATAGGGACTTTGGGGCCCAAGTATTCCCCATTTAGGTACATGGACCCTTAGGGTTCTATACAGCTTGACAGCCCACCCTTTGCTTGCTCACTCGCTTGACGTCACTTAAAGACCTGTAAAGGGCATGGCGGCTCAATCCCTCCTGGCTGCACGCCACCCAAACCTGCGCTCAAAGTCTCCTCAGCCAACAAGAGCAGAGCAAGCCTGGGATGTTGCCCCTTCCTAACAGTCCTGAATCGGAAAGAGCCCCTAAAGGTCCCTGATAAAGGGTCCCTCCTTTAGTCCCTAAACCCTAAACCCTAAACCCTAAACCCTAAACCCTAAACCCTAAACCCTAAACCCTAAACCCTGAAACCAACACAAAGCATGCCCCGAGTCCCTTTTCTCCTTCATCCTTGAGGAAGAGCTGAAGGGCTTTCTCAGTTGTGTTGCCCCAATCACCATCTTCAGTTCCGCAGTAGAAGCCCTCCTGATCGCGCTTAGGGCTTAGGGCTTAGGGCTTAAGGGTTAGGGGTTAGGGCATAGGGCTTAGGGCTTAAGGCTTAGGGCTTAGGGCTTAGGGGTTAAGGGTTAGGGCTTAGGGGTTAGGGCTTAGGGCTTAGGGCTTTGGGTTAGGGGTTAGGGCTTGGGGCTTGGGCTTCGGGCTTTGGGTTTTGGGTTTGTGGTCTTCTGGGGTGTTGCACAAGTCACTAAGTCTTCCAGCCCTCTAAGCCAGATCAGAGCACAAAGTTCGAATTGCCTCACTTAGGAAATGTCTGGTTCTAGGGCTACTTCTTCTTCTTGTGAAGACTGCCCTAACCCCTACACCCTACACCCTACACCCTAAACCTAAACCCTAAACCCTAAACCCTAAACCCTAAACCCTAAACCCTAAACCTGAAATTAAAACCCTTAACCCTACATGTAAACCCTAAACCCAAAACCCAAAACCCTAAACCCAATTTGGGAATGGGTCCTAAACCCTAAACCCTAAACCGGAAACCCTAAACCCTAAACCCTAAACCCTAAACCTTAAACCCCAAACCCTAAACCCTAAACCCCAAAATTCCTACACCCAATTTGGGAAGGGGTCCTGGTTCAGGAACTTCTGCAGGGCCACGACAGACTTCTTCCCAAAATCGCCATCGGCTGAGGACTCTAACAGGCTAGGCATCCTTTCCCAGAATTTTTCGGGGGATCCGAGATTTTAGAACTCCCAAGATCGTACCCTAAACCCTAAACCCTAAACCCTAAACCCTAAACCCTAAACCCTAAACCCTAAACCCTAAGCCTTATACTACTAATGGGTCATGTTCTTAGGAACCCTTAGAGGGATCTACTTTTTGGACTCTCCGAGGGGTCTGGGTTCAGGCCTGCTGAGCGCTTGATCCACAGGACTTCGGGCAGTGATTTGGGTTTAGGGTTTAGGGTTTATAAGGCTGGACGACTTTAGGGGCCCTCGAATGACCACATGGCATAAACAGTAGGAAAGGCAGACTTAATATACCGTAGAAGGCCATGTTATGAGCATTTCCCCTTGCGTACCCCGACTGTATAGTTCCTTAGAGTAGCTGCATGTTCCCTTAACATGGGCCCTTCAAGGGGGGGGACTCCTTATATACCCCTTATCTACCCTGTAACACCCAAGGGCCCATACTTCAGAACACCTTAGAGAAGGTAAGGGACCATATTCAGGACCTCGAATCAAGGGACTAAAGGAAGGACCCTTCATTGGGGACCTTAGGGGGCTACTTAGGTATGTAAGGACTTTTTTAAGGGTCATGAAGGGGTTGTATAGGGGAATAAGATTACATATAGGGGTCCCTTCTAGAGGTCCCTCCTTATACTCCTTAACCTAAACCCTAAACCCTAAACCCTGAACCCTGAACCCTAAACCCTAAACCCCGAACCCATTAAGGGACCATGTAACTTCCCTTAGTTAGCTACATGGACCCTCAGGATAGCCCCGAAGCCGTCAGAGCCCGTCGAGGGCGACTTTTGGCCTCGAAGAGCACATTGCCTCAAACAAGGTTTGGGGTTTGGGGTTTGGGGTTTGGGGTTTAGGGTTTGGGGTTTAGGGTTTGGGGTTTAGAGTTTAGGGTTTGGGGTTTTGGGGTTTCGAGCTTGAGGTCTTGGTCTTTAGGGTTTGGGGTGTGGAGCTCATGATTCGTGGGAAGGGCTTAGGGAGGCCCACAAAGTGTTCGGGGATCCGCGTATGTATGTAGGGTTCGGGTTTAGGGTTTAGGGTTCAGGAGGGTGATAGTTGAGGTTCAGGGGTTGAAGCTGTGTGGCTGCTGGTTCTTCACGGGCGTTTACCCGACGCCCTAAACGCCAAACCCTCTAACAAAATCATACCCAGCCAGTGATATCTACATGGGGCCCCCAAACCCTAACCTCTAAACCATACATCCTGAAACCTGGATACCTCATCTTTGAACCCGAAATCCTTGAGGGTTTAGGATTTAGGGTTTAAAGTAACGCTGCGCTACACACCCTACAAACCCTACGCATAAAAAACCTGAATCCTCCAAGGCTACACCCGAAGACCGAAAGCCCCAAAAGAAAACCAAGTTCCCAAAGACAACTAACCTCAAGGGAGTCTACCTAGAACGCTCCTCCTTATGCTAACAGTCCTTAGTAGGGATTATAGTAGGGGGGGTACTATTCAGGACGGTTAGAATACGGGGGAACATCCCAAGATGTAACTCTTCACTTTAAACAGGCTGCCCAAACCCAAGGGTGCAGCCGTAGAGGTAGGAGTCCCATGATAGTCCTAAACCTCTAAGCCCTCTAGGCTCTGCACCCTGCCTCCAGACCCTCCCAAAAGTACAAGTGAAGATGCCCTACATCTCCCTCATTGAGGGACAGCACACTTCGTCCCTTGTTGAAGGAAAGACGGGCTGCACCCCACAAACCCTAAACCCTAAACCCTAAACCCTAAACCCTAAACCCCAAACCCTAAACCCTGAACCCTAAACCCTGCGTGGCTGGGCCCTCAACCCTGCTGCGTGGCAGTCTGCGTGGGGAAGGCCTGGGCAGCCATGTAGAGCGGTTTAGGGTTAGGGTTTAGGGTTTAGGGTTTAGGGTTTAGGGTTTAGGGTTTAGGGTTTAGGGTTTAGGGTTTAGGGTTTAGGGTTTAGGGTTTAGGGTTAAGGGTTTAGAGCAGCACTTTGTGCCTTAGGTCTGCTGGCTGACAGGGTTGGAGGGCTTAGGGTTTGGGGTTTAGGGTTTGGGGTTTCGGGTTTGGGGTTTAGGGTTTAGGGTTTGGGGTTTAGGGTTCATGCTTAGGGTTTAGGGTTTTGTAGAGGATTAGAGGTTTAGGGGTTCAGGGGCTCAAGGGTTTAGAGGTTTTTGAGATGAGGTTTAGGGAGGCTCAGGAGATTAGAGGTTTTAGATGTAGAGGCTTAGGGGTGTAGGGTTTAGTGGTTCAGGGGTTTAGAGGCTTTAGATGTACAAGCTTACGTAGGATGTAGGGTTTGAGGGTTTCTAGGGGCTTGGGTCTTCGAACGGTGTTTGGGAACACTAAACCCTGCACCCTAAACCCTAAACCCTGAACCCTACACCCTAAACCCTACACCCTGAACCCTCAGAGCCCGGCAAAGGCGGTCAGGCTCTGCCCAGGATCGCAGAGGAAGCGCTTGCTTTCCTGGCGCGCGCGAACTCTGAGGGCTGAAGGTTTCGGGGTTTAGCGGCCCTAAACCCTAAACCCTAAACCCTAAACCCTAAACCCCAAACCCCAAACCCCAAACCCCAAACAATAACAAGGGCATGAGCTGGTGTAGAGCCTTCAAGATAAACACAACATTGCTGTTTTGTTGCAACAACTCACGGGTTTCTAGGGGTAGCTACACGGGCCCTCAATATGGTCCAAGGATTCTGAAGTATTGGGCCCTTGGGCCGCATGGGGTATATAAGGGGTATGTAAGGTTTAAACGCCCACACTAATTAAGGGACCATGTAACTACCCTAGGAAGGTTTGTTACTCCCCTCCTTAAAAGCATAAAACCCTAATCTGAAGATAGTATGGTTGATGTTCCCCCTCGGGCTGCTAGAAGTTTAGAGAAACAAAACCAAACAAAATTCCGAACGAAAGTAGGTAATGTGGTTCAGGGTTTGTAGGGTCTTGGTTTCACCCTGAAACCCTAAACCCTTCGTTGCCAGTTGGGGGCTTAGACCCGAGTAACCTAGGAATCAAAAAGGGTGCCCTTTTGGTTGAAAGGGCCTTCTATGGGAGCCTAAGCCCTGAATAAAAAAGTGGACAAGGGCCTACTCTGAGTTTTGGTTAGGGGATAGGATTAGGGGGACCTTGGGGACATAGACCCTCTGAATAAGGTCCCTGTTTAAGAGAGCCAGAAGAGGGTTAAGAAGGGGTTCCCTTTTAAGGGTCCCCCCTATCCTACCTAGGACTGGTAGCCCCAAACCGAAACCCTAAACCCTGGATCCTAAAGAATCCGGGGGGCCTATGGGGCCTAGGGTTTCTTCGTGGGGAGTCAAGGATTTCGGTTCCCAATCGAACCCCTTTAAAGGGCTGGGGTTTAGGGCTCACTTGGGACTCTCTTTACCTACAGATTAGTAGTAGCTACCCTTAACTAGTAGGTAGAACCCATAAAACTGTAGGCCAGGCAAGGTTGAAGCTTGAGGGCTGAGGGCTGAGGGCTGAGGGCTGAGGGCTTAGGGCTTAGGGTTTAGGGTTTAGGGTTTAGGGTTTAGGGCGAGCCTGTGGGCAGACAGACTCTCGTTGGGGATGCTTCGACCCTGAATTGGTTCTTGGAACCGCTGTAACAAACGTGATTGTTAGGGCCTGGGGCCTTTGGAGCTTAGTACCCCTAAACCCTAAACCCTAAACCCTTGGGGCTTCGGGCTGGATCTCTACAAGTAAACCCTCAAGTGCAAAGACTTAGCCTGAAACGAGCAACAACGTTTGGAAAGGTTTTGCATCTTCGTCCCTACCTGTCGCACACTCGAAGCAGTGTGCAGGTTGGCTCTCTGCTAAACCCCTAAATTTCCAATATTGTTATGTTTAGGGTTTCGGGCGGGTTTAAGGATTAGGGTTTAGATTTAGGGTTTAGGGTTTACGAGGGTGTTGGGCTCTTCTGGTTTTGCAGCAATGGCAGTTCGCGAAAGAACAAGTCCGTGCTGTTGAGAAACCCTAGGCAACTTCGGATCGTGTTCGACAAGAGTGAGGGAGCTCCGTGGAAATCCTAAGCTAGGATGACCCTTGACGCCCTCTGAACAACTATTCCTACATACAGTCCTCTTAAACACAGTCAGGGGAAATATTGGGTGGTCCCTACCGAGTAGGCCTCGAAACCAATTTCGCGCCTATCGGGTTTCGGGACTTGGGTTCAGTGCATCGGGATTCTGGGCTTCACAGCTGCAGGATGAGGGTTTGGGGTCTGGGGTTTTGGGGTTTGGGGTTTGGGGTTTAGGGATTAGGGCTTTGGGCTTGGGGTTTGGGGCGCAACAGGCCGGTCGTACACTGGAAATCCGCGTGTAGCAGAGGCGATTGAAGCCTGCGGCGAGGTGCCGTTAGACATGTGGACCTTGCCTTGAACTTTGGCTACTCTGAAAAGAAATATTCTTTTAACTTTTAACGATAAGAGGATTCCTGATATGTTCTAAGGAATATTCCTTGAACCATAAGAGGGTTCCTTATATGGTCTAAGGAATATTCCTTTATTAAGGGTATTGGAGTCTCTGGGGTTCCCCTGCAGAAAAAAAGGGGCCCACGAGCCATAAGCGGAGACCTAAGCGCCTGCTACAAACCCTGTAAACCCTGTAAACCCTTCAAACCCTTCAAACCCTTCAAACCCTTCAAACCCATACTGACCCTCCCCTAGTTCGCGGACCCCCAAGTCGGACCACAATAATATCAGCGGAATGGGGGTTTCCGAAATCAGGGGTTCCTTATTGGGGCCCTTCTTATGAGGGAATCCTACTATTCGGGGGTCTATCTTAGCGGCCCCTCAGTATCGCAAACCCCCGAATAGGACCACCATTGATATCAGCGGGGTGGGACCTGCTTATAAGGGAGGTCAATCTTAGGGGTCCGTAAACCCCACATAGGACCACAATTGATATCAGCGGGGTGGGATTTAGTGCTCGGGGGGTGATCGGGGGACTGGATGATCCTCCAAGAGGAGCCCGCAAGCACCTGCCAAGACGAACGGATGGGTCTTCGCAACCTCACCCCCCTAAACCCTAAACCCCAAACTTCAGGTGTAAAAAGGAGGGACACCTAGAGGGGACCCCGAATCTTACTGTCCCTTTTTATAACCCCTTTATAAAGAAACTTATATATATATATATATATATTGTATTAATATTTTAATATTTATTTTGATATATACACATATATATATATATATATGCTATCTAGTCCCCGTATACCTAACCCCCCCCCCAAGTGACCCCCTAAATAGCCCCTAGGGTCCCTTGCAAGGGTCCCTCCTTTAGTCCCTTCCCGAGCTCAGATCCACCAAAGCCCGGGCTTTCAAATCCCTAAACTCGAAACCCTATAAGACCTAAACCCGAAACCCTATACCAAAACCCTAAACCCGAAACCCTAAACCCTACACAAGCCCTCTACAAGACCACACCCCTGCAACGCCTGGCAGGCTGGTCATGCCAGTCTCTATCTGCTGCACCTCCTGCGTGTCAGGGTTTAGGGTTTAGGGCTTAGGGTTTTGGGTTTCGGGTTTAGGGTCAGACGCCAGAGTGGTTGGGAGGTCAGAGCTGATAAGGGCTCATACGAGCGTTTAGGGATTCGGGTGTAGAACCCTAAACCCTAAACCCTAAACCCTAAACCCTCATCGTGGATTAGGGTGACCCTGATCACCCTAACGGAAGGATGTGGGGATGGCCGGGCCCCTCTTGCAACCCTCAGACATCAAGTGCTACCGGAGACTGCGCAGACGCCCAGGGTCGAACCCAAACCTCGCACTCTGAATTGAACCCTCAAACCTGAAGCTCAAACCCTAAACCCTGAACCCTGAACCCTAAACCCCAAACCCTAAACCCGGAACCCCAAATCCTAAACCCTAAACCCTGAACCCTAAAAACCCGCAACCCAACAAAGCACACAGCGACATCTCTGCCTGTAGCGCTCGCTCCGATAGGATGGAGCCGGACTTCGCCCGGTACAGAAGCTCAAATTCCTGCCGCCCGAAGGGTTTAGGGTTTAGGGTTTAGGGTTTAGGGTTTAGGGTTTAGGGTTTAGGGTTTAGGGTTTAGGGTGTAGGGTTTCAGGGTCTAGGGTCTTTGGCTCTTTGTCGGTTTGGCTCTTTGTCGGTTTGAGAGCCGTCTTTTCAAAGGCTTCTTCCTGCGAGTTTTGGTTTCTTTGGCTTTTTCGGGGCTCAGTTTTCGTTGTTTTGTCATTATTTGTTCAGAGTTTTGAAACTTCAGGGTTGAGAGTTGAGAGGCTTGCGGAGTTGCTAGAACGGTTTAGGGTTTAGGCTTCCGGGTTTAGGGTTTAGGGTAATAAGTTCGGGTGTTCAAGTTTTGGGGGCGGCAGTGCAGCCTTGAGGAGCGTTTTAGGGTTTAGGGTTTAGGGTTTAGGGTTTAGGGTTTAGGGTTTAGGGTTTAGGGTTTAGGGTTTAGGGTCACAGCAGCAGTTGCAGCGTAAGGTTCCGGCAAAGGGGCTCTCGGGCGTCTGGCAGCACGCTTGGGGTGTTCAATGTGTAAGGGCTTGTAGAGTCTTAGGGCTTATTCCCTAAGCCGAAATCCAAACCTTAAACCCTAAACCCTAAACCCCTAAACCCTAAACCCTAAACCCTAAACCCCACAGGCCCCAGGAGTCCTAGAAGCCCTTAACCCTGACAGCCCTGTTTGGGGAGATTGGGGCCTACGTGGTACACCCTGACCTTTAGAGCCCCACCTTCCGAACTTTAGGGTTTAGGGTTTAGGGTTTAGGGTTTAGGGTTTAGGGTTTAGGGTTTAGGGTTTAGGGTTTAGGGTTACACCTCTATTTACCACAACCAGCCTTTGCCATCGACTCTTATCTTATTCTTTCTGCGAATCACGTTGCAGTGAATCACATCCTGGAGCGTCATGGTGTAGGCCCGGGCGCCGTCGCAATGGAGGATCACCTTCCAGTTGCTCAAACACCCCTTGGCGATGGGAGCCCAATCGCTCTTGCGAATAGGGCCTGGGCCGGGCGCACGGGTTCTTTTGGTGACCTTGGGGGGTCAGGCGGACAAAGAGTTGGACAGAGTCTCATCTGTGAGTTTGTCAATGTCGACCTCGTCCACCTCCACATCCTGCCATTGCATCCGTAAGAAATGGATTGTTCATGTGCGCTCCTTTCACAAAAAGTAGGATGTTGGGGTTCTCACCCTAAACCCTAAACCCTAAACCCTAAACCCTAAACCCTAAACCCTAAACCCTAAACAACAGTAGGGTCTTGGGGTTCGAACCATTAATCCTAAGTCCCAAAGCAGTAAGCCGAGCACATGCCCTGAATTCTAAACTCCTAAACCCCCCGACACCCCTGAAAGCCCGCACAAACCCTGAAAAACTAGAACCGCCAAAACCCCTAAACCCCAAAACCCCTGAACCCCAAACCTCTATACCCTAAACCACTAAACCCGAAACCCTAAACCCAACAAACAAGACGGTCCTTGCGCAGGAAGAGGCAACCCTAAACCCTAAACCCTAAACTCCTAAACCCTAAACCCCTGAACCCTAAACCCTAAACCCTAAAAACCTTACACCTAACAAACATAAGACACTCCTTGCGCAGAAAGAGGCTCTTCAGTCGACGGCCTTCGCGGAAGCGCACGAGCCCGAGCCGGAACTCCCAAAGTACCCATGGTGGAAATTGTGAGGGTTTAGGGTTTAGGGTTTAGGGTTTAGGGTCTAGGGTTTAGCGTTTAGGGTTCAGGGTTTAGGGCTTGGGGTTTAGGGTTTAGGGCTTACAAGGTGTTTTCCATGCGAATGGTTTTCAACCGTAAACCGACAAATTTGCCGCAGTTAGATCGCCACCATCATCATGAGCAAAGAAGCGTCGTCGTCATCATCGCCACCATCCCTAGTTGTCCAGTAACCTGGGAAAACAAAGGTTAACCTTTGGAATTTTATAGGGATTTGAATACCCATGACCCCAAACCCAAAAAACCCTAAACCCTAAACCCCCAGAATACGAAACCCTAAACCCCAAACCCTAAGCCCCCAGAATAAGAAACCCTGAACCCTAAACCCTAAACCCAGCAGAATAAGGGCATTGCTGTGGCTAGTTGGAGGTCCGTTTGGGGCCGTGTGCTAAACCCTAAACCCTAAACCCTAAACCCCAAACCCTAAACCCTAAACCAGGGAAAGGCTGAGCATGATTCATAATTCCTTTGTAGCTATAGAAGAGCGATGCAAGGAAACCCTGAAAGACTCTGAGCCCTCCTTGTAGGGTTTTCAGTACTTGGCTGCACTTAGGAGGGTAGTAAAAAAACAAACTTTTCGCTGCCTTATTAAGAAACCCAATAAACCCAAAAAGGCCAAAGATCTAGAGCTACAGCAAAGGCACCACAAAGAGTTTGGGGGGTTTAGGAGATTAAGGTGTTGTGGGGGTCCTCGATGTCGCACAAAGTGCACTCCGACTGCTGCGAGCCAGACCTTGCGGTTTGCTTCGTGCGCGGCTCGCTCTTGACGGATGGATGCTTGGTCTGTGGCTCGCTCTTCACGGATGGACGCTTGGTCTGCGGCTCCTTCTTGACGGATGGATGCTTCGTCTGTGGCTCCTTCTTGATGGGTGGATGCTTCGTCTCTGGCTCCTTCTTGATGGGTGGCTGCTCCATGTGCGGCTCCCTCTTGATGGATTGCAGCTTAGTCTGCTTCATGGCCTTAGTTGTCCAGTACCTAGGGGTTTTAAAGGTTAACCTTTGGGATCATAAGGGGAACATATTAACCCAAAAAGGTTAAAGGTTACCTACTCTACTACTAAGGGGAAGCCGCGCCTGTGGCAGATGTCTCGTTGGCAGTGGGCTCCTGACAGCTCTCCCCCACCCACCCGCCTTGGGAAAAATCTGTGTTGACACATGACATGCCTCTAGGTTTTATCTTCTTCTTGGAGCAGGGGTTTAGGGTTTAGGGTTTAGAGGTTTTCGGGTTTTAGGGTTTAGGGTTTTAGGGTTTTAGGGAGGCCCGTTGGATGTAGGGATCAGGCTTTAGGTTCAGGGCTACTCCAACAGACCGAACCCCCAACATCTCGCTCTGAGCTTTCGCTTGTGTCCCTAAGTCCCCGGCACTGGCCCCTCTACTGTACCAACGGTTTAGGGTAGAGGTGGCCGCCGCCAGGCCTAACCTATAGATTTGAAAAGTTCTAGTGGATGTGATGAAACATCGGATAAATCTTCCGAAAAAAAATCCCCGGAAACATCCTGGACATACGCAGAAGCATATAGCTAAGCAAGTCTTACAGGTCAGGTAGGAGAGAGTAGTACCAATATGTAGTACCCATACAAGTCTACTTACTGAGCTCAAAATGGTATTTTGCTCGCCGCGAGCTGGTGCGCTGCTGCCAGCTGCCGCCAGCTGCCGCCAGCTGCCGCCAGCTGCCGCCAGCTGCCGCCAGCTGCCTTTCACAGCAAAGTTTCGGGGTCAGGCTGCCTTTTTGAAAATAAAGGCAATGACTGGTCACCTTTGTTTCCGGTGGAGGCCAGGTTTTGCATAAGGTACTTATGGAATGGACTTGGATGATGTCTACTTGGAAAACACCATTTCATCATGATTGCAAAGGGTAACTCAATCGAGGTATGAAGGAAACCCCATGTTGGGGAAACTCCTAGCCCTCCTACTCCCGGATCCCACACTTGAATTACGACTACGACGAGGATGATGATGACGACGACAATTCAGAAGACAACCGGTAGCAGAATTAGACCAAGGCCATCAGCCTTGCAACTGCAACTCCGGGAATGTCGAGTACCTGCCACTCATAAGACTGACTACTAGTACGACTAGTACAGCTTCTGGTACGACGATGACGACCACGAGTGCCATTACTAGTAGACCACTACTTGTAGTAAGAATACTACCAGGAGTCCTACTACTCTTACGACTACTACGACGACGACGACGCCGAGTGACGACGCCGAGGACGACGAGGACGACGAGGCAACGAGGACGAGGAGGACGAGGAGGACACGGAGGACGAGGAGGACGAGGAGGACGGCTAGGACGACGAGGACGAGGAGGACGAGGAGGACGAGGAGGACGAGGAGGACGAGGAGCGACGAGGACCAGGAGGACGAGGACGAGCAGGAGGACGAGGACGAGGACGAAGACGAGGACGAGGACGAGGACGAGGACGAGGACGACTAGGACGACAAGGACGACAACGACGACGACGAAGACGACGACCACGACCACGACCACGACCACGACCACGACCACGACCACGACCACAACCACGACCACGACCACGACCACGACCACGACCACGACCACGACCACGACTACGACTACTACGACGACTACGACGACTACGACTACTACGACGACGACGACGACTACTACTACTACTACTGCTACTACTGCTACTGCTAGTCCTATTACTACTACTACTACTACTACTACTACTACTACTACTACTACTACTACTACTACTACTACTACTACTACTACTACTACTACTACTACTACTACGACGACGACGACGACGACGAGGACGAGGACGACGAGGAGGACGACGACGAGGACGACGATGACGACGACGACGACCACTACGACAACTTAAGTTCACCCAAAGTGTCATTATTTCTTTGCTGTCCTGCTCCGAGGACACTGTTATTTACAGCGAAAGCGCTTCATTTTGACGCATGATTTTTGTGCAAGTGGTTCTTCACTTCTTGGTTGGTGTGGGAAGGGGGGCTGTGGGGGGTGAGAGGGGCTGGGGAGATGGGGTTTGGCTTCGGGGTTTAGGGTTGGAAGCCCCTGGCTGTTAGCTGTTCGCCATGCCCTAAAGTCCCTAAAGAGCAACCCCCAAACCCTCCAAACACCTTCTAAGTAATACCCTAAACCCTTTGACTCCAAAATCCTAGTTCCCGAAAACCCTCACACCGATAGGCTCGGAAACCCTGGACTTGGCCAGGAATTCCCGCGGATGTCAGAATTGAGGGTTTTGAGTTTAGGGTTTAGGGTTTGGGGTGAAGGGTTTAGGGTTAGGGAATGTTTGTGAGTAGTACACGAGAGCCGCTGAGCCAATTTGATCCAGTCTCCAAGCCGTCACGAGTTGGCTTGTGGCCTCTGTTGCCATACGTGAAACAGGGTTTCGGGTTGAGAGTTAGGGAGTTTTTTCATCCTTGCCCCCCCTCCCCCCAAAGCTTGAAGTGACTGCAATGCTAGGATAGAAGGCCGGTGGTGCTCGCCGTCGCCTTCCGGGCCTGTGTCATACTGTATTCCTACAGCAAGGGCCCATAGTTCAGATCAAGCACCACATCAACAGCAGTAAGTAGTCCAACAGACTCCCGTGCATTTCTTGGGAGCCATGGCGCCCGCCTCATCGTCGGATGCCAGGTCTGCCCAGTCGCAATGTCGGACAAAAATGCGGCCGCCCAGGTCGGGACTGGGCTTTAGGCTTCTGGATTTCGAGAGTTTCGTGTTGCGTAGGGCGTAGGGGTCAGGGTTCAGGGAGCTTGTTGAATATCCGTGTCGCGCTTTTTTGCTTGCCGTACATTCGGGTGGGCCCTTCTGAAATGTTGCTACCCTCGTGGCCTGGAAGCCCATTCGGTCCCCCTGGAGTAAATCGGCAGAGGACCACCTGGGTCTAGGGCTCAGGGTTCAGGCTTCAAGGCTCAGGGTTTAGGGCTACTAGGGGTGCTTCTATGGTGGCACCCCCTAGTAACGGGACACCCGGCCAGCCTCTTTCAGCGCCTGCACCGCGGCCAGGCGCTGCTCCTCGTCGGCCCCTGCCTCGCGCACGCTGCGCGCGCTTTGGTGGGTTTAGGGTTTAGGGTTCAGGGTTCAGGGTTTAGGGTTTTGGGTTTGGGGTTTATAGGGTTTAGGGTTTTCGGGTTTAGGGTTCAGGGTTTAGGATTTAGGGTTTAGGGTTTAGGGTGTACGTTTTAGGGTTTGGGGTTTTGGTTCGGGGTTCAGGCTTGCGCTCATTAGGATTAAACCTGCACCCAAAACTCCCTAAACCCGACCGCCGGATAAGAAGCCCCTACGCACGTTCTAGCCTACACGGCTTGCTCGCCCCGAAGCAACCCTAAGCCACAAAAAGCCCCAAACCCGAAACCCTAAACCCCTGAACCCCTGAACCAAATAAGAGGTTTCCAGGGACTAAACAGAGATCTGGCGCCTCGCAGGCCACTTCGCGCAGGAGCCCGCGCACAGCCTGCCAGCCTCCCCCGGCAGGCGCCCGAGCCCTTAAATTCCGGGCTGGTGGGGTGTCTAGGATTTAGGGTTTAGGCCGCGGTTTAGGGTTTAGGGTTTAGGGTCTAGGGTCTAGGGTTTAGGGTTTATAAGGGTTTAGGGTTTAGGGTTTCGGGTTGCCGTGCTTTCGGGGATTGGGGTGGGGGGAAAGGTGAAGGAGGCTCAGGGCTTGGGGCGCGAATTTGGGATTTCAGGGATTTGGGTGTGAGGGTTGGAGGCTTCAGGGTTTCACGGCTTAGCATGCGCTTGCATCGCTTGGAACACTTCGGCAAAAGCCCCGCCAAGTACGCAAGAAAACACCTACGGGTCCTTGGTAGCCGGATAACGAAGGTGCAGCAAGGGTACCCCATTGCGCTGCCAAGAAACTCTCAACCCCTTAAACCACTGCACCCTAGCCCGATAAGCCCCGAATATAGGGGCCTTAAATAATTAGAATAGGGTTTGGGGGGTTAGTATCATATATTATACATCAGGACCATAAGGGAATACTATTCGTATTTGTTCCGACACCCGTGGCCAGCCGTGAACACCCCGGCCACCACGCCTGGCCAGCACGTAGGGAAGGCCGGCACCAGCGTTCTCAGTGCCTGTGGAGGGTCGGTTTTAAGGTTTGCGGCTTAGTCAGGTTTAGGGCTTAACTTCACCCTAAACCCTAAACCCTAAACCCTAAACCCTAAACCCTAAACCCTAAACCCTAAACCCTAAACCCTAAACCCTAAACCCTAAACCCTAAACCCAAGAAGGTTCTAAGGTTGAGGATCTAGGCGTTCGGATTTTACGGCTTGGCATTTCAGGCTTCAAGTTAAAGCACTGGCAAGGGCTCAGGGCGATGTTCTAGGAATGGCATCCCCGAGAACGAAACCCTGAACCCTGAACCCTAAACCCTATAAACTGTAAACCCCTAAACCCTCATCCCTACACCCTACACCCTAAGCCCTAAGCCCTAAACCCTAAACCCTAGGGTTTTGGGTTTAGGGGCTTTCGCCTGCACTGCCGCCAGACGCACTTCGAGCTCGGGCGCCGCGGCAGACCCGGGCTCGGCGTGGGGGGCTGAAGAGGGTCTGGGGTTTGGGGTTTAGGGTTAAGGGTTTGGGGTTTAGGGTTTAGGTTTTAGGGTTTAGGGTTCAGGGTCTAGGGTTTAGGGATTAGGAGTTTAATTAGGGTGTAGGGTATAGGGTTTAGGGTTTCTTGGGCCCGTCACGCAGCGCGGGGCTGGGAGGGGGTGGGAAAAGGGTTCAGGATTTGATGCAAAGACTCAGGGGGTTTAGGGTTTAGGGTTCAGGGTTCAAGGTTCAGGGTTTAGGGCCTCAGGTTTAGGGTTGGGAGTTCGGTGCTTCGTCAACCGACCCCCCCCCACCCTGGAGGCGGTTGCATATCGCTGGCGCACGTTGGCCTTTGCTGAGGCCAGCTACGCGGCAGGCTCTTCTGCCCTAAACCCTAAACCCTAAATCCTAAACCGAAACCCCAAACCCTAAAGCCTGAACCCTGAATCCTAAGCCCTAAACCCTAAAACTTAAATACACCGAAAGTGTTCGGAGCCCCTCGTGCAATCATTATAGCAATAATAAACAAGAATAGTACTCATAGCAATAAAATAATAATAACAATAAGAAGAAGAAGAACAGAAATAGTAATAGTAATAGTAATAGTAATACTAATAGTAATAGCAATAGTAATAGTAATAGTAATAGTAATAGTAATAGTAATAGTAATAGTAATAGTAATAGTAATAGTAATAGTAATAGTAACAGTAAGAATAATAGTAATAAGAATAGTAACAGGAATAGTAATAGTACTAGTAATAGTAATAGTAATAGTAATAGTGATAGTGATAGTAGTAGTAGTAGTATAGTAGTAGTAGTAGTATAGTAGTGTAGTAGTAGTAGTAGTAGTAGTAGTAGTAGTAGTAGTAGTAGTAGTAGTAGTAGTAGTAGTAGTAGTGTAGTAGTAGTAGTAGTAGTAGTAGTAGTAGTAGTAGTACTAGTAGTAGTAGTAGTAGTAGTAGTAGTAGTAGTAGTAGTAGTAGTAGTAGTAGTAGTAGTAGTAGTAGTAGTAGTAGTAGTAGTAGTAGTAGTAATAAGAATAATAATAACACCGATAAAAATAATAGTAATAGTGATGAGAGTAATAATAATCCAGATCGTCTCGGGCTCAGGGTTTAGGGTTTAGGGTTTAGGGTTAGGTTTTTGAGTGACATTGAACGGAGAAAGATTACTGAGGTCTAGCGTTCAGCCTTACAGCCACAAAGACTGGAATTTCTTGGTCTTTAGGCTAAGGATCCTTGAGCCCTTCGGGTTAGGGTTTCGGGGTGGTCTTGGGCATAGGGTTGCAACGTTTAGAGTTTATGCCTGGGGCCCCTCAAGTTTTAGGTCCCTCCCCTCTCCGTGCCCCAAACCCTGAACCCTAAACCCTAACTTATAAACCCTAAACCCCAAACCCTGAACCCCAAACCCTAAACCCCAAAACTTAAAGCCTAAACCCTGAAGGACACTGGACGGCATGAACCAAAGGCCTGCTTGCTGAGCCCTTGCTCTTTGGGGTTTAGGGGTTTCGGGGTACAAGGGTCAGGGTCTGGAGATGCCGAGGTTAACAGGTTAAGACATCAGGGCGGGTTTTTGGTGTAGGGTGAACGGTTGAGGGTTTCAGGTCTAGGCCTTGGGGTTAACACGTATCCTTTCATTCAAGCATCGCCCGAAATTAGGCCCTAAACCCTAAGCCCTCTCACCAGCATAACCCCAAACCCTTAACCCTAAACCCGAAACTCTGCATTAATTAAGCACGGGGGGTCAGGGGGGGAAGCTCAACACCTACTCCGAAATGGCACTCGAAAAAAAAACCTTTAAGCCTTGCTCTTTCCATAAGGGGCGCGCGTAGCGGCTTTTGGGTTTTGGGTCGAAGGGCATCGGGGCCTGGGAAGGTGCGGTGTAGCGGCATCGGCGGCCGCTGCAGATGCAGGCTCACCTGCTGGGCGCTCCCCCTAACCCCCCAAAAAATTTGGGCTTAGGGCTTAGGGCTTAGGCCTTAGGGCTTAGGGCTTGTGTAGGGTCTCCCCCAAAATATTGGGGGGGCGAGGAGGGGGGGAAGATACGGGTTGAATGGATTCTAGTATATTCAGGCTATAAGGAGGTTGGTCCCCTCCCTACTTCGGGCAACGCCCACCTCGCTGCAGGCCTCAAAAATTCGGGAGATTTGGATATGACTTTAAGCCTTTTGCAATGTCCTTTCCTAAACCCACAAACGTAACCCTCAAGCCTGACCCCAAACACCCAAGTGTTGAAAAGCTAGGCTGCCTTCGATGGGGCTGCCTTCGATGGGTCTGGCCGCTTCACCGCCCTCTTTCGACAAGGACAAATTGCAGCTTTAGGTCCCTCTTGGTACTGTCGCTGTGACAAACAAACATATGTTTTGCCAGCTTTTCCCCGGGCTTTGGTGAAACGGGTTTTCGCGACGGCCAGTGCCCCAGGCCTCGCGCCTCGCGGAACTTACGTTGCAGACCTGAATTTCTGCACAGCTTCAGGCGCGACCTCCGCAATTTTCTCAACCAGGATGGGCAGCAAGTCATGGCTGCCGACGCCCCGTTTCTTCAAGGACTCCAGGCGCTTGGACAGCTTGTCTTTTCTCTTTTGGTGTGGTGTCACCAGAAGAGTTTGCATGAAGAAGGACTCGCTGGACCTCACCATGGCTCGCGCAGCGACTTCGTCTGCAGCTTTCTTCCTGAGATGGTCGTGGGTTTGAAACTATAGCGGAATGTCGCCTTGCCGCGGCAAGCCAAGACGCTTGCAAGGACAGGCTGGTCGCAGAGCTACGGTACGTGTGCTGCGTGGAAGCTTCTGGCAAAGAGAACGTCTTCTACACCAACCCTAGGTCGCAATGTGATGCCCGGGGGCCTCTTGCATATCTTCGACTCTAGGCTCTCAGCTACAAGCTCGTTTTCTTAATTCAGTCTAGCGGCAGCTGTAACCCGAGTTCCGGGCTGCTTGCCTCGGCCTTCTGCAGGGGAAGCAAAGGCCCAGAGTCCGTACTACAGCTGAAGATTCTGTTGGTTGACGGCGGGAAGCAAAGGCCCACAGGCCGTACTGCAGCTGAAGACTTCCTTGGGTGACGGCGGGAAACAAAGGCTCAGAGTCCGTGCTACAGCTGAAGATGCTGTTGGTTGACGGCGGGAAGCAAAGGCCCACAGGCCGTACTGCACCTGAGGACTTTCGTGGGTGACGGCGGGAAGCACAGGCCCAGAGTCCGTGCTACAGCTCAAGATGCTAGGTTGACGGCGGGCAGCAAAGGCCCAAAGCTGAGGACTTCTTTGCGTGACGGCGGCAAGCAAAGGCCCAGAGTCCGCGCTACAGCTGCAAATGCTGTTGCAAGCTCAAGAAATTCATCGGATTAAGATTGCTGGGCAGGGAAATCCATCGGATCAAGATTGCTCAGCAGGGAAATCCATCGGATTAAGATTGCTGGGCAGGGAAATCCATCGGATCAAGATTGCTCAGCAGGGAAATCCATCGGATCAAGATTGCTCAGCAGGGAAATCCATCGGATCAAGATTGCTCAGCAGGGAAATCCATCGGATCAGGATTGCTCAGCAGGGAAATCCATCGGATCAAGATTGCTCGAGCAAATGAGCATCAGAACACTTTCCATTTCTACTTAGGGTAATTGGGGATTAGGGTGTCCTTTCAATGCCGACTAGAAGATGTATGTTATAAAGACCCCGTGCGCGTTTTGGTCTCCCGGTGCCGCTTGCCGGGGGGTGGCCCAGGGCCTCACCAGGCCGGGCTCACCCGTTTTTTAACAAAACGACATTTTATACGACTTATCGGCATTGAGTTGACAGGACCAATTTTTTATATCTAGTTACAGCAGAGCCCCCCCTGCCCAGGCCGTAACTAGATGAATGAAGACTCTGGATGAAGTTACGTCGTGAGATGGCAAAACACAAGTACAACATGATACATGCTGGCCTGGGCTAGAGGGAACCCCAGGCCCAGGTGTGAGCCCCTAGTGGGACCCGACACCCTTCCACGGGCCCCCCTTCTTCAAAACGATATATATAAAACTTAACCGGGGGTTTGGGCTCGGGAAAAATATGCTGGGTCTAATATCTAGACCTAGAAGCATCAAATCATCGTGGAGCAAAAATGCACCCCACGGGCAGGGCGATATATGTGCCCTGCGGAGGGGCCGAAAAGGGCCCGTTTTTTATTGGCGCAAGCAACATGAGCATCAGCATCATGAGCATCAGCATCACGAGCATCAGCATCATCGGCATCCTCGCAACGGCATGTCCTGTACATGAAGGTGCAAGGCCAATGTTCGCATGGGCGAAAAAATGAAACTTAGAACGTGCCGGGACGAGCGAGAGATTGGAGATAGGCGAATCAACTGGCTGGTGGATAGAGGGCGCGTGAACCAGGGCATGGCAAAGTTTACGGTGCGGGCTTTCGTGGCGGCATGGAAAGAGCTGCCCGAGACCCTTGCAAACTACCCCTAAGGATCCCGACCGTAGGATTTTGGGTTTGAGGTTTCGAGTTTAGAGTCCAGGGTTCAGGGCACTTGAAACCCTCGACCCTCAACCCTAAAAGGTAGCGGTCCAGCCTTCTCGGCAGCGCCGAGGTGGCCACCGCAGCAGCCGGGAGGATGGGGTTTAGGGTTGAGGGTTTAGGGTTTAGGCTTTAGGGTCTAGGGTCTAGGGTCTAGGGCCGTAAACACCCCGATTCCTGACCTAAACCTACAAACCCGACAAACCCCATAAACTCCATTATATAGGGGTTTGAGGCGGTTCAGGGTTTGAGTTCTTCAGGGTGGGATTGGCTACCTGTACACTTCGCGGCTTGCGCGTGTCATCCTTGCGCAGGGCTCTGATACAAGGTTTTAGGGTCTTAGGGTTTGAGATGTTTTTAGTTTTAAGGTTTAGGGTTGTTCAGGGTGGGATTGGTGACTGTTGCGGCTGCGAGCCGCGTGGCGCTGCTTGTCGGCCAGCAGGCCGTGCCATGGGACCCCCTAAACCCTAAACCCTAAACCCTAGTGGTAGCAAAGAGAGTAGAACTTGGGAGTGGCAGGCCTTCACGTGGTTTAGTGGCAATTTAGTGGGTAGCCGGAGAGATGGAGAGCTAAGGCAGGTTTTCTGCGGCTCAGGAGTCTTAACAACAATTTCAAGGATCTGACATGAGCCTTGAAAATATAAAACTGAACGAGAGCCCGCATGTCGACCTGAGACCTAACAGCTGCACCCAAAACCCTAAGCCCTAAAACCCAAATTAGGTTTGAACGAGGGATGTTTGGGAGCATGATTCATGGGCTTTTTCTTCCAATGTTTTATCCTCCTTGCTCGGGGTGCCTTAGGCTGTAGGTGGCCTTCTCTAGTTTAGGGTTTGAGGGTAACCACTTACCCTAAGGGTCCATGTACCTTATGATTATGCACTTGGGCCCCAAAGTCCCTTTTTTTGGAGGTACTTTAAGCCCCAAGCATTCCCTATTTAGGTACATGGACCCTTGGGGTTACTGTACCAACCGCAGTTGGAAGACTTTCTCTGAACCGGCTTCCTTGCTTGCCGGGGCGTTCTGGCCGAGCTTCTCCACCTCCCTACTCATGCCAGCGTTCACCCAAGCCGCCTCCCGTTTGCCGCGCAAGCTTGTCCGTCTCTCCTTGGATCCCTAGACTCTAAACCCAAAACCCTAAGCCCTAAACCCTAAACCCCAAACCTTAAATCCTAAGCGATGTTCTGCTTGTCGTGCATTGAGGCCATTGCCCGCAGAGGAAGCCTTCTTGAAGCAACCGCTCGCCTGGTTCTTCTCGGCTTTGAAAGCACCCGACAGGTAGATGTAGCCCTAAATCCTAAATCCTAAACCCTAAACCCTAAATCCAAAATCCTAAAACCCTAAACCCTAAATCTTCAGCTACTGCAGGCAACAATGGTGTCCATCCCATCTCTCACCTCACCCTAGAACCTGAGGCTTCGAGAACACGCCAAAAGCTGAACATTCACTTCCTGGCGGAGGGGTTTAGGGTTTAGGGTTTAGGGTTTAGGGTTTTGGGTTTATAGGGTTTAGGGCTTGTGTTTAGAGTTTAGGGTTTGGGGTTAGTTTAGGGTTCAGGGTTTGGGGTCTGGGGTCTGGGGTTTGGGGTTTGGAGTGGTGAAGAATAGCCGGTTTCACCCTTGTGTCTCTTCAAGGGAGGAAACAATGAACACATAAACACTTCACCCTTGGTGTCTTTTCAAAGGCGGTTTCAACCGCAACGCTTCACGGCTATCCCTCCAAAACCCCATGGGCCCTTAAGAAAAGGGTACCCCTATTTTCGGACACCCCCCATATCTCCAAAACCCCAAAAACAAGACCCAAACGCCAAAACGCTGTCCAGCGCCCAAGACCAAGCCGGGCCAGGATATTAGAGTGAGGGCATGTGCCCTAAACCCTAAACCCTAAACCCTAAAACCCTAAACCTTATACCCTAAACCTTAGGGCGTTTGGGGATCTTAGGGTTTCGGGCTTGAGGCTTTCAGTCTTACAGGGCGCGGTGCTTCATGCAAGTGTAATTTTAGGGGTGAATGACCATACTGCACCTAAACGACTAAACCCCCTACAAACCCCGCCCTAAGCCCGCTAGCCGTTAGCCACTAACCCTAGACCCTAAACCCTAAACCTTAAACCCTAAACCCTACACCCTACACCCTAAACCCTAAACCCTAAGGCGCCACAAGCAGGCCGGTTGTCGCCTCCTCAAGGCGTCTGGTTTCCCAGAGGCCGTCCTCAAAGACCTCTTCCTCCCAGGGGTGCTAGGGTTTAGGGTTTTGAGGGTTTAAGGTTTAGGGTTTAGGGTTTGGGGTTTAGAGTTTAGGGTTTAGGGTTTGGGTTTTAGGGAAGGTGTCCTCAAAGACCTCCTCCTAGGAGCTTTGGTGTCGTAACATTTCTAGGTGTAAGGGTCCTAAGGTTTACGAGGTTTGGGTTTATGGGTAGCGGTTGGAATGTTCCCCCTTATCCTAGCAGTCCCTAATTGGGATGATAATTGGGGGGGGGGGGGGGGGGGGGGGGGGGATGGGAATTGGGAATTGGGGGGGGGGGGGGGGTACTATACTCCCAATTTAAGGACTGTTAGCATACGGGTGGACATCCCAAGTCTTAAGGTTTATGGGGCTTAGGTTTATGGGTAGCTCTCAAAAATTGGCTCCCTTGATGGGTCCCCTATTCAATACGGCAGACTTGCAATGAGGACCCCCAAAACGGGACCCTAGTTTAGAGAACTACCCATACAGGGGTTCCCAGAAGGTGTGCTCAAAGACATCCTCCTGCCAGGATGGGAAGGGTTTTGGGGTTCGGGGCTTTAGGGCATTTAGGGTGTTTAGGGCTTTTGGTTTTTATAGGCTTCAAGTTTGAGGCTTAGGGTTTTAGAGGATATTCTGGGAACCGCCAGGGCTACAGTAGGTGGTACAAAGGTCCTCAGATTTCTAGTTGCGCTGCCAGGGTCTAGACCAGATTAAACCCCAAACCCGAAACCCCAAACCCTCAAACCCTAGGCCCCCAAACCCGAAACCCGAAACCCGAACCCCTAAACCCGCACTCGAAACCCTAAACCCCAAACCCTCAAACCCTAAACCCTCAAACCCTAACCCTAAACCGTAAACCCTAACCCCAAACCCTAAACCCTAAACCCTAAGCCCCGAAACCCGAAACCCTAAACCCTAAACCCTCAACGCAAGTGCCTCGTCCTCATCTTCCACTCTCAACTCTTGCTCCACCTGGCCATAAAAAGTCCTACGAACATTCAGTCTTAAAGGGTATAATCAGAGGTTCCCTGAGCCCTAAACCCTAAACCCTATTACCTAACCCTAAACCCCAAGCCCCAAACCCTAAACCCTATACGGCCCTAAACCCTACACCCTAACCCTAAACCCTGCCCTGAACCTGAACCTTCAAGGGCTGACACCGCACCGCAAACCCAACAACCACACCGCATCCTGTCGCAAAACAGAAGCCTGCGAGAAGGCAGAGGCAAAAACCTGCCAAAATGCAGAAACGTTTAGGGTTTACGGTTTGGGGTTTAGGGCCTCCAAAGTGCAGAAACTTCATCCCATAAGTGTTCTCCAAAAGACAGAACAGCGGGCGCCACTTCCGCATGTGTTCCAGGCAAGCGTCAAACACTGACTTTGTGCACCAGGTCCTTCTTGAAGCTCTGCGTGTTCTGAGGACTGATGTCGGGGCACGCGAACCCGGACATGTACAACTTCTCGGAGTTTTGTGGCAGGTTGCAGTTTCATGGCGCAGACACAGCGCCCTTTTCGAGTTCTTGGCAACATCTGCCACATCCTGAAAGATGTCTCGGAGGGTTGCTCTGCATCAGGAAGTAGCAGGCGGCTGGGTCGCAATCAACGGCGCCGATTTCACATAACGGCTCCCAAGCATCTGACTCAGAACCCTCCCCCCCCCCCCCCCCCCGCCTCCTAAGACCTAAAAGTAGGGCTTTGAGGGCATCCCTTTGGGGAGGGAGGTTGGGGGGATCCCTATATGACATATATCCTAAGCCCTCTACATCCCTAAAACCCTGAAGCCCTCTGCCCTACCCTAAATGCCCTGAAAACTTCATCCCAAAGCAACCTAGGAATCCAAAGCCTAAACCCAAAACTCTAAACACTAAACCCTAAGCCCTAAACCCTAAACCCTGAAACCGTACTATACCCTACGTACACCATACACCTTATGCCGTGTACACCCGGAAGCCTACATGCTACACCCAAAAACCCTCAAACGTCAAAACCCTAAAACCCTACAACCAGAGCCCTAAAACCCCCCAAACCCCGCAAACCCCCCAAACACCCCAAACCCCCCAAACCCCCCAAACCCCCTAAACCCCCTAAACCCCCTAAACCCCCAACCCAAACCTCCTAAACCCCCTAGACCCCTGAACCCCTAAACCCTAAACCCAATAAAATCCATAAAGGGCCACTCCTGGCCCTGGTTGAAGCGGAGCCTCGATCAAGCGCCGGCCATTGAGGTCCTTCTTCTCACCCAGGGCAAGTAGGAATGCCTGAAAACTGATAGGTTTAGGGTTTAGGGCTTACAGTTTGAGGGTTTAGGGTTTAGGGTTTAGGGTAAAGGGTGCAGGGTTTGGGGTTTAGGGTGAAAGGGTGTAGGGTCTTAGATTAAAAGGGTGTTGGGCTTTAAGAGTGTATTTCGCTCTTCTTCCTAGATGGGGGCCCGAGCCTGTGGATCTAGAGCTCTGCTGACAGCGCAGGTAACCGCACACATCCTAGACCTACTATAGGGGCCTTAATAATTACAAAGAGTTTTTTTTTTGGGGGGGGGTTGTTATAGTATAACGATAAAGTGGCCATAAGGGAATACTATTGAAGTGTTTATTCCGACCCCTACATAACACGCCACAAGGCCGTCGGCAGTCAAGGACTACTATTTGCATCAAAACCACCCAAACAATATTCGGCTTTATAAGGGCAATATAGGGACCATCAGCTTTTGTTTTTTGGCGGTTCTTAAAACAAATAGTAAATAGTAGTTCGGGGTGTCGGGGCCTGAGTTTCTGAGCCTCAACCCAAAACACACACACACACACACACAGACACACACACAGACAGACAGAGACACAGACACAGACACAGACCCAGACCCAGACCCAGACCCAGACACAGACACAGATACAGACACACACACCCTACCACCCCCCTCCACCCTAACCTCTACACTCTAAGTCTTAAGTAAAGCCAGCCTACCCCTAAACCCTCTAAACTCTTTCTAAGTTGTAAGTATAGCCACCCTACCCTAAACCATGTACCCAGACATCTCGGGAATAGCTGAACAGCCCAGGCGCATCTCTGTCCCGCATGGCAGCACCGTCTGCCTTGACAAAGGCCTCAGACCAAGAACAAGCCAAGGGTTTAGGGTTTAGGGTTTAGGGTTTAGGGTTTAGGGTTTAGGGTTCAGGGTTGAGGGTTGAGGGTTGAGTGTTTAGGGTTTAGGGTTTAGGGTTCGGGGTCAGTGGCCGGGGTGGGAGTTGACGAACCCCCTAAACGGTTGAATTTGCGGGTTCAGGGTGTAGGGTTTAGGGTCTGGGGTTTGGGTGTCGGGTTTTCAAGGGATGAAGACTCGAACCCCTAAGGTTGTACCCCTAAATCTTCCCCTTTATGTGCTCCAAGCATGGCCCTTATTACGACCCTCAGGATCTTAAGGGTCCCCCAAAACCCAAAGGGTACAGCCTAGGGTTTAGGGTTTAGCGTTTAGGGTTTAGGGTTTCGGGTCTCGGGGTTTAGGGTACAAGGAAAACCCCCAGAGGGTTTAGGTTTTGACACCAGCATCCTGTTTATGCACACGAGGCCAAGACACTTCGTGACTAGATGACTAAAGACACGTGCCCAAAAGAAAGCTACTCAGCAGTTACCGGAAAGAAATACAAAGACAAAAACAAGCATGGACAAATCCTCTTGCAACTCTGCCGCGGTTAGGGGTTTGGGTTTTTGGGGGTTTGGGGTTTAGGGTTTAGGGGTTTGGGGTTTAGGGCTTAGGGTTTAGGGTTTAGGGTTTAGGGCGATTTCGGCAACCCCCTAAACTGTGAAGCCCCTCAAACACTCCTATTTAGGGCCCCTTGTCTTCGTCACAGACTATAGAGACAGGTTTCCAATTGACCCTATAAGCCTTCTAGACATCTTTGAACCCTACAAGCGCCAAACCCTAAACCTTAAGCCCCCAACTCTCCAAAACCACAAGAGCTAAGTCCTACCTTAAGAAGCCAAAACCTACTTCTGTGTAGGATTCCCAAGAATCCTACAAGGGGATTTATACTAAGAACCTACAAAAAGTGGGTTTTGTGTTCTTTGGGTAAATCTCCACCCGAGCCCCCAGCGCTAAAGTCGGATTCTAGGGCGAAGCCCCGTAGGACGATGAAGATCGCCAGGGGCACCTCAAAGGAAATGCCCGGATGCACTGTGCAGGCGTAGGGCTTCGGGGGTTAGGGTTTGGGCTTGAGGGGTTTTGAAGGCATAACCCCATAATCAACCCTAAAGGGGACCTGTGAGGGATTCTATCATGGGGTTATCCTGGTTCGGTTGAAAGGGCTGGGGCCTCGTAAATGTCCCAGTCGCACTAGCACTGCCCAATTCTGCGCCCGCATGCGTTGCAGGTTGTCATTCACTACCCCTAAATCCTAAACCCTAAACCTGAACCCTAAACCTACTCCTGAACCCTAAATACCCAAAACCCTCAACCCTAAACCGATACACCCTGCACGTAAGGGCGCGACAAGCACTGCGATGGAGTAGAAGATGATTAGCTTGATGGGGTGGTTGGCCACCTGGATGCTTGAGCATTGTGGAAGGAACCCCTTGACCCGAAAGCCCTAACCCGGGCTTACCCAGAGGGTCCATCTGTAGTACCATTATGGAATTAGGTACCCAAAAACCCTATTTAGTATGGTTTTGGGGTACCTGATTCCATAATCGTACTACAACTGGACCCTCTGGGTTAGGAGGTTGGAACCTCTACAGACATGGCCACATCTGGCTTTGACTTTGTTCAGGGTGTTGCGAAAGCATCGCTGGCAGAACCCTTGGGCTTTAAGCTTCCACAAGACCTGGCAGGTCGTTCCTGTACGGAAAGCACTCCACTCTCCGGCGTGATCAGCGCCCAATCCTCTCAAACCTATAAGCCCAATACCAGAAGGCCCTACGCGCTAAAGGCCCCAAACCCTAAACCCTAAACCCTAAACCCTAAACCCTAAACCCTAAACCCTAAACCCTACACCCCAAACCCTACTGTAAAACCCTGGTGTCACGGTTTCACAGACAAGGGTTTCCGACGAAGATAGCGCCGGTCTTGCGGGTTGAAGTTCAGGGCCGACATCACTGTTGCTACTATTTGCTTGAGAAGCCCCCCCCCCTTCCACAAAAGAAGGAACATGTTCTTCCTTATAAGGGCAAGATAGGGACTAGTATCTTGCATTTGGAAGCATCGTCTTCCTTACAAGGGCAAGATGGGGACTAGTGTCTTTGCTCTTTGTTTGTATATACATATATATATATATATATATGTATATATCTGTGTGTGTGTGTGTGTTTTTTTTTTTTTTTTTTTGGGGGGGGGGGGTCTTAAGCAAATGGTAGGTTCGGAGCCATCTGACTCGAAACTCAAGAAACACGAAACCTCATTGATTCCCCCCGCCTGCCGGCAGTAGGGAAGAAGGACTTTCGCAAGCAGCGAATCTGGGGCAGGTCGCCACTTGAAAAGGCTTCGGGTTCTAAGGTTTAGGGTTTAGGGTTTCGGGTTTCGAGGGTGTAGTGTTTAGGATGTTTTAGGACTAAGCTGTCCATATGGGAGTTTACGATAATAAGGGAACCCGAAGATATCCCAAAAGAAGAGGGTCCTCTGATAACAAGGGCCCCCAAAAGGTCCCCGCCCCTCATTTCGGAAAGTGCCCACATCGCAGCAGGCAGAGGTTCTGACATTCCCTAAACCCTAAACCCTAAACTCTAAACTCAAAACCCTAAACCCTAAACCCTAAACCCGAACCGTCAAACCAACAAGCGCTGCACCCTACACTCAGGACTGACTGCCATGGTGCCAGCGGAAGGTTGAGTAGGTTTGGAGAAGAGGGTTTAGGGTGTAGAGTAGAGGGTTTGTTTAGGGTCTAGGCTTAGGGTTTAGGGTTTAGGGTTTAGGCTTAGGGTTTAGGGTTTAGGGTTCAGCGTTGTGCTCAGAATCTTACAAAAGCCCCCAGATCGGATGAACAATGGGTCATCACTTTGGGGGGGCCCCTTCCAACCGCCAGAACTAAAGCCTAAACCCTAAATCCTACATCCTAAATCCTAAACCCTAAACACTAAACCCTACATCTTGAACAGTAAGCCGGTTCACTGGAGCCCTTTACAGACTTTGTGGGTTAAAATTAGGCTTTGGGGTTTAGGGGGGGCTTCGGGTTTACATTTAGGGCTTAGCAGCCTGCACATCTTTTCCTTCCTGGTGCATGTCTCAGCAGAGCGGCCGTGTTAGAGGACCAGCTGGCATCCGAGGAAACGCCCCATCAAGAGAGCATGTTGAAATCCGCCTCATCATAAAGACCTTTCGCTACCTAAACTATAAGGAACCCCTAAACCCTAAACCAAAAACCCGAAACTACAAGGAAGATACCCTAAACGAGACACCAAGAAAGCCCAAACCTAAACCCAAGGACGTTCGATCACAGAAGAGGACCCACACCCCCAAAACCCTAAATTATCTAATGTAGGGTTTAGGGTGTTGGGTGTAGAGTTTAGGGATAGTAGTTCCTTATGGTCCCTATATACCTATACCATAATAACTCCCCCCCCCCCCCCCCGCAACAAAACAAAAGAACGACTCGAATTTTTCCGGCCCCTAATATTACTCTCAAACCCTGACGCAGTATCAAGCAAGCTGGAGGATCGAAGGTCAGTTTAGGGGTTGGAGGGTCTAAACCCTAAACCTGAAAACCCTAAAACTCCAAAACCCGAAAAGTCCTAGAGCCCTAAAAGCCTAAACCTTGAACCCTAAACCCCAAACCCGAAGCCCTAAACTCTTGAACCCAAAGCCTCGACTCCTGGATTCACATCGCGTGAGAAGAGGGCGCCCCTTGTGTTTGACTACATGAGTTTCAAGGGATTTAGGGTGTAGGGTTTAGGGTTTTAGGGTGAGTCGCACTAGCCTGACGATGTACCCCGAAGAGGTTCCCTTTACATACCCTAAACCGTAAACCCTAAACCCTAAACCCTAACTCCGAATATGGCCCTTAGCTTCCCTTAGAGGATCCTGAACCAAGGGTCCCCAAACCCAAGGGTACACCGTAATTAGGGGTGCAAGGGTAGAGTCTTATGAGAGTTGAGGAGCGGTTGAATGGCCTTCAGAAGGAACAAAGGCACTAATTGCTGGGCATCCTCGGCAGGTCTTCTGAACCAAACCCTAAACCCTAAACCCTAAACCCTAAACCCTAAACCCTAAACCCTAAACCCTAAACCCTAAACCCTAAACCCTAAACCTAAACCCTAAACCCGAATCCGCTTGCGACAGGAACCCAAATCGTTGTTCGGGTGAAGAGCTGCCTTTATGACACTAACCCCACCTACAAAACTTTGGGGGCCCTTGAACTCCAAACCCCAAACCATGAACCATATACCTTTTTCAACCCCAGCCCCTAAACCAGTAGACCTCAAACCGCTCCGCAGGCGTCATCTCGGTCTGCACCGGTCACTTGCTGTTCACAGGTTCAGCCTCAAGTGTGGCCCAAGCAGGGGTCTTGGTAAGTAGGGTTTGGGGTTTGGGGTTTAACTTCGTGGCTTAGTTCAGGTGGTGGAGCTTGGTTATCGGGACCTCTGACGGCAGCTTCCAGACGCAACGCAACAGGTATACCCTAAACCTTAAACCCTAGAAGCCCTGAATTCCAAAACGGCAAGGCAGCTCCAAAAATCGAAAAGCCTGCTGTCCTCAATCACTTTTGAGAACCGAAACCCTGGACCCTAAACCACTGCCTCAAGCCCATCCTTCAACTCGCAGCAAGCAGCCTCGTGGCGTTTGGCTGTCTGGTCTCGTTCATGACGTCCCTGTTGGCCCCAGGAGTCAGCCGCCCAGGCTCAAGAAAGTACCTGGGGGAAGAAACGCTGAGCTGAGGGTTCAGGTCTTTTGCATTTAGGGGCTCGCAAAAGGCTTCAGGTTTCTTTGGGGTTCCTCCCCCTCCCACCTGCGCTCAAATACCACTTTGAAACTAGGGTTTAGGGTTTAGGGTTTAGGGTTTAGGGTTTAGGGTTTAGGCCCCTACACCCTGGACGCCACTTGTGTGTGGAACTAAGTTATTGAAGCCTCCGCCTATTACAGCATGGCCACTGAAAACCTAGGGTACCCTCCAAGGGGCATGCAGAGTTGAAGGTTTAAGGCTGTTTAGGGCTTAGGGTTGTGGGGACATGCTTCTGTCGGGGGTTTAGAGGTCAGCATTCAGAGTTTTGGTTTGGAGGAGCAGCCAAAATCAACAAAACACCCCAGCTCAAACAACTTAACCGCCTTTCCCTGAAGTTCAGGATTTCTAGTTCATGGTTGGGAGAATCTTAAAAGTTTGTTGTTTATTCCTTATAGGGTTTAAGCACCCTTGAAAAATGTAAAATGGTACCCAACTATGACAAAGGTTTAGGGTTGGAGTGTTTTCGGACCCAAGCTGTCAACCAGAACTTCCAGTTCTGAAGCCATCAAGTCTGCCTGTGCTGCACACCCGCAAAGCCCCAAACCCCAAACCCCAAACCCCAAACCCCAAACCCTAAACCCTAAACCCTAAACCCTAAACCCTAAACCCTAAACCTTAAACCCTAAACCCTAAACCCTAAACCCTACCTGCCGGGGGTATCGGGATTTAAACTTGGGATGTTCCCACTTATACTAACAGTGCTTCATAGGGATGATCATAATACGAGAATACCCATTAAGGACTGTTTGTATCAGGGGGAACATCCCAACTTTAAACCCTAACTGACAGGTTTGGGTTCGGCTAGGCCAATGTGCACGCCAAGTCTCCGTAAGAAGTAAGTCTACCGAACTTGTAATCACGCCCTACTAGTTCCTTCTGAGTGAAGAATTCCTTAATGCCCTGCCTAAACCCTACTTGCTAGTTCTTAGGGAAAATCGGGATTGGGGCACCTTGTGTTCCACTGTCTGAACACCTCAACCCTAAACCCTGAACCCGAAACCCTAAACCCTGAACCCTAAACCCCAAACCTTAAACAAATTCTGAGCACTTTGAGGCGTGGTGTGGGGATCCTACTCCCGAAGTTCCCTACGAAGAGCCCGAAAGCTTATTAGCGGCCAACCCTAAACCCTGATCCCTAAACCCTAAACCCTAAACCCTAGACCCTAAACCCTGAACCCTGAACCCTGAACCCTGAACCCTGAACCCTGAACCCTAAACCCTGAACCCTGAACCCTGAACCCTAAACCCTAAACCCTAAACCCTAAACCCTAAACCCAAGACTGTCCCCACCTCACGCTGGTACAGCAGTCGGCCCTGCGAGATTTTTCAAAGCAACTTGAGGGGCCCCCCTACACTGGGCTTCGGGTTTAGGGTTTCGGGGTTTAGGTTTTAGGGTTTAGGGTTTAATGATGCTTGGTGTTGAGGGCTTTGGGGCTTAGGGTTTAGGGTCTATATAGGGTTTAGTGTCTAAAGGTTTACGGGTAAGGGCTTGGGGTTTGGGGTTTCGGGTTCATGGTTCTGGGAATTGTGGCTTGGGTTAGAAAGGGCCGAAGAATTACAATCGAGTCTTAAGGTTTAGGGCTGGGCAGTTAGGATTTAATTAGGCTTGAGGCTTTAGGGTTTACCCTACACCCAAAACCCAACGAAAATCGAACCCGGCTGCTCTTAGATCGACGCAGACAACAGCAAGAAAATGAGCCAACCAAGAACTCTACCTTCAAAGCCCCAGCTCGAAATCCCAGCAAGCTGTTTATGTTCCAGGATAGGCTCCTCTCCCCCAAAGGGTTGAGGGTTTAGGGTTTAGGGTATAGGGTTTGGGGTATAGGGTTTAGGGTTTAGGGTTTGGGTTTAGGCTTTAAGATTTAGGGAACGCAACTTGAAAGCCCGATCCCCCGAAGGAAACAAAAGCGGATTTGGCCAAGAAGCGTATTCGGGCGCCAAGAACACCTGAAAATCCCCAGAATCCTCTGAGCCCAGAACACACCCTACTGTAAACCCTAAACCCTAAACCCTATAAACCCGAAACCCTACACCCCCTAAAGGCTCCGAAGAGCCTCGCCGGGCTCTGCTTCGCCCAACCCGCCGCGGGCGGCCGGATTGAGGATGGTCGCCAGGGTCTGGGCAAACCGCTTCAAACCCTAAACCCTAAACCCTAAACATCCCTAAGCCCTAAACCCTGAACCCTAAACCCTAAACACTAAGCCCTAAACCCTAAACCCTAAACCCTAACCCCTACTAAACCTTCAACCCTAAACCCTAAATCCCACTGATTGCTGATTTTGCTTAGGGTTTGGAGAGCCTCCAGGGGGCTTGGGGTCTGTAGGGTTGAGGGAGCCCAGGGCTCCTGAGTCTTGAGAGTATGCAATGTAAAGGCCCTAAACCCTAAACCCTAAACCCTAAACCCTAAACATCCCTAAGCCCTAAACCCTAAACCCTAAACCCTAAACCCTAAACCCTAAACCCTAAACCCTACTTTACCCTACGCAGAGGGCGGGGAACTGTGACAAGCAAAGCCACAAGGCCCTTCCACGCAGGCTCGCCGTCTGGGAGTGGATTCTGCTGTGCAATGCCCAAGTCCTCTTCTAGGGTTTATATAGGGTTTGGGGTTTAGGGTTTAGGGTTTAGGGGAATCAGGCCCTACTCCGGGTCCTTTTTTAGTGCTCTAGGAAGTTGGGGGCTTAAGGTTTAAGGCCCCCTTGAAGTCCGTTTACAGGGTTTAGGGTTTAGGGTTTAGGGTTTAGGGTTTGGGGTTTGGGGTTTAGGGTTTTGCAGTGTGAGGCTTCTCAACCCTTTCATGTGATTTCTTCAGGGGTCGCACGCGAGTTAATGTATCGAGTGCCAAAATCAACCATGCGGATAAGTTTCATTTTCTTGCCACAGCTCTCGAACTAGATATCCCCAATTGTAGTTCCTGTTGCTATTGACCGATCTTTACATGAAGACGCAGTTAACATGGTTAATGATTCGTCAACAAAGGGCTTTGCAATGCGGGGTTTCAGGAATTAGGGTTTAGGGTTAAGCTGTCGAGGTCCTGGCAGCAGATCTAAACACTGCGAAAGTCAGGAACCGAACAGCGAACCGGAAACGACGGAACTGGGGGGGGGGGGGGGGGTGGAAGGACCCACCGAACCGAAACCAAACCAAACGACCTAAACATTCCTGAAACACGACAGAGAGCCCCATTCAACCCTAAGCCCTGTAAATCCTAAGGAGCTGCCCTACACTTTCCAAAAATCCCAAGCCTACATTTTGGGAGACAAAAACCCTGTATAGGATTCTTAGGTAACCTACAAAACGGGAGCTTAGCGGGTCTTAAGGTACCCTAGAATTCACCCTAAACCCTAAACCCTAAACCCTAAATAACGTATAAACCCCCGACTTCCCCCAGACTCCTGCACTCCAACCGGCCGCGTTCGAACCTGACAGGGGTTTTTGCTCGCAGAATTTGGGTTTAGGGTTTAGGGTTTAGGGTTTAGGGTTTAGGTTTAGGGTTTAGGGTTTAGGGTTTAGGGTTTAGAGTTTTAGAGGAGTCCGAGTTTAAGGGTGCGAAGCATCTAAACTTGTGGGTTCAAGGTTTGGGGTTTAGTGTGTGGGGGGGGGGGGGGGGGGGGGGGGGGGGGGCATTCTATACCAACTGTAGTCACAGGGGCTCATGAAACTAAGCTTTCATACTTACAACCCACTTCAGCGTGCCTATAACTCCACCCCCGCACCCATTAAACCCTAAGCTCTAAACCCTAGAACCGAAGCTTTCGCATTTATCACGCAATCGTTCAGGGGTTAAGGTTTAAGCTTATAGCTCCTGTAAACCCGAAACCCTGGCCCTAAACCCTCCCTATGGGTTGAGATTTGGACCCAAGCACCCTATAAGCTCTGTTTAGGGCTTAGGCCTTAGGGTTTAGGCGTTAACTCTGAGAGCAGTTGCATGGCTTCAAGGGGTTCTGAAGTACGGGCCCTCCCTGGACCACCGAGCAACCCCCAACCCTGAACCCTAAACATAAAACCCTCAAACCTTTAAACCCTAAAACCCAAACCTTAAAACCCCAAAAACTTTAAACCCTGAACCAAAACCCTAAACCCTAAACCCTAAACCCCAACTTGGCGCCTCCCAGTCTCTCTCCCGGCGGAAACGTTTCAGAAAGCCGCCGATGAGCCGCGGCTCACGCAGCGCCGCCGTCATCGGAAACCTACGGGCTTAGGGTATAGGGTTTAGGGTTTGTTTAGGTTAGGGTTTAGGGTTTAGGGTTTAGGGTTTAGGGTTTAGGGTTTAGGGTTTAGGGTTTAGGGTTTAGGTTTTAGGGTTTAGGGTTTAGGGTTTAGGGTTTAGGGTTTCGGGTTTGGGGTTTAGGGTTTAAGGTTTTTTGGTTTAGGGTTTAGGGTTTAGGGTTAGGGTTGGGGTTTATAGGGGTTAGGGTTTTATAGGGGTTAGGGCTTCGGGTTGAAGGCTTAGGGCTTGGGAATCAGCAAGGGGCTAGGGCGGGTGGGGGGCGAGCGGGAGCGTTTAGGGTTCTTGGACTTTCGGGATTATATATATATATATATATGTAGATGATGATGATGATATGTATATATATATATATATATGGGCTGGGGCTTTAGATTTTGTACAAAGCGGATCCTCAACCGTAAGCCCTAAACCCTATAATCCCAAAACCGTCTATGAACCCCATAAACCTGAAAAAGGCCTACACATCCCAAGCTCTTGTGCTGGGCCTTCAGGCATTTGAGGTTTGAGGTTTGCCAGCACAAGAGTCGCCGAGCCCAGGCCCCGAAGGCAATTGAGGGTAGGGCTGTTTAGGGTTTTGGGCTTATGGGGCTTCGGTTTTCGGGATTCGGGTTAAAAGGTTCAGGGTTTACGGATCTGATTCGGTCAAGATTTCGGCGTTCGGGTATGTTCTTGAAGGCTCTCTCTGGCAGGACTTCTACGGCAGGGCCATTGCAGCAAAGTGGTCTCAAAATGGAGTTCTTAAGAAGGACATGTCGCCCTACATGCAACCCGACGGCACAGAGCAATGCAAGCGCAAAGAACAAGAGCATGGAGCAATGGACGTGCAGTGGCTTGATAAGTCCTGAAGGCCTCCCCCCAAGCACCAGGCGCACAGAGCTAAGAGAAGCTTTGTTCCATCGAAGCTCTATGTTGCCCACCCCCAACGGACGCCACTCCGCTGTCGCAAGGGTGTTTAAGTCCAAGAAGGCAATCGTGCCCCTGTGCAGCCCAATACCCGGCCCGCGGTCTGTCAGTTAGGAACTCGGGCTATTCTAGCGAGCCTGAACTTCCGAATGGGTGGGACTGATCCCCGAATGACGCAATCAAGATGCGAGCAAGGGTAGGGCAGCAGGTCTTGTTTAACATTGCCCCGGCAGTTGTATCGCGCAATCGTTCAGTCTCCTACGAATGGAAAAAAAAAACGCCTCAGTCATCATTTCGTGTGAGGTGTTTCGAGATGTAGAGGTTTGTGAGAACTTCAAGGTATATGGGACGCGTGGAGGACGAGTGATTCGCAGTAATCCCAGCTTCAGACACTCTTGGTCTCCTACTTGTACATGCCAACCTGTCTGACGCGCAGGGCAGCGCATGCACGAAGAACAGCATGGAACCAATGGTCGTGCACTCGCTTGACAAGTTCAGTAGGCCTCCCCTCAAGCACCAGGGGCACAGAGCTAAGAGGAGCAAAGCCCTAAACCCTAAACCCTAAACCCTAAATCCTAAACCCTAAACCCTAAAGAAGCTTTGCTCCATCGAGGCCCTGTGTTGCCCACCCCCAGCGGACGCCGTAGCGCATCCACTCCGCTGGCATACGCTCAGATCCAAAGCGCGTTGGCCGAAAGGGTTTAGGGTTTAGGGTTTAGGGTTTAGGGTTTAGGGTTTAGGGTTTAGGGTTTAGGGACCGCAGTCCTGCCCCTGTGCGCCCCACACCCGGCCAACGGTCTCCTCATGGGTAGGGCCACATTGATAATCCGAATGATGCAGCTGAGCTCCCTAAACCCTACACACCCTAAAGACCGTATCAACCCTAGAAACCCTAGAAACACTATAAACCCCATAAACCCTTTAAACCCTTTAAACCCTTTAAACCCTAGAAACCCTAGAAACCCCAGAAATCCCGGAAAAAAACCACTAAAAAAAAACGCATAAACTTACAAACCCTACCAACCCTACAAACCCTATAAACCCTACATACCCGATTATAAAACCCATAAAACCCAAAAAAACCTGAAAAAGACCCAAACAACAGGGCTCATCTCCTAGGGCCTCAATGAACCGTCGCTCCCTCCCCAAGCTATTGAGCAAGGGACCTTAAGAGAATACTACTACTCCCAAACCCTAAACCCTAAACCCTAAACGCCTAAACCCTAAACGCCTAAACCCTAAATCCTAAACCCCAAACCCTAAACCCTAAACCCGAACTTGACGAAAACAAGCTCCTACCCTCCGAGTGGCTGCCGCGGCTGCAGCGCCAACGTTGCAGCACAGCCGTTCCTGTGCTGCTGTGCCGTCGCTCCAAACCCCTAAACCCCTAAACCCTAAGCCCTAAACCCTAAACCCTATAAACCCTAAACCCTAAGCCCTAAACCCTTCCCCCAAGGCTCCAAGGACTCTTATTTAAGAGCATTTGGGCCCCAAAAGGCCTCGTGATTTGAGGTTATCTGGGGCTATTTTGAGCCTAAGGGTCACCCGTGGTGCTTGACAGGTCGTCCGGGCATTTTTGGGGCCCGATAACCCTAAACCCTAAACCCTAAACCCTAAACCCTAAACCCTAAACCCTAAACCCTAAACCCTAAAACCCTAAGCCTGAAACCCGACTTCGGGGGAACTGTACCATGCAGCTCTCCGGCCAGACGAGCGCAGCAGATGTGGCTCAAACCCACTTGGAGGTTCTTGGGCACTTATAACCTTTAGGGTTTAGGGTTTAGGGTTTAGGGTTTAGGGTTCAGGGTTTAGGGTTTAGGGTTCAGGGTTTAGGGTTTAGGGTTTGAGGTGTTCTAAATCTAGTCATAACCTACTTAGGGAACTTCCGGGGCTTCTAAGTACAGTTATAATTGGGGATATAAGTACCCTGAACCTCCAAGCAGCGGCTCAACCTGAAAACCCCTCCAAACCCCAAGCCCGGTTTAGGGTTTAGGGTTTAGGGTTAGGGTCTAGGGCTTTAGAGCTTAGGGTTTAGGAGGCCAGAAACCCTATAAGCTCATCTACCCCTGCTCTACGGGCTGCTGGCCCGAGAGTCCGTAAGGGCTTTTCTAACCGAGCCAATGCGATTTAGGGATTGTCTGAGGGTAGTTTCATGGGCCCTGCTTAGGGTTTAGGGTTTAGGGTTTAGGGTTTAGGGTCCAGGGTTTAGGGTTTAGGGTTTAGGCTAGTTTCGTGGGCCCTGAATATGGTCTCTATCCTCCTTCCAAGGGTTCTGATGTATGGGCCCGTAGCTTGTCTAGGGTATAGAAGGGGTATTTACGGGGTAACCCTGTTCAGGGCCCATACTGAAAGGGACCATGTAACTCCCCTAAGAGATTGGGGATTGCGGGTTTAGGATTCTAGTCGTCGGTTTCTTTCTGGCTTTCGGGCCTCGGGTTTAGGAAGTTTAGGGTTTCGAGTTGTCTATACTAACTTGAAGCCTTAGCAGACATTGTAATGTTAGCTGTTTCTTAGGAATTATAGTACCCAAAACAATACAAATTATTCCCAAGTATCCCTTTAAAGTATAGGGTTTAGGGTTGAGGGTTTAGGGTTTGGGGGTTTGGGTTTAGGGTTTGGCGTTTCGGGCCTCCTTCACTTGGCCTGCAGTGGAGGCTCTGTGTCAGGAGATCCGCGATGCTGTCGAAAAGTGCATCAACCGGAAAGCCTAGGATCTGAGTTTTTCCCGGGTTTAGGGTTTAGGGTTTAGGGTTTAGGGTTTAGGGTTTAGGGTTTAGGGTTTAGGGATTCGGGTTTGCTTGGAGGTTCATGGGCACTTATAGCCACAATTGTAAATCTACTTATAACCTACTTGGGGGACTTGGGGAGCTTCTCGGTGCAGTTATAATTGGGGTTATAAGTACCCTGAACCTCCAAGTAAGGTTTAGGAGTCTCCTTTGGCGCAGCTCTCTTAAAATGTGCAACACACCTCCCAGATCCTAAGCCCTTGACCCCAAACCCTCTGAACCCGTAACCCCACCCTTAGGGTTTAGGGTTTAGGGTTTAGGGTTTAGGGTTTAGGGTTTAGGGTTTAGGGTGTAGGGAATCCGCACCAAACCATTGAAACAAAACCCCTAAACCAAGAAGGCCGAACCCCTGGCTTCGCCTTCACCCTCCCCACCCTTGCTTGGTCCAGGGTTTCGGGTTTTAGGGTTTAGGGCTTTAGGGGTTTTAGGGCTTTAGGTTTTTCGGGCTTAGGGTTTTAGGGTTTTCGGGCTTTAGGGTTTCAGGGCTTTCGGGGTTTTAGGGTTTTAGGGTGTAGGGTTTGGGGTTTAGAGGGTTTAGGGTTTAGGGGTCCCACCCCGACACCAACTCGGAGAGAGACGCCGTCGTAGACCAGGTCAGCGCCCACCTCGGATTTGGCACTGAAGGGCTTTTGGGGTTTAGGGTTTAGGGCTTAGGGCTCTGGGGTTTAGTGCCCCTGCTTACTACTAATTGCATTAGAACCCCAAAAATAACAATAAGCTTGCTTAAAAGGGGTTTTTGGGGGGGGTTCTTAAGCAAATAGTAGCTTATGGTTTCGGGGTTTAGGAGCTTAGGCGTTTCGGGTTTAAGCTTATAAAAGTTTACCGTGAACCCTAAACCACGTGGCCCCCCGCATATTTTTGCAAGTTAAGGGAGTCCTGGAAAAGGAGTCCCTGGATGTGGAAAGCCTCGTATAACACTTAATTCTGAGGATTCTGACATGAGAGCTGCGGGGTTGGCAGGGTTAACGATGTTTTGGGCTTAAGGCTGTTGGCTCTCGAATAGTTAATATTGAGCATAAGGAAAATCGGAAAAATACGTGATAATATACCCAACGCAAGGGAAAAAGAAGGTAGCCCTCTCTTATCAGCTAGATTTTGCTGTCGCAGCAAGCCTAGCAGTAAACAAGGCCAGCAGCAGAAGGGAATAAGTGAGCGGCAGGGCTTTTCTGCGAGGACACCCCGCGTATGCACTCAGACCCTAAACACACTCACCAATAACAGGACCAGGAATACAAGCCCTGCTCTGGTGTAACGGGTTGGCGCTTGAATTGCCTGAATCTGGGCCACAGAATCAAACGGCACTTGGGAACTTAAGCAGAAGCAGCTTTTTGGACAAGATGAGTTGAAAAGATAACATAGTAAACATACCCGAGATTTCAGCACGCAACTATATCATACATGCACGATCACACAAACGAACACACACACACACACACACACAAAGACAGACAAAGACAAAGAACGACGCGACAATTTGCGAGGTGACGAACCACCTCCCCTCACCCCACCAAAAATGATAACCGAGATTGCAGCTCCACCCACTGCTAGGGGGCGGCCAACGAAGAGCCTAACAGTGTGGTGCTGGAAACGTACCTGCAAACTAGAGCGCGCCTGGGCCTGGCAGATTGCTGCCATACAGGCTCGCAAGTTGTTCCAGTAAGCTTGTCTTGTCATCTTTCTTGGGCTTCCTCCCATCCTGGGCAGTGCTGCCGCCGCCCTTCCGCTTGTTGACCACTTTCTTTCCGGGCACGTTCTGGAAAATGTCTTCGTCACGCTTCTGGATAGTTGCCACAAGATGCTGCTCCAAGCCACTGACATGCTTAGATATGCTCAGCTGTGTGGCACACAGCAACATAAGGGAGTCAACCCCGAACGCAGTAGGCACTCGAAACCCTAAACCCTAAACCCTAATTAAATCCTAAACCCTAAACCCAAAACCTTGCAGTCGCCTCACAGGGGGTGATTTCGGGTTGCAAGGGATTAGGGCAAGTTTAGGTGGAGGGTTTTCAGGCAAAGACTACGGCTCAAGGAGTGTTGGGTGTAAGTGCAAAGGGCAGGTATGGGTGTAGGGTTTGCAAGAGGGGTTTAGGGTTTAGGGTTTGTTTAGGGGTTTAGCGGTTTAGGGTCGGGTTTGGGGAACACAGGACGACCGCACCTGAGAGACACAGAGCAGACACACACGCGCGCGCGCGCGCCCACACACACACACACACACACACACACACACCAGAAAAAACACATGCACACGCACACGCACACGCACACGCACACGCACACGCACACGCAGATGCCGACACAGGGCCCAGGGTTCAGGGAACGGACGTGCACCAATACTTCCACCTTCCCCACGCAGCCCCCCACCTACTGCAAGACGTCAGCCCCTTCCGACGATCCAGGGGCCCACGCACATGACACAAAACAACCTCTACCAAGTGCCCATTGAATCCAGACCCCTCATTTTTGGCCGCAGTGCCAAGCCTGTAATACCAAACATCCCAAGCTTTTACCAGGCCACGACCAGGTCGACAGGCCCGGAGAACTGGCACCTTTCCGCGATCTCGCGCGCGGACGGGCCGCCCCAGGCATAACCTCAGACTGCAACGAACCTACACCCTAAACCCGAAACCCAATTCCCCTAAACCTTAAACCTTAAACCCTAAACCCTAAACCATATACACCTTGTAGCCCAGGTGCCAACGAAGCGAAGCCGAGCGCGCGCAACAGAGGACAAGCCTTCAATGAGTCCGTCTGCAGCAGCTTGCACCTGTGACAGGTTGGCCCTTTGGCCGGGGTTCAGGGTTTAGGGGTTTAGGGTTTAGGGTTTCTGAAGCCCTGTAATTGTAGGGCTTGGTTCTTTTTTTGACTGTATAACTATAGGGTTTAGGGTTCTGAGTTGCGCAACGAACCCTAGACCCTATATCGATCGGGCAGCAAGTTTTTTTGATCTGAACCCTTTCAAACCCTAAACCCTAAACCCTATTCAGAGACCCTAGTTCATGGCACCTCATGATTTTTTACTTGGGCCCCAAAGTCCCTTAAAGGGAAGTACTTTAAGGCACAAGTGTTCCGTATCTAGGCACACAGGGATAGGCTTCTACTCAGGGGTCTTCGGGAGCGTCAAGGATTTCCCCAAACCCTAAACCCTAAACCCTGAAAAAAAGTAACTCCAAGGGCCTGGTCGATGACGTCGGGGTGGTCCGTGGCGCACACCTGGAGGGGTCAGGGAACAGGGTTCAGGGTTTAGGGTTTAGGGTTTGGGGTTCAGGGTTTGGGGGTGCTAGCAATGGACCATGTACCCTGAACTGCCATCCCCTGAGCCCGAGGCCTAAAGTAGAACTTGGGCCTGGGGGGGGAGGGGGGAACCCGAAACCCTAAATCCTGAACCCTGAACCCTGAACCCTACACCCTAAACCCTAAACCCTGAACCCTGAACCCTAGGAGAGGGGGGGGGGGGGGGGGGGGGGGGGAGGGGGACGAAAGCTCCGCAATATGGGTCAACGTTGGCAGGGCTGGTAGAGTCGATTCTGAAACCTGAGGGTTCGAAACCTGACGGCAACGAGGCGATTTAGGGTTTAGGGTTTAGGGTTTAGGGTTTAGGGTTTAGGCCCTTCAACCCGAAAGCCCCCAGCGACGACGGGAAGCTCAAAGGTGGGGAAAGCCCCCGAAGAGAGGTTTAGGGATTAGGGTGTAGGGTTTGGGGTTTAGATTTGCGGTATAGGGTTACTAAACCCTAAAACCATAAACCCGGTTTAGGGCCTAGGGTTTGGGCTCCCCAACAAAGGTCAGGTGGCCTACAATCCTAGACCCTAGGCCCTATATCCCCAGAATCCTCAACCCCAAGCCCTGTAACTCTAGAACCCACCCTGGAACCCTAGAACCCTGTAAAACCATAAGCCCTATGTAATATAAACCTAGAACCCTTAGAACCCTGTAACCCTCAAACCCTTTGACCCAAACCCCTAGAACCAGCCCCAAACCCTAGAACCGAAGAACCCAATAACACCTCAAACCCTAAACCCTAAACCCTATAGGCCTATCTATTCCCAAAACCCAAAACCCTAAACCCTATAATTAGCCCTAAACCCTAAACCCTAAACCCTAAACCCTAAACCCTAAACCCTAAACCCTAAACCCTAACAAGAAGCCCCAACGTTGAGTGCCCGTAGACCGACCTCCGCCCCCAAGGCCGCCAGCGCCGCGCTGAGGAGAGGCAGCCCCGAACCCAGCTCCAGCACTTTCAGCCCGGGCCTTGTGGTTTAGGGTTTAGGGTTTAGGGTTTAGGGTTCAGGGTTTAGGGTTTAGGGTTTAGGGGGTTTAGGGTTTGGGGGTTTGGGGTTTATAGGGTTTAGGGTTTGGGGTTTAGGGGTTTAGGGGATTGGGGTTTAGGGGTTTAGGGTTTAGGGGTTTAGGGGTTTAGGGTTTAGGGTTTAGGGTTTAGGGCTCTAGCGTTTAGGGCTCTAGGGTTAGGGCTCTAGGCTTGAGGGCCTGTAGGGATTCAGGGGGCTTAGGGCTTAGGGCTTAGTTAGTTGAGGGTTGTGGACTTTAAGTCTTCGGGCGTTAAGGTTTCAAGGTTTACTGGGCTCAACAAAGCTAACCCTAGAGCTCCAATCTAGGGTTTAGGGTTTAGGGTTTGGGGTTTAGGGTTTGGGGTTTAGGGTTTGGGGGGGTTTAAGGGTTGATAATGGCTCAGAGCGTCAAGGCGTCTGAGTAGGTCTCCTGCACATGTCCCAGCAGCGCCAGGGATCCAGGCCACACCTGCTTAGGGTTTAGGGTTTAGGGTTTAAGGGTTAGGGTTTAGGGTTTAGGGTTTAGGGTTTAGGGTTTAGGGTTTAGGGCTCAGGGTTCCGGGCTTCCAGGCTTTCGTGTTTATGGGCTCAGGGTTTTAGGGTTTAGGGTTTTAGATCCCCTAAACCCTTTAGGGGTTTAGGTCCCCCAAACCCTCAACCCTACACCCTCTAGGCGTTCATGATTTTGGGGCTTGGGGCGTTTAAGGGCTGGGAGTTTTCGACGGTTTTTAGGGTTTGAAGCTGTTGGGGTTTGCTTAGGGTAAGTTTGGGTTTTTGTTTTAGGGTTCTGGGGTTCCAGGGCTTTTGCATTTTTGTTAAGGATCAAGGGTTTACACGTCCTTACTGAAGCCGTATTCTCACTAAAGTCTTCGGAGTTCTGTAGTCAAGGGATCCGACACTCTAACCCCTAACCCTTAAACCTTACCACCATTGCTGGTAAACAAAAGCTGTTCTATACTCCCTTCGGTTGCTTTGAGGGTGTATATGCGGCAACCATTAGTCCGAAACATCCTGTGGGTTTAGGGTTTAGGGTTTAGGGTTTAGGGTTCAGGGTTCAGGGTTTAGGGTTTCGGGAAACTACGGGCCTTGTTTCCCGACCAAACGCCGGTAGCCCTGGTCTCTTCCGAGAGTACCAGCCGCCACGTACCTTCACCATCCTTGGCAACAGTTTTTCCTTGGGGAGGAAATGAACCCCGAAAAGGGTTTAGGGTTTAGGGTCAGGGTTTATAGGGTTTATAGGGTTTATAGGGTTTGTAGGGTTTATAGGGTTTATAGGGTTTGTAGGGTTTATAGGGTTTATAGGGCTTATAGGGTTCATCGGGTTTATAGGGTTTATAGGGTTTGTAGGGTTTATAGGATTTGTAGGGTTTAGGGTTTGGGGTCCGTATACCTGAAGAGGGATGATAATACCATAGGGTATATCTGACCCCGCAGTGTGTGTATCATGCTCACGGTGAAGCCTTTCTTATGCTCCTATTATAACATAGTGCACTGTTTTCTAGACTGCCTGGGCTTGTACCTGTTTATTATCATCTACTATCTGCTTCTTATTTAGCATGGGTATATACTTATAACTTACAAGTTATGTTTACCCTCTAGACCCAACAGTAATTCTAGGAGAAAAAGGTGTCCTTTTTGGTTGAAATGGGGCTTGTAAGGGAACCTGGACCCATGAGAAAGGGAATAAGGGCCTACTCTGGGTCCTAGTAGCCCTAAACCCTAAACCCTAAACCCTAAACCCTAACCCCTAAACCCTAAACTCTACTTGAAACAACAAACCAAAAATGTGGCGCTGCCTTGAGCCAGGTGTCCCTTTCGGGCACCGGACCTTCGAGGATGTGCCGTGCCCTTTTGCCGCGACGGGGGCTGGGCGGCGCCTGGGTGGCCTGGATAGAAGGAGAGGCCCCCCCCCCCCCCCCCCCCCTCCCCACTCTACTTAGGGTTTAGGGTTTAGGGTTTTGAGTTGAGGCCCCTTCCTATACTCGTAGTGTAAGGGACTAACAAGCTTGGCTACAGTACAGACATGTCCATGTACATCCGGCGGCTATGCTATGCTACGCTACGCTATGCTGATGCTACGGAAGAAGTACTGTGCCATGTTGTGGCATACTTTTCCTGGCTTGTACTACACGTTAACCTACACTTGTACACGACCCTGTACGATACGGTAGCACTTTAGGTCAAGCTTTACTGCTACACTACACTACACTACACTGTACTGTACTATAATACTATATACTATATACTATATCCTATGTACTATACCATACTATACTATACTTCACTTCAACATAGTAGCGTGGCATTTAGTATTATGATACACGCGCACATCTATGTGTATCCAAAATGTTTTTTTCACAAGAACAAAACAACAATGAATAAACAACACTTCACATGCTAACATACAAGGGTCTATATTTTACATATCAGAAGACTTCGGGCGGCTTAAGCACAAAACCCTAAACCCCAAACCGGCACCCTAACCCCTAAACCCAATCCGACCCTACACCTTAAACCCTAAAAACCCTAAACCCCAAACCTCAAGCTGAAAGGTCATCGATGTGTATTTGTTTACATTGCTGAACGAGATCAGCTCCAACCTTTCGGTCATTAGGGGGTTGCCCCGAATATATGCCCTTCCACCCCCCCCCCCCCCCAAAAAAAAAAAAAAAAAAAAAAAAACATGACATCTGCATTCTTGGCACAACCCAAAAAGGTGCTTCCATTCTGGGAAGGGGTTGATCTGCAGGGCCTGCTAGGATAATTATGTAAAATTCCTATGGGCTGACAAGGCAGGGGAATGTAGGGGCATTTTGGCAACAGGAACTTTGACCAACTACCATGTGTTGATGAGAAACAGTGAGCTGTTCCTGTGCCTATGCAACAGACTCACTGTGTCAATCGCAAACCCCGAACCTCCGACCCTAAACCCTAAACTCTAAACCCTAAACCCTAAACTCTAAACCCTAAACCCTAAACGCGTAACCCCTGCCTCACAAGACGACGCGTCTCCACCACACGCCGCATCCGCATCCCCGGCCGCCAGAAGCCGCGCAAGGACCAGGAGCGGCCAGCAGGCCCGAATCACCATGGGTTTAGGGTTTAGGGTTTAAGGTTTAGGATTTAGGGTTTAAGGTTTAGGGTCTGGGGCATGACATGGGGTTAAAGGGTTTAGGACATTTAGAGGGCTTAGGGTTTAGGGCATGACATGGGGTTAAAGGGTTTAGGACATTTAGTGTAGGGTTCGGGTTCAGGTGATTCGCGTCAGGGTCAAATTTTCAGTATGAGGACTTTCGGGTTACGGTTTGGGTCGTAGGTGGGGTTTCAGGGATTTGAGACTTTGTGGCCTAGGGTTTAACCCTAAACCCCAAACGCGAAGGGCTCTTCTAGGAGTCTGAGAGTTGGAGGATAGACTCGGGACCTCCAAAGATCATTAAAGAGCTAATAGGGGGTTTAGTCCTAAACCCCTAAGCCCTACACCCCTCAATCCTTAACCCTACCTTCTGAACCCTTCAACCCGCAACCCTAAAGCCTAAACCCGAATCCCTATTATAAACCTATCTTAGGCATGTTGTAGTCCGCCGCAGCCACGCTGGAAGCCAACGCCTAGCCATGTCGGGTCCACCCATTCACCCACTCGCCCGAACTCTAGGGTTCCAGGAACCGTGGCGGTTTAGGGTTTAGGGTTTGGGGTTTGTGGTTTATGGTTTGGGGTTTATAGGTTCAGGGTTTAGGGTTACTGTTTGGGGCTTCTTGGGTTTAATGTCGGCTTCAGGAGGAAGACGCCTTCTCCGGAGCAGCATTTCCATCTTGATTCCATCTTGACAGGAGCGAAAGACAACTCACCCACCCCCCCCTCACCCCACACCCCGTCCCCACCGTGGACCTACTTCTTGCACCCCTACACCCTGCACCCTAAATCCAGCACCCTGAGACCTGCCCTAAACCCTAACCCTAAACCCGAAACCCTAAACCCTGAACCCTTATTGTCGAGTATAAGGCCACTCTTGGCCGTCGTTTCCCTGTGCAGTGTGCAGAGAAGGCTCCGCACCACTCGCCACTCAAGAAGCAAAGCTCAGAACCAAGAACTACGCCCTTTGAATAGCAAGACACCAATCCCCCCCCCCCTACCCCCCCGCCCCCACTAAACCCTGAACCTAAACCCTTCAACCCGAAATCACATTCCCCAATTCCCTACTAAGAACAAGGGGGAAAAGTGCAACCGCCTAGAAATAAACCTTTGCTCAGCAACCTAGGATTTAAAGAAAGGTGCCCTTTTTGCCTAAAAGGGTTTATAAACCCTAAACCCCAAACACCTAAACTTTCTGAACTCTAAACCCCCGAACCCTTAAAAGCGCAACCGCCTTCGTTGATGTGGAGGCTCTCGAGGGTCTCCGCGTGGGAGCTCTTCGAGCTTCGAGAGTGCCGGGAGGAGCGACCTGAATGGGTTGTCGGACTTCCTGTAGGGTTTAGGGTTTAGGGTTTAGGGTTTAGGGTTTAGGGTTTAGGGTTTAGGGCTTAGGGCTTAGGGTTTAGGGCTTAGGGCTTGGGGTTGAGGGTTGAGGGTTTGGGGTTTAGTTTATTTTTATGGCTTTGTAGACCCTGAACCCTAAACGCCAACCCTAAACCCCAACCCTGAACCCTAAACCCGAAACCCTAAAGCCTACCCCTGAACCCTAAGCCCCTGAACCCTTGAAACTGGCTGGTTCTTAGTAGGGAATGAGGGAATGAGGTACCCTGTATCCCCTTAGATATACATATATATATATATATAAATATATTTGCTTTTATTTATTTATGTATATGTATTTCCAAAAATTAGAGGTACCCTAAACCCTAAACCTTGAACCCTACACCCCCCAAATATACCCCAAGTAGAATAGAATCCCCTTCAATATCAAACCCAAAACCCTAAACCCTAAACCCTAAACCCTAAACCCCAACCCCAAGTAGAATAGAATCCCCTTCAAGGACCCTCGGAGGGAACGAAGGGTCCCCGGGCTGGTGCGCGTGACCGACGCCCGGTTCGGTGGGGAGATGGGCAGCGGCTCCTCCTGGGGGTTTAGGGCTTAGGGTTTAGGGTTTGGGGTTTAGGGTTTGGGGTTTAGGGTTTAGGGTTTGGGGTTTAGGGTTTGGGGTTTAGGGTTTGGGGCTTAGGGTTTAGGGTTTGGGGTTTGGGGTTTGGGGTTTGGGGTTTAGGGTAGTTGTTTAGGGCTTGGGGTGTAGGGGTTAGGGGTTTCGGGTTTCTGGTTTAGGGTTTGGGGTTTAGGGTAGTTGTTTAGGGCTTGGGGTTTAAGGATTGGGGTTTGGGGTTTCGGGTTTGGAATTCTTCGTTTGGGTGTAAGGTAGTTGTTTAGGGTTGGGGTTTAAGGCCTGGGGTTTGGGACTTGGGGCTTGGGGCTTTGAGGTTTGGGGCTTGGGGTTTCGGGGTTTTGGGGGTTGTAGGGCTTTAGGCTTCAGGCGTTGCAGGGCTTTAGGGGTTGCAGGGTTTGAAGGCTTGGGATGTAGGGCTCCAAGATGTGGATGTTAGGGCTTAGGGAGTGTAAAGCTTGAGGAGTTCTAGGGCCTTAGGGCTTTTAGGGGTTTGGGGCTTCAGGTTCTTTGAGATTAGGTCTTTAAGAGTTGGTATATTCCTTATTCACGGGCCATGGGGCTGGCCGACTTGTCCCGTGGGAGATTTCGGGCGATTCTCCACCGCGGATCTCCTCGGTTGCCCGGCCCCAGCACCACTGCCCTAGACCCTAAACCCTAAACCCAAACCCTAAACCCTAAACCCTCTAAACCCTAAACCAGCACTGAAGCAGGAAGTTGTGGATGTTCTCGGTTGAGTTTGAATTGAAAGAGTCTAAGCAAGTCTGGGGCCACAACACCAGCCCTGGCTGAGACTCAAGTATGCGAAATATTGCGGTGACATCGGAGATGAGGTCTCTCTGCAGTTCCATGAAGTTCCGTTGGCCCTGTCAACTCGGGCGAAAAAGTCAGGTGCCCGAGCTTCCGCCGTTCGCTTCTTCTGGCTCTGCTTGTTCTTCTTCTGCTTTTTGTGTCATCCGGGACAAGGGCGGAAACTTCTGAAAAAGCCCTGTAGTTGCTGACCCTTCCAGGATCCTTCAATCACTCTTGATCCGTGGTTGTCCTGCCCTAAGCCCTAAACCCTAAACCCTAAACCCTAAACCCTAAACCCGAAACCCTAAACCCTAAACCCTTGTTGCTTGCGGAGAGAGGGACGGGGGGAGGGCTAGGGGTCCCGCCCAACTCATAAGCTTCCCTCTGGGCCCTGAACCCTCCCAAAAGGCGTAGAACCCCAAACCCATAACCATATTCCCTAAGAACCCTAAACCCTAAACCCTAAACCCTAAACCCTAAACCCTAAATCCCCTATGCCCTAAAGCCAAATAAACCCTCGACCCTGGCTAGAACCCTAAAGATCTGGAGCCCTGGAACCCTGGAGCCCTGGAACCCTACAGGGATTAGGGTTTAGGGTTTAGGGTTTAGGGTTTAGGGTTTAGGGTTTAGGGTTTAGGGTTTAGGGTTTAGGGTTTAGGGTTTAGGGTTTAGGGTTTAGGGTTTTTAGGGTTTAGGGTTTAGGGTTTAGGGTTTAGGGTTTAGGGTTTAGGGTTTAGGGTTTAGGGTTTAGGGTTTAGGGTTTAGGGTTTAGGGTTTAGGGTTTAGGGTTTAATATGTCCTCCCATATAACTAACAGTCGTAACAGGGATCATAATTGGGGGGTACGATAATTCCTATTCAAGATTAAGGACTGTCAGGATAAGAGGGAACATCCAAACCCATAACCCTGAATCCTAAAACCCTATAACACTGTAAGCCTACAACCCTAAACCCTAGACCCTAATCCCTAAACCCCATAACCCTAAACCCCCTAAACCCCCTAAACCCCCTAAACCCCCTAAACCCCCTAAACCACCTAAACCCCCTAAACCCCCTAAACCCCCTAAACCCCCTAAACCCCCTAAACCCCCTAAACCCCCTAAACCCCCTAAACCCCCTAAACCCCCTAAACCCCCTAAACCCCCTAAACCCTATATCCTAAGCAAGGAAAAACGATGGCAGACCTGCACTGGCAAGGCCAAGGAGAGAGGCGGCTCCTGCCAAGCTTTTGGGGGCTTTGTTCAAGGAATAGGGTTTAGGGTTTAGGGTTTAGGGTTTAGGGTTTAGGGTTTACGGTTTAGGGTTTAGAGTTTAGGGTTTAGGGTTTAGGGTTTAGGGTTTAGGGTTTAGGGTTTAGGGTTTAGGGTTTAGGGTTTAGGAAAGGGCTTTAGGGCTTATAGTGATTGTAGGGCTTGGGGTTTAGGGCTTTAGGGCTTATAGGGGGCTTGGGTTCTTTGGGCTTTAGGGCTTACGGGGCTTGTAGGGCTCGTAGGGCTTATAGGGTTTAGGGCTTAGGGTCTTTAGGGGCTTGTAGGGCTTGTAGGGCTTTCGGGGCTTTAAGGGCTTTAGGGGCTTTGGGGGGTTTGGGGGGTTTAGGGGGTTTAGGGGGTTTAGGGCTTCAAGGATTAGTGCCTTGTAAGGGTTGCAGGCGTAAAGGGTCCAGGTGTAGGTGTTTGGGGCTTGGGTTTAGGGTTCAGGGTTTAGGTGTAGGGTTTTCGGGTTGAAGCAACAAAAGGTTCCCTAAACCCGAAACCCTAAACCCTAAAACCAGAACCCTAAACCCTAGAGGGCCTAGAGGTTAGAGAGTTGAAGGGTCGGGCGCTTTAGGGTTCGAGGTTTTAGAGGCTCTCGCGGGGTGAAGTGCAGGGAACCTGGGTGTTAAAGGTATTGCTAGGCTTTCGGGAAACTTGCATTTAGGGTTTATAGGGTTTAGGGTATAGGGTTTAGGGTTTAGGGTTTAGGGTTCTCCATCTACAGAAGCCCTCGAGAACCTGCCTCAGAAGAGCTCCCCAGGCGTGAGACGTGGTGGCAGCCCACCTGACCAGAAAAAAGGCTTGAGATTGGGATGTTCCCCCTTTTACTAGCAGTCCTTAATGGGGATTATAAACCCCAAACCCCAAACCCTAAACCCTAAACCCTCAACCCTAAACCCTACTCACCCTTATACTAGCAGTCCTGAATAGGAACTATCACAGGGGGAACTAGAATCCCGATTTAAGGACTGCTAGTATAAGGGGGAACCTCACCAACTTGAGATTTGGACCTTAGAAGTTTCAGGATGTTGTCGCTACTGTTCACGGAAGAGGGCTTTAGATTTAGGTTTAGGGTCTAGGGTGTTAGGGTTTAGGGTTTAGGGTTTGAACTTGGCCTCAAGGGCTCAGGGTTCAGGTACTTGTGATCTTAGGGGTTTTGGCTTTCGGCTGTAAAACATACACTTGACCCAAGGCTAACCTAGCCAAAAAAAAGAGTGTGCCCCTTTCTAAACCCTAAACCCTAAACCCTAAACCCTAAACCCTAAACCCTAAACACTAAACCCTAAACTTTAACCCCTAAACCCTAAACCCTAAACCCTGAACCCTAAACCCTATTTTTTAGTTTAAAGGGGCTTGGGAGGGAACCTGAACCCTACAAACGGGAAGAAGGCCCTACTCCTGGTCCTAGTATATAAGGAGCGGCACAGGCATACTGAGCAGTGTTTTGGGTTTAGGGTTTAGGGTTCAGGGTTTAGGGTTCAGGGTTTAGGGTTTAGGGTGTAGGGTTCAGGGTTTTGGGTTTAGGGTTTAGGGTTCAGGGTTGCATAAGCCTCAGGTCTGTCATGAGACCCCGAAAGATCCCACAACAGAACTCTTCCCCAATTCGAGTTAAGGAACTTTCGGGTTCAGGGTTTAGGGTTTAGGGTTTCGGGTTTAGAGGGTTTGGGGATCTAGGGAAAGTTTCGGGTTCATCAGGCTGCAGGGTTTCAGGGGACTACTACATGACTTTACGACGGCCTATTTCTGCAGGCCCCCTTTAGCCCGAACATATTTTTGGGGAAAACGCACCAGTTGGGATGTTCCCCCTTAGACTAGCAGTCCTTCATGGGGATTATAGTACCCCCTATTGTAATCCCGCTTAAGGGCTGTCAGTATAAGGGGGAACATCCCAACCCTAAACCCTAAACCCTAAACCCTAAACCCTAAACCCTAAACCCTAAACCCTAAACCCTAAACCCTAAACCCTAAACCCTAAACCCTAAACCCCAAAAACCCCAAACCCTATTGCAAGGGTAGGAGAGTTTGGGTCGCTAGGAGCTGAAACGATCGCAACCCCTAGGCATTAACCAGAATCGAAAGAAGTTCTGCAAGGTGAAGGTTGGTTTAGGGCTAAGGGGTCAGGGTTCGGGGTTTAGGGCTAAGGGTATAGGATCTAGGCTTCAAGGTTTAGAGGCTAGGGTTAGGGGTTTTGGAACCCTAAACCCTAAACCCTAAACCCTAAACCCTAACCCTAAACCCTAAACCCTAAACCCTAAACCCTAAACCCTAAACCCATGAACCCATGAACCCTAAACCTGAGGCCGCCAGCAGGCCTTGACCAAGCTAGGCCTCCGCCCATCATACACGCGCACTTCGTAGACTTGCTGCGTCGCATCGAATCTGGCCACGGGCTTCGTTCGAGCTTAGGATTACGTCCTCACCCGAATTCAGAAGTCACCTCCCCCCCCCACACACAACATGCACTCTGTTTAAGCGTGCCATGATTGTCAGCTTTTGCTGTTAGGATTGCGTCCGCGCCCTATTTCAGAAGTCACCTCCTCCTCAACAAAAAAAACATGCACTCTGTTTGAGCATGGAATGGTTGTAAGCTTTTGCTGTTCTACAGGCAAAGAGGTTCACCTTCAGCTTGGAAGGTGATGTACAGCGCCCCTCTTAAAGCCCTCAACCCTCGAACCTAAAACCCTAATCTTTGCTGATTTAGGGACCCCTTTCCGGTTTCGGGTTTAGGGTTTAGGGTTCAGGATGTTACGGGGCGGCCTCGGCTTCTTGCTGGCCCAGCAACCATGCTATAATAAGGGGCGCCTTTTTTTTTTTTTTTTTTTTTTTGGGGGGGGGGGGGGGGGGGGGGGGGGGGGGGATTGGCTGTTTTACAAGGGATCCTACTAAAATTGAAACAGGGTAAAGGGATCCTATAAGAATTAGAAACAAAAAGTAAAGGGTACCACTGGGCAACCAAGGCTTAACAGGTTTGTGCACTGCACCCAAACCCCAGACTGGCGACTTCTAACGGAAGCCCTCAGCCAAATCGACCCTAAACCTAAAACCCAAAACCCAAAACCCTAACCCTATAGACCATAAACCCTTGAAGCCCCTTGAGCTCTACAACGCTTCAACGTCCTCAACCCGAATCCTCAGCCTTGAGGTCGGTCTCAGGAGGAGAGCTACCAGGCAGGACTTTAGGGTCTCTGTCTAGGGTCTAGGGTTTAGGGTTTAGGGTTTAGGGCTTAGGGTTTAGGGTTTAGGGCTTAGGGCTTCTGTTTAAGGGTCTAGGGCGTTTGGGGTAAACCCTCCGTATACGGGGGGGAAATGTAGCCCTTGAAGCGGTCCTAGATTAAGCAATAATCCCAACTAACACCTGCGAGGCTTGAGCTGCAAAATCATCTGAATTTCCCGGGTTTAGGGTTTAGGGTTTAAGGTTTAGGGTTTAGGGTTTAGGGTTTCCGGTTTGTTTGGAGGTTCACGGGTGCTTATAAACCCAACTATAAGTCTACTTATAACCTGCTTCGGGGACTTAAGGGGTTTCTAAGTGCAGTTATAATTGGGGTTACAAGTGCCCTGAACCTCCAAGCACTCCATGCGTTTTCAGCCTGAACGCCGAAACCCTAAAACCCCAAACTCCAAAACCCCTGAGGATGTACCCCTCGGAGGTTCCTCTATGTTTTTTTTCATATTCTCCTCATATGACCCTTTGCTTCCCTGAGAAGAGTCCCCAAACCCAAGGGTACGACCTTAGGGCCCCAAGGTAGATACACCCTAAACCCTAAACCCTAAACCCCAAACCCCAAACCCTAAACCCTAAACCCTAAACCCGAAATTGCCAAACTAAGGCTTGGAAGGGGTTCAAGGAAGTGCGCGCCTCTCGATGATGCCCTCACAGCCGTTGTAGGTCGGTTGGTCCACCAGTCCTGGTCTACAAGGGTTTAGGGTTTAGGGTTTAGGGTTTAGGGTTTAGGGTTTAGGGTTTGGAGCATTCAGGGATTAGGGATAACCCTAAACCCCAAGCCCAAAACCCTAAACCCTCAACCTTTCGAGGGCTGTGGGTTGAGGGCTAGGGTGTGTAGCAAAACAACCTACGGGTGGGAGGCCGATGAGGCTGCGAGAAACGAGCGCCAGCAAATTCCAAGCTCTAAACTCGAAAGCCCTAAAACGAGACACACACCACACAAACATTCCCCGAACCATCTACTCTGATGGAATGTTTCATGGTTAGGGGTAGGGGGTGGGGGGTAGGGTAGGGGGGGGGGGTTTGATCTTGGGGCAATTCCCTAAACCCTAAACCCTAAACCCTAAACCCTAAACCCGGGGAAGCATGAATTTTGGCGAGAGCTCGGATCTTGGAGCATTTCGGGCATCAGCGGCTGCGGGGTCGTCTTCAGGACCCTAAACCCTCCTAAGCCCTAAACCCTGTATCCTAAATCTTAAAACCCTAAACCCTAAACCCTAAACCCTAAACCCTTCAAAGGCTTCAGGGTCTATTGGCCTCATCGGGGGCTTTAGTAGGTTTTCCTGTAGGGGCTTATAGGGTTCAGAGGGTTTGGGGTTTAGGGTTTAGGGTTTCGGGTTTAGGGTTTAGGGTTTAGGGTTTATCGAGATTTAAGACTTGGACTTGGACCCAATCCTCAACCCTGAACCCTCAACCTTGAGATGTTCCCCCCAGATGCTAACAATCCTTCAATGGGGATTAAATACCCCCCTAGTTTAATCCCTAATCATTAAGGACTGTTAGTATAAGAAAAAACATCTAAACCCTAAACCCTAAACCCCAAACCCCAAACCCGAAACCCGAAACCCTAAACCCTAAACCCTAAACCCCCCGAACACTGAGCTGCCCCGAAGGAAGCTCCAACAACACTCGAAACACAAACTCTCCGCAGATCGCCCGAACTTCCGTGAAAAAGAACCCATCGAAGTCGAGGCCGCCCAGGGTTTAGGGTTTAGGGTTTAGGGTTCAGGGCTTAAGTTTTAGGGTTGAGGATCTAGCCCTAACAATTTCTCGCAAAAAAAGGCTTGGGGGGGGGGGGGGGGGGTATATCGGTATATCCTAAACCTCAAAATTCCTCCATCTCTCTCCACGCCTTGCAGGACAACGCGGTAGCCGGGCTCCAGGGGCTTCTGGGGAGCTGCCTTTGTACGCGCGAGAGGCTGCATTGCACTACCGTTTGTGTTTTTATGTTTTTTGACCCTTGTTCTTATGCACGCATAATCATCGCATATATATATATATATATATATAATATGTGGATACTGTTCGTGGCAAAGGGGGGGGGTTCCGTGAAAAGGCCTGGCAAGAAGTTGTTTCCTGGTTCAACATCAAACAAACACAGCTCTGAAGGAAGCTGGACTAGCTTTGGGCTAGGTGGGGCACATACAAGTCCGAAAGCCGAACTTCATGGCCGAACTGGCAAATCGAAGCCTGGTCTGTTTTACTCGTATCCCCAAAAGGACGCCAATTATATCATCAGGAACCCTCAATACACTCACGAAGTACAGGAATATGCCTTGCTTCAAGTCGCCCTAAACCTTAAACTTGGGATGTTCCCTGCTGTACTAACAGACTTCAATAGGGACTATAATCAGGGATACTATAATCACTATTAGGGACTGTTAGCATAAGGGTGAATATCCTAACCCTAAACCGTGAACCTCACCTTAGGGAACTTCTGTGCCAACGTATCTGCGTGTCCTCAGCGTCTGGATGCCACGGTGGAGGAGGTAAAGGCCTCAAATCTGTGTTTTGTGTGTGTGTGTGTGTGTGTGTGTTTTTGTTTTTTTTTGTGTGTGTGTGTGCGAGAGAGAGAGAAAGGCACAAGATGCAGAACTGGGGCGTCCGCATGGCGCTGGTAAGACTGAATGAAAAAACATATAAATAAATCAGTAAATACATGAACCAATATATGCATATAATTGCATAAATGGTATAAGATACCTATCGCGCCCTTACCACGGGCGAGAAAAAACGAGTCTTGCATTTTAGGGTCTAGGGTTCGGGTTATTTATTTAGCGTTGCTTTGGTTTATTTGGGGTAAATTAGGGTGTATTTAGGCTTTATAGGGTTGTTTTATCCTGAACCATGCACTATGTAAGGGGTTCAGTCTCCCGAGCTTCACGACTCATGAAGTCGGATGTAAGGATCAAAGGCGGTCCTGAGAGGCCCAAATTGTTATGACAAGCAGCCTTCATGTGGAGACCCTAAACCCTACAGGGTGGGGCCCCCTTACTATACTAACTGTAGTTAAGGGACTTATAACCTAACTTAGGGTCCTTATAACCCAATTTAGGGCCCTTACAACTCTACTTATAACTAGGGGGCCCCACCCTGTAAAACCTAAACCCTGACCCTAAACCCTAAACCCTAAACCCTAAGCCCTGAACACCTAAGTCCATGGGGCCCATCCCCGAGGACACCTTCCGAAGTCTTCTGTAGGGCTAAGGGGGGTTAGGGTTTAGGGTTTAGGGTTTAGGGTTTAGGGGTTTAGGGTTTAGGGTTTAGGTTTTAGGGTTTAGGGTTTAGGGTTTTGGGGTTTAGGGTTTAGGGTTTTGGGGTTTAGGGTTTAGGGTTTAGGGCTTAGGGTTCAGGTTTAGGGTTTTCGGTTTAGGCTTTAGGCTCTAGGGTGGAACTCTGAACACGGAGACACAGATCCAACACCGAGCAGACACCTGTTCCACGCAAGCGCGTCGCACTCTTCTGCGGCTCTGGCTAGGCTTAAAGGCCGAGGCAGGGTTTGGCTTCAGGGGTTTTAGGGTTTTAGGGTTTTAGGGTTTTAGGGTTTTAGGGTTTTAGGGTTTTAGGGTTTTAGGGTTTTAGGATTTTAGGGATTTGGGGTCTTAGGGTTTTAGGGTTTTAGGGTTTTTAGGGATTTTAGGGTTTTTAGGGATTTTAGGGTTTTAGGGTTTTAGGGTTTTAGGGTGTAGAGCTTAACGGCTAGGGCTCTAGAGGGGTCGGGTCCTAAGCCTTCCTTTGTCCAAGGACACTTGGCCAGGAGATGCCTTGCTCCGAGGCGCCACCGGCGGCCCCTACGGGGTTTAGGGTTTAGGGTTTAGGGTTTAGGGTTTAGGGTTTAGGGTTTAGGGTTTAGGGTTTAGGGTTTAGGGTTTAGGGTTTAGGGTTTAGGGTTTAGGGTGCGGCCCCTACTCCCTGAAAACCTGGCACTCCAAAAGAACAAAGGCTAAACCCTCAACCTAAACCCTAAACCCTGAACCCTAAACCCTAAACCCTCAACTGTAAACCCGAAACCCTAAACCCTAAACCCTCTAATCCCTAAGCCTACTCGGCATCTCCCAGACTTGAAGGCCCTTGGATTCTACTAGCGGCTCTGGCTCCCAAGGGTCTCAGAAGAGTAGAGGGCTGTCGCCAGTTCAGTGCCCGCCTGAGGTGGAGCACTAGAATTGGGTCGTATGCCATAAGCGATTTAAATCCCTATCAAGGGTTTTAGGGTTTAGGGCTTAGGGTTTGTGAACCATGAACACTTCTGGGGTTCACTTCGTTCCCAAGGAAAGGGAGAAGGGCTAGATACGTGCAGGACCCGGAAACTGCTCTCAAGGGACTAAAGGAGGACATTACAGGGTTATATGGGACGTTACGAAAATGAGGGACCTCACAGACTGATAGACCCCCAAATAGTAAGATTCCCTGATAAACCCCAAGAATCCGATAAAGGCCGTTACCCCCTACACAACAAACAAAGACCTTAAACGCCTTAAACCCTACCCTGGGCCCTAAACCGAAACTCCGGGCCACAGCCTGAAGCGTACGCCCTATACAGGCCCCAAAGACCAAGGCCCCGCTTCCCCGTCACAACCCCCCAACAATACCCTTTTTCAGCATCGGCCAGCCCAAGCCCCAAACCCTGAACCCCTATTTCCGAAACCCTCTTCTCTCAACCCGAAGCCCTAAACCCTAAACCCTAAACCCCAAACCCCTAAACCCGAAAGCCTATACCCCAAACACTACACCCCAAACCCCTAAACCCTAAACCCCAAACCGCAAACCCCAAACCCTACACCCTAAACCCTAAACACCAAACCCTAAACCCTAAACCCCAAAGCCTAAACCCTAAACACCAAACCCTAAACCCTAAACCCCAAAGCCTAAACCCCAAACCCTAAACCCTAAACCCGAAACCCTAAACCCCAAACCCCAAACCCTAAACCCTAAATCCTCTTCCCCCAGCTCCTGGGATCCGGTCCTCAAGGTCATCGCCAGGCCTCTGAAGGTTGCAGGCGGGGACCTGGCGCCGAAAAAGGGGTTTAGGGTTTAGGGTTTAGGTTTAGGGTTTAGGGTTTGGGGTTTAGGGTTTGGGGTTTGGGGTTTGGGGTTTAGGGTTTGGGGTTTTGGGGGTTTGGGGTTTAGGGTTTGAGCTTAGGGCTGAGGGCTGAAGGTTTGGGGTTTGGGGTTTACTGGGGTTTCAGGGGGTTCAGGGTTTCAGGGTTTTACGGTTGACGGTTTAGGGAGTTTCGGGTTTAGGGTTGAAGGTTGAATTTGGGGTTCAGGGTTTAGGGATTTGGGCGGTCAGGGTTTGTGGGTCTATTAAATTATTATTCGTTCAGGTTCAGGAAAGCTTCGGGGTTAGTTTCGAGGAGTTTCTGTTGCAACTGTTGAATCATTTCAAGTTACAGGGGCTTGAGGATTCAGGGTTTCAAGGTCGGGGTTTGAACAGGGTCTTGTTTAGGGTTGAGGGTTTAGGGGTTCCGGTATCAGGGGTTCTTGGGTTTCCTATAGATGTGTTGTAAAAGGCTTTTTGGCACTTGCTCAGGGTTTCCAGGGTTTCAAAAGGACCTAAACTCTAAACCCTAAACCTTAAACCCTAAACCCTAAACCCTAAACCCTAAACCTTACTTCCGGCTGAGTCTTCGTCTTCATTGGGGCATTTCAGGCTTTTAGTTATTCAGGGCTTCGTGTCGCTGGCAGCCAGGGGTCCAGCAGTCCAGCTTTTAGGGTCTGTTAACCCTGGACGCTAAACCCTAGGGTTTAGGGTTTAGGGTTTAGGGTTTAGGGTTAACAGCACCTCTTTAAGCAACAGCCCGAACCGGTGCGCACCTCGCGCCACTGGGCACTCGAAAGCCCCGAAAACCTAAAACCCGCAAGCCTAAACTTAGGGCCTGATACAGGAGTCGGAATAAGCCCCTGATTCTACTTATACCCCCGAAACCCTATTCGAATTATCAAGGCCTCTATATGAACCCCAAAACTGTCAACCTTGCACAGGCTCCTGGATGGCTCACTCAGAGAAGCCAAGAAACTTGCTGTAGAGAACTTACCAAGGCCTATGCCCTATGCCACCCCTCAGACAGAAAGGGCCCGAAGCCCTTAGGCCAAACCCCCCCCCCCCCAAAAAAAAAAAAAAACCTAAACCCTAAACCCGAAACCCTCAATCCTCAATCCTAAACCCTAAACCCTAAACCCTAAATCCTAAACCCTCCAGCCCCTCTGGGGCCGATGCCAAGCCATTGCTCTGCCGTCGAGACAGCCATCCTCTCTGACCTCAAAGGCAACAAAGTCCAGGGTGTTCGGGGTTTTAGGTTTCGGGTTTAGGGTTTGGGGTTTGGGGTTTATGGGTAGTGTATAAGGGTGTTGTGGTGTATAATGGTGTTGGGGTGTACAAGGGTGCGAGGGTGTGTAAGGGTGTGCGGGTAACACTCCTGCATTCATAGTGAGGTTACGCTTGGTTCCTTCATGAAGGGGTGCTGGGGTCACAGGGTAAGGGGAGCCCCTGGTAGGGTTTAGGGTGTAGGGTTTGGGGTTTAGGGTGTAGGGCGTAGGGTTTAAGGCTGTTTAAGGTTGAGGGTTTAGGGCGGCTTTGTTTTCGAAAGGTTGAGGGGTTATGGAAAAAGTTTGGGTGCAGGACATTGGGCCGAAAGGACCACGCTTTTGGACTCCAACTTGTTCTTGAAATCAGGAAGGGCTTCGACGTGATTGCAAGGATGGCGGTTTAGGGTTTGGGGTTTTGTTATTTTTTAGGTGACCTTGAACCCTAAACCCAAAACCCTAAACAAATCATGAAACTCAATCGTGACATCACCCCGTTCCCTGAACCAAAGCCCCAAGCCTTAAAACCGATGCATCTCACATCGTCCCCGGGCCCGAAACTCTGCACCTCACGTCTGGAAGACCTCTAAACCCTAAACCCTAAACCCTAGACCCCAAACCGTGAACCAAAATACGCAGATGCCTTATGTTGGGGATCGCGATCTCTACGCAGATTCGCCTTTCTCGTGTTGTAGTTCCCCAAGCGGTTTGAAAGGCTGCCTACTCTGCCAAGACAGTCGTAACAACACAACCGCTACAAACCCTTAACGGTAAACGCATCAACCACAAGACCCAAAAACTCATAAGTACCCTAAACCCACCAAAAAAACACACACAAAACCCATAGAGGCCCTTAAAACCCACAACGCCCCCTTCAATCCAAACAGCTCGAGACCCGGCCTCTTCCTGTATTCGATCTGAAAGGGGGTGCCGAACCACCCCAAGTCCTGCGGAGATGCGGTGCGTTTCCCGAACCCTGAATTCTAAACCCTCAACCCTCAACCCTAAACCCTAAACCCTGAACCCTGAACCCTAAATCCTAAACCCGAACCAAACCCTGAACCCTACGTAACAAAACCCTATATGCCCCGAAATCCTTCTGTAGCTCCTACACCAAAGCGTTAAACCATCGAACCCCAGATGAGGGGTAAACCGGTAAACCCCAAACCCACCCCTGCAACCCCGCGCTACCGCCCTGCCTAAAAAAGTACAGAGATCAAAGAAGAAGGAAAGAAACTACACCCTCCCGGTAGAGCCCGGAACCCTCTAAACCCTACAAGTTTCCTAGACTGAGCTGTAGTGAAACGGACTTAGCACTTAAGCTATAGTACTTCTAACCACGTGTGGGTTGCTTAGCGCCTACCCGCAACCCCGCAAATCCTAAACACCCTAAACCCTAAAACCCCAAACCCCAAAACCTAACCCTAAACCCCAAACCCTAAGCCGTAAACCCTAAACCCACATCAGCCTGCCGAATCTTGTTCTCCAGGTAGGTCCGGTAGTTCGGGCCGAAGAGCTTCGGGTTGTTGCAGAACAGCACGATCCTTTTCTTCCAAGGTTCAGTTTAGGGTTGAGGGTTGAGGGTTGAGGGTTGAGGGTTGAGGGTTGAGGGTTGAGGGTTGAGGGTTGAGGGTTGAGGGTTGAGGGTTGAGGGTTGAGGGTTGAGGGTTGAGGGTTGAGGGCTGAGGCTTGAGGCTTGAAGGTTGAGGGTTTAGAGTTTAGGCTTTAGAAATTAGGGTGCAAAATTTAGGGTTTAGGATTTAGGGTGTAGGGTTTAGGATCATTTTGGGTTTGGGGTTCAGGGTTCGTTCAGGGTTTATGGTCTAGGGTTTCGGGTTTGGGCTGTGAAGCTACTTCGGTATGTTTAGGGCTTCGGGTTTAGGGTTTAGGGTTGAGGGTTCCAGGTTTAGGGTTTAGGAACCGGATGTTTGGGGATTGGGATGGGTCATGTCGTTCTGTAGACCCCATGTGGGTATTTCCCAAAATTAGGGGGACCCCTTTTATACCCTGATTAGATCAGAATCCCCTTAACACGACCCCCAAAAAAGGGCACCCCTATGTTCGTAAACCCCCATGTGGGTGTTGGAGGAAATACTGGCCCTAAACCCTGACCCCTAAACCCTAAACCCTAAGCCCTAGCCCTAAACCCTAGCCCTAAACCCTAGCCCTGAACCCTAAACCTAAACCCTCTAGTACTCGTCCGAGGATGAAGGCCAAGACGGTGGGGGGTGCCCACAGACCCCAAGACCCAAAGTTCCGGGGAGTGAAGGGGGGTCCGCACTTATCTCAGCTGTGTAAGGAGAGCGAGGGGGTTTAGGGTTTAGGGTTTAGGGTTTAGGGTTTAGGGTTTAGGGTTTAGGGTTAGGGTTTAGGAGGGTTTCACGACCTGGGGCTCAAGGATCGTGCGGGCCCCTGGTCTCGACATACCAAATCTGCACTTGCCGGGCTGTTGAAAAATATGTCGGACGTCGTGGCTTTGTCTGGACCGTGACGCGACCGATAGTACGCCCGACTGACATCATCACCTGCCCGCCACTCCATGTCCCGCATGAGGAGGTGGAACTTCTCGCGGGCATTGGCAGAGATGATCTTGTTGACATTGTACCTGGCTCTGCTGAAAAACGGACAGACCTCATGGGCAGATGCGGAGCCCGCAGAGGAATCGTGGATAACTCAATCGCCTGGGGTTCTTCGCGTCCTTATCCCATACGCCGGCCTGCTGAAGCGGCCATACATCCAAGTGGGCCCACCAGCCACCCTCTTCTTGCAAAGCATACATGCACGCTTCCTCTTTAAGGCTGCCGGAATCGCAAACCCTAATTCCTAAACCCTAAAACCCTAGAACCCTAAACCATAAAACGCTAAACCCGAAACCCCCAAGCTCGTCAACCCAACGACCCTTATAGGGTTTAGGGTTTAGGGTTTAGGGTTTAGGGTTTCCCTTACCATAACGAACCCTATAGGACATGCAGTCACCAGACCCCAGAGTAACCTAGGAAAACAAGCGGGTAGCCTTTTTGGTTCAAAGGGGGCTTACAAGGGAGCCTAAGCCCCCAAAAAGGGAATAGGGGCCTACTCTGCGTCAAACCCGAAACCCGAAACCCGAAACCCGAAACCTTTAAACCCTAAACCTTTAAACCCTAAACCTTTAAACCCTAAACCCGAAACCCTAAACCCTAAACCTTTAACCTCAAACCCTAAACCCTAAATCCTAAACCCCAAACCCTAAACCTTAAACCTCAACCCCTAAACCCTAAACCCTACACCGGTCAAGAACCAGTGGGATGCCAGGTCTGCATTTTCTGAGCGTCGGGCCTACGAACTCGGAGAGCAACAGAAGCGAGTGACTACAACTGGGGCGACCCTGAGCTGCTTTGAACCCTAAACCCTAAACCCTAAACCCTACACCCTACACCCTAAACCCTAAACCCTAAACCCTAAACCCTAAACCCTAAACCCTAAACCCTAAACCCTAAACCCTAAACCCTTGGTGCGAGACAGCCGGGTCGCTGCGGCGGCTCTGTGGCGACTTGCGTGGCGTAGTAGATGCGGCCGCGTTTGGAGTTGTAGGACTGCCAGGGGAGGTTTTGGGTTTGGGTTTAGGGTTTAGATTTTAGGGTTTAGGGTTTAGGGTTTAGGGTTTAGGGTTTAGGGTGGAAGGTTTTGTTTAACGGTTCGGGTTTTGGGGTTATTTCCTTTATCTACAATGGACACACCGGGTCTAGGGTGAAGGTTTAGGGGGTTTAGAGTTTAGGAGGGTTTAGGGTTTAGGGTTTAGGGTTTAGGGTTTAGGACGGTTTAGGGTTCAGGAGCAGGGTTTACGGTTTATGGTTTAGCAGGGTTGTAGGGTTTAGGGATTTAACGGGTTCGGGGTTTGGGGAGAGTGGCTAGTTTACGATTTGTAGGGATTCATCCAGTGCTCAGGATTTAATGGGTGTTAAGTGGTCATTGCTTGCCCTGGCGATTTGCATGAAATTCTTTTGGTTGTGGCTTCTGTCGTGGAGCTGTAGACGCAGCAGTGGAGACTCTATAGGCTCGCTACCACTGGTCCTCGTAGCCGGGAGTCATGTGGGGGGGTTTCCGAAAATAGTCCCTTTGATAAGGTATATAATCCTACTATTCGGGGGTCTATATTAGGGGTCCATTTTTTTATCGTAGACTCCTATATAGGTCTTATTCTTCTACCGCTAGAGCCTGTGTGTTGGGTGTGCAACCCTTCTGTCACTTCCGTCTTTGGCTAGGCATGATGTCAGGCTGTCAGGGTTGGGGTTGAGGGTTTGGGGTTGAGGGTTTAGGGTTTAGGGTTTAGGGTTTCGGGGTCTAGCAGTTAGGGCTTAAGGTTTCGGGTCTAATGTCTAGGGTTCATACTTCAAGTGTCGGATGTACGGAGCATACTCCGATCCAATGACGTCACGCGGACATGGAGGGATTGTCACTGTTCCTGTTTTAAAGGACCCTGGCCCCCCCCCCCCCCCCCCCCCAGCCACCCCTGGTAGAAACGTAGCTGCGCGTCAGAATAAGTAGAACCAACATGTACAACCATACTCATATTGTCAACTGTTCCCCAAGTATAAAACCCTAAACCCTAAACCCTAAACCCTAAACCCTAAACCCCCAAATAGAGCACCCCCCCCCCCCCCCCCGCGCAGGCGGCTCGGACTGTCCTTCGAGGCAGGGAGACGCCAGAGGAGCGCATCTCGGATGACCTGAAGAAGCAACGGGTGCTGCAGGCGCGGGGGTTGCCACCCCAAGCCCCCTACATTCGGGTTTAGGGTTTAGGGTTTAGGGTTTAGGGTTTAGGGTTTAGCGGTTATAAACGGAAAGAAACTGGAGCCCCAAATCTCCAACACAACCCTCAAGCCCTTAACCCCATAAAGCCCCTTTAAGGCTATCCGGAGCCCTGCCGCCCGGAACCCTAAAATATTTGGAACTGTTGGACAGTCCCAATGGGATGACAGAATCCCTGAAACCCTAAACCCTAAACCCCAATTGTGGGTCCAGGATCTGGGATTGAGCCTTCAACGTTAGGCAAGCTGGTGGCCGACTAGGGGGAAGGTCTGCTCTCAGATTCATACTCTCAAGGGACTGAAGGTATGAAGGACCTTAATATAATATGGGGCAATGTAGGGTACTTGGGTATATAAGGACTGCATAAGGGGTTATATAGGGGAATCATGTTAAGGATCCCTCTAGGGGTGGGGAACCTGCTGCAATGCGCTGGAAAAAAGCATGGAGACCTACAAGGGACCAGACGCCCTGAACCCAGTTCAAGCCGAAGCGACGAACAAGCCTCTCCTATGATATGCCTTAAAAATCCAAAAACCCCGTTTTTTGGGTACCTAGGTTCTTAGCATGAAACCACTTATAGGATTGTTAGGAACCCTACAAAACAGTAGGTGCTGGGTTCTTTAGGTGATCACTAACTCTAAACCCTAAACCCTAAGCCCTAAGCCCTAAAGCCCTAAAACCCTAAAACCCTAAAACCCTAAAACCCTAAAACCCTAAAACCCTAAAGCCCTAAAGCCCTAAAGCCCTAAAACCCTAAAACCCTAAAACCCTAAAACCCTAAAACCCTAAAACCCTAAAACCCTAAAACCCTAAAACCCTAAACCGCTAAGAGCATTTGTATGAAAGCATCATCCTGACAGAACGGTGAGGCCTAAGCCCTGCCAGTCATCTTCGGGTTTAGGGTTTACCCGTAAAGTACCCAGGGGCTTAGGCTTTCTGGGGTTAGGGTTTAGGGGTTAGGGTTTAGGGTTTAGGGTTGAGGGTTGAGGGTTGAGGGTTAGGGTTTAGGGTCTATGGTTTTAGGGCTTAGACTATACAACTTAAGGCCCAAACATCAGAACTCTTTTTAAAGAGCGTAAGGGACCATAATAAGGGCCCATGAATCTACCCCTCGAAGTCAAAGGGGCACTACCTTGGATTTTTTAGGGTGGTACCTGTGGGCTTGGGGACCCTTTTTGAAAATTCATAAAGTAACATAAACGACACCTAGTCCCTAAACCCTAAACCCTAAACCCTAAACCCTAAACCCTAAACCCACCCATAAGAGGAGTCCAGCTAGGGCGACTTTTAGGGGTACAACCTGAAGGGGTACCAGTCTTAAACCCTTGAGCCGGGGGACCCGCCCTAATCCTAACGGGTTTAGGGTTTAGGGTTTAGGGTTTAGGGTTTAGGGTTTAGGGTTTCGGGTTTAGGGTTCAGGGTTCTGGGTTCTTCGGGATGGGGGTGGAGGTCCTTGGTTAGTGTTCAGGGTTTACGGTTGAAGCCTGATGGGTTTAGGGTTGGGATGTTCTCCCTTCTACTAACAGTCCTTAAACGGGATTATAGTACTGCCGAACTATCATGCCCTTGCCCAATAAGGACTGTTAGTATAAGGGGAACATCCCAAGTTTAGTGTTTACAGGGCTTGAAACGGCATATACGGGCTTGGAGGACTTAAGGCTTCTGGGGACCACCTGGGCCCCGGATCTAAATGGTAAACCCAACCAAGCAGGCTGACTCACGCCCCCGGAATCACCACTATTTGCTTCAGAACCCCCAACAAATGCAAAACAGTAATCCCTATATTGCCCTGACAAGGAAGAATATTTGTTGTTTGGGTGGGTTATTAAGCAAACAGTGCTTGGAGGTTCAGGGTACTTATACCTCCAGTTATACATGTGCTTATAAGCCCCCTAAGTCCCCTAAGTAGGCTATAAGTAGATTTAGAATTGTGGTTATAAGTACCCATGAAGCTCCTAGTAGCCCTAAACCCTAAACCCTAAACCCTAAACCCTAAACCCTAAACCCTAAACCCTAAACCCTTAATTGTGGTTGTAAGTACCCATGAACCTCCAGGTAGATAAAACAAACGCTGCCTCATTCAGCACGTTGGTCGGGATATACTTCCTGGCATGCACCCATACACTGTCGCCGCCCCTCCCCCCGTTTAGGGTTTAGGGTTTAGGGTTTAGGGTGTAGGGTTTAGGGTTTAGGGTTTAGGGGTTTAGGGGTTTAGGGTTTAGGGTTTAGGGTTTAGGGTTTAGGGCTAGGGCTTAGGGTTTTAGGGTCAGGTTTAGGGTTTGGTGGGGTGGGGGTATATACTGACACGTTGACACGGGAACCCCGTATGTACTCGCCATAAACCGTGAAACGATACGTCGAATTTTAGCCTAGTGGACACTTATGTGCTAGCGTTTCGGGTTAGGGTTTCAGGATTCATGTTCCCGAAAAGTAGCTACTTAGTTAGTAAGGGTTTAGGGTTTAGGGTTTAAAGCTTAGGGTTTTGGGTACAATATATCCCGAGGGCCCAGCACAGGGGATCTAGTTCTGGCATCCTGTTCTGGGAGCAGGCGGGGCAACCGCGTCGTCTGTATCATCGACCCGCCCACCCTAAACTGCATCCTTGGGATTTGTTGCAAGTCAAGGGGGGGGAAGCGGGTGGGGGGGGGGGGGAGGGGGAACCCCAAACCCCAAACCCCAAATCCCAAACCCCAACCCCCATACCCTAACTCCCAAACCCCTAGCTCCCAAACCCCAAACCCTAAACCCTAAACCCTAAACCCTGCCCCTGAGCCCCTGCCGGCTCAACAAACTCGGCGCCAGGCTTGTGGGCTGCCAGAGTCTTGTCTATCGCTTCGATCACCTGCGGTTTCGGGTTAGGGTTTAGGGTTTCGAGTTTCGGGTTTAGGCCCGAAGTCAACCCTAAGACCTCTCCTGCCTCTGACGTTAAACCCCAAACCCTAAACCCTGAGCCCCAGCATCTTTAACAAAAGCCCGAAGAAGGCCTTGGAAAGGCGCTGCCCAGTCTTTGCGGAGCAGGTCACCTTCGCAATGCAAGTGAGCAGGGCAGTCGGGGGGGGGGGGGGGGGGGGGGGGGGGGTTAGGGGTTTAGGGTTTAGGGTTTAGGGTTTAGGGTTTAGGGTTTAGGGTTTTAGGGTTTAGGGTTTAGAGTTTAGGGTTTAGGGTTTAGGGTTTAGGGTTTAGGGTTTAGGGTTTAAGGGTTTAGGGTTTAGGGTTTAGGGTTTAGGGTTTAGGGTTCAGGGTTCAGGGTTCAGGGTTCATGGCTTTGGCAGGGTTTGGGGGGCTTTAGTGCTTCTGTGGTTTAGGGTTTCGGGGTTCGAGGGCTTTAGAGGTTTAGGGCTTGTAGGGCTAAAGGGGTCTTGGGAGCTTTAGACGGTTAGAGGTTTGGGGTTATTTGGGGCAGGGCAACGGTTTAGGACTTGGAGGGGCTCATGGTTTAGGAGGATACTTCTAACCCAGTTCTATCCGCGCGGGTGGTGAAGGCTTGGGGCTTCGGGATAGAAGCCTGAAGACTGCACCTACCAGGACCTGCTATTACACCCTACAACCCCTTTCCCGTCCTGGTATAGGCTATGTAGGCAAAAACACCTAGCGGCACGCGCATGCAAGTTGAACGTGCAGATAATCATACATCGGTTATATGTTCCCCAAACCCTAGACCTTAGCCCAGACCCCTGGGAAGATCCAATAGGTAGATCCCCTTAAGGGTTCCCAAGAATGACCCAACAGTAGTGTAGGGTGCTGTTTGGGGGCTCTACTTTTTGGATCCTCCCAGGGGTGTGGGAGTCTGAACCATCCCAAGCCAAGCCCACAAACCGAAACCTCAATCACAACCGACCACCGGGTTCTCAAACCCTAAACCCTAAACCCTGAACCCTAAACCCCTAGCAGTGGAAGTTTCTAGTTGACTGGTTTGTGTACAGGGCCCGAAAGCCCAAACACCAAAACCCTTTTTTTCCCCTCAACCCCTATAAACCCTAAACCCCTATTTAAACCCAAAACCCCTAAACCCTGTAACCCCTACAAACCCTTTAAGCCCTGAAGTCTGGGCTAGATTCCGGGCTAGATTTAGAAAGGGGTTTAGTTTTTGGGATGCGTGCATGGGTTTCCCGACAAACCCCCTCGAAACTACCCGCCAAGGTTCCCCCCTCAAATATCCTTACTTAAGCTCAATCATCCCGAAATGGCGTTAATTGCGGGGAACCTTGCGGGGGTAGTATAGAGAGGGGGAGGAGAACCCATGAGGTGTTTGGCATTTGGGGTTTAGGATTTAGGGTTTAGGGTTTGGGGCCATGTTGAGGGAAGCCGCAGTCGACCAGAGTGGGGGAGTCTATAGCGTTGTTCAAGGACCCGGGGTCCTGGGTTTAGGGTTGAAGTCGTTGCCCCAAACCCCAAACCCCAAACCCTAAACCCCAAACCCTAAACCCTAAACCCCAAACCCTAAACCCTGGGTTGCAGCACCCCTTTTCGCACATAGCGAGCACCTGCCCCTACATGCGCTGCAGATGGGGCTACGCGCCAAGCGATCCATTAAATAGGATCTCTCTGTGCAAGCCCACCACTGGGTTTAGGGTTTAGGGTAAAGGGTTAAGGGTTAAGGGTTAAGGGTTTAGGGTAAAGGGTTAAGGGTTGCCCTCCCCCCCAACACCCTTCCCGACCCTAATCCCTAAACCCTAAATCCTAAACCCTACTGTAATCCCTAAACCCTAAACCCCAGATCCCTAAACCCTAAACCCTAAACCCCAGGCCCTAAACCCTCAAATGTAACCTTCTTTCGATACTGGTTACTTCTGTGCCCTATCAAACCCCTTGAAAGGGTGATATAGGGGAATAGCAAAGTTTCTTGCTGTGTCTTTGGGGAAGAATCACGACAAGGCCGTGGGTACCTTCTCTGAACTAAGCCCTAAGCCCTAAACCTCAATTTTGTTTGGGTTTAGGGTTTGGGGTGCAGGGGTCAGGGTTTAGGGCTTAGGGTTTAGGGTATCCCAAAACGGTATCCCCAAACCCACACCCCTGAAAGTGTCGAAGCCACCTCATTACCTAATTCCCAAATTCACGACTAAGAGCTAGTGGAAACATAGACCTTAAACCCCTAAACGCTAACCCCTTCAAAAACCCTAAACCCCTTAACACTCACCCCTTCAAAAACGACGAACGCCCCGCAACCTGTAGCCAGGCTTCGTGACAAGATTGTGCAACATGTGCTGAGTTTTCTATGGAAAAGGACTAAGGAATAGGGTGACTACAGCTCTGGACCCTGGACCCTATCCAGAGTGGGCTCCCTAAGCTACATTCACTCAGGCCTCTGCCACCATGCTTTACTGGAGGCCGAAGAGGACTTGAAATTGAGATCTGTATATCTTGGGGTAGTTACATGCCCCCTTCCTATGGGCCCTCGATGGCATGTATGGTTCTGGATGACTGAGGCTTGAGGGCTTTTTAGGGCTCAGGACCTGAAGGGTATAGGGTTTAGGGTTTAGGGTTTGGGGTTTGTTGGGGGTTTGGGGTTTAGGGTTTAGGGTTCAGGGTTCAGGGTTTAGCGACGTCCTTTTCGGTCTCCATGTCTAGTCCGTGCTTGTGACGATGGCGGACCCGGACCCCAAACTTCAAAACAAAAAGCCAGCGTGCATCTCGATCTCGGCGAGGCACCCTCATGCCCTCACGTCATGACTCGTCCTCCTTCAGGGCTCTGCGCTTAACCATAAACCCTATAAACCCTGAACCCTATAGGGTTCAGCAAAACATGTAGGGATTAGGGGTTTACCGGCTCGGCTTCCCCGGAAACCTATACAGGACAGCCCTGGTTCTTGCTTAATGGGTCTTTCACCCTTCAAGCAAGGGGGAGAAGGTACCGCTTGGGGCCATGGAGCATCTAGGTCACACCCTAAACCCTAAACCTGACTACTAAACCCCAACCCCCAAACCCTAAACCCTGAACCTTAAACCGGCAATGTGTTTTGAGGTCTAGGGTCTGAGGTATCTAGGGGAGTTCGGGGCATTATTCTAGGAGACTTAGTATTAGATCTGCGCGAGTTCAGGGGGCTGTAATGAGGGATGACATTCCAGGGCCCTAAACCTTACACCCGAAACCTAAACCCTAAACCCTAAACCCTAAACCCTAAACCCTAAACCCTAAACCCTAAACCCCAAACCCTAAAACCCTACCCTAAACCATAAACCCTGACATGGTCTTCACAACTGAGGCGACGACTGGCTTGACTGAGCCAAGCGGAAGCCTAGGCGTGGACCGGCGAACCGCTGCCAGAAACGACAGGAAAGCAGAGCTTGGGGCTTCTAACCCTAAACCCTAAACCCTAAACCCTAAACCCTAAACCCTAAACCCTAAACCCTAAAAGGGTTTAAGGCATCAGCCCGGCAAAGCCGCAGCAAACGATGTGGGAGAGCTGGAGCGCAGCAGCCAAGGCCAAGTCACGTCAAACGCGTCAAACGGGGGGGGGGGGTTAGGGCTTAGGGCTTCGGGCTTAGGGTCTGGGGCTCAGGGTCTCATCGGCGCACTGCTGGGCAGGTGGGTGTGAGCCTTGGGTCTGTAGGCTCCTTCCCTAAACCCTAAACCCTAAACCCCAAACCCCAAACCCTAAACCCCAAACCCTAAACCCTAAACCCTACACCCCACACCCCAAAGGAGCCTGGCAATGGAAACGGTCTGGGTTAGAGTTTACAGGCGTCGAGGGTTTAGGGCTTGGGAGCTTAGATTTTAGTCTAGCTCCTAAACCCGAAACCCTAAACCGCCTAAACCCTGCACCCGGAACCCTAAACCCTAAACCCTAAACCCTCAGCCCTAAGCCCTAAGCCCTAAACCCTAAACCCTCAACCCTAAACCCTAAACCCTAAACCCTGAACCCTGAACCCTGAACCCTGAACCCTGAACCCTAAGCTCCTCCTCCTCGTCCGGCGGGTCCATCATGTCGCAGGGATCTGCTTGCGTGACCTGGGTATAGTTCTCAGCAAGGTTTAGGGTTTAGGGTTTAGGGTTTAGGGTTTAGGGTTTAGGGTTTAGGGTTTAGGGTTTAGGGTTTAGGGTTTAGGGTTTAGGGTTTAAGAGGGGGTGGCTCAGGGTCTAGGGTTCAGAGGTTTGGGGCTTAGGGGTTTGGGGGTTTGTGGGGTTTGGGGGGGGTTTACGGGGTTCGGGGGTTGAGGGGTTTAGGGTTTAGGCTATATGCGTCCCTAAACTATACAGTTCGCCCCTCCGTGTCCCTCCCTAAGGATACGGAGGTTGCTAGAGCCCCCGAGGCCCCACAACCTTCAGTCCTCCTCAAACCCTCAGACCTAAGCTCTCAAGCCTGACTCCCTACGTTAAGAACCCGAAACCCACTTTTTGTAGGTAGTATATCTCCGCTTTTTCTGACTCTTGAGGAGCCTACAAAAGTGTAGCCTTTGGGGTGCTTAAGGTGGTCACCTCCCACAGATGATGCCCTCTGAAGGTGGGGGGGGGGGGGGGGGGGCGGAGAGAGGTTGAATATCAGGATCTGTCGCCCTCAAACCTTAAATCCTAACTCTTGCACCCGATATACTCTGAACTGTTCACCGAAAACTCTGAAATCCTAAACCCTAGATCCCCTTTGAAGCCCCTAAATCCCTAGACGCCCTGAACCCTACACCCGAAGAGCCCCACAACAACACGAGATCTCTCCAGACTCTAAAGCCCTCGACGGTACTTGACACCCTAAACCCTAAACCCTAAACCCTAAACCCTAAACCCTAGGTCCCATCCCAAGGGCCAATGTCCAGACTCGCGTAAGGGAGGGCTGCAGCTTCTGCTGCGTCTGCTGGCGGTAGATGCAAGGGCAGGCCTGATATGGAATCTTCGGGGTTTAGGGTTTAGGGTTTAGGGTTTAGGGTTTGGGGTTTAGGGTTTAGGGTTGAGGGATTAGGGCTTAGGCTTGAGGGTTGCGGAGTCGAAGGCAATTGGTTCAGGGCCCGGGTCTGCAAGAGGGCTGAGGGTTTCGGGCTTAGGGCCCTGAAGGCGCAAAAGCTCCAGACCCTCAGCCTCAAAACTCAAAATCACCCTAAACCCTAAACCCTAAACCCTAAACCCTAAGCCTAAACCCTAAACCCAAACCCTAAACCCTAACCCTAAACCCTAATCCCTAAACCCTAAACCCCAAAACCCGAAACCCTGAACTGCAACCATGATGCCATACAGGGGGCATCTCATTCTTGGGGGGCCTTTCTTTGCACCATCAACTTCAAGCAATATCCTGTGCTAGAACAGACCCCGAGTGGGCCGAGAATCTGGATCGGCCTGCACATTCTTGAGCTCTAGAAGGGTTCCGGGTTTAGACTTTAGGGCTTAGGATTTGGGGTAGAACCCTAATCCCTAAACCCTAAACCCTAAACCCTAAACCCTAAACCCTAAACCCTAAACCCTAAACCCTAAACCTCCATTTCCCCGAGCCTTTGGGAGGAACTTCAGCATGAGCGCAGCGAAGGTTTCGTCGAAGAAGAGCGCGGCCACGAGGAAGACCCTTGGGTAAGTTAGGGACTTAGGCTAAGGTGGGGGAAGTTAGGGGGGGGGGGGGGTTAGGGTTTAGGGTTAGGGTTTAGGGTTTAGGGCTTAGGGCTTAGGGTTTAGGGTTTCTAGGGCTTAGGGTTTAGGGCTTGGAAGCTCAAAAGTTCAAGGTTTAGGGTTTACGGGCTTAAGGGTTTATAAGCATTGGGGGTGTTAGAGTCTCTAGGGCTGTCTTTAGGCCCTAAACCCTAAACCCTAAACTGCTTTCGGGTCTTGCCTTGGCCTCCAATGCCCCAACCAGAACACACCTTGAAGTCATCGGGGAACCCACAGTTTAGGTTTAGGGTTTAGGGTTTAGGGTTGAGGGTTTGGGGTTTAGGGTTTAGGGTTTAGGATTGCGGGCTTAGAGTTCGAAAACACCACGAAGCTGAGCTGCTCCTGCGCATGCTCCAGGACACTTTCCAGCAGCAGCATTGCCGCGAAGCTCCCTGCATTATAGGGGCTGAATGCCCTTCCTTTCTGGGGGCTTTTGGGTGCCAAGTATATAGCCATGGGTCACATGGACCCTAAAGGTTAGTATCTTACTGGCTGAATACCCTAGACCAAAAAAGTTTGACCTTTTATTTGTAGGAAGATTTTTGTTTAACAAAAAAGATTAGAGGCTAACTACCCAGCCCTAAGTGCATTATAGGGTTCTTGAGGGTGCTGGGGGGCCTTCATTTCTAAGGGTAGTTACACGGTCCCTTAGTATGGGCCCTTTGCAAGAGGACCCCTTATATCCCCCTTTATATACCCTAAAAAAACCCAAGAGCCCATACTTCGGAACCCTTTGGTGAAGGTCAGGAGCTATATTACGAGCCCGCGAAAGTACCCTTAGGTTCATCGGGAGGGGGGGGTGGGGGTAGGTACACAGGAAACCTTGGGGGGAGCTCAGGGAGCCTTAGGGAGTAGGTTACCTACCCTACACCCTAAACCCCCTTGAACAGGACCTTATACCTGCACCATGATGTGGCAATGAACCCCAAACCCTAAACCCGGCTTCAGGGGTTGAAAAGATCGCAGGTTTCGAGGTTCAAGGCTTTATGGCCAGTTTCGGTTTGTATTTGGCAGGGCCGCCGCCATGCAAAACCTCTGAAGCTCATTTTGCAATAGGACTTTGCATATTGGATAATCATATTCGATTTAGTTTTATTTACTTATTCTTCTCTATGTATCTATGAATGTATTTTTTTGCTCGTAGTTGTACATGTTATGTAGGGATTTTGGGTTCAAGCTTGAGAGCATCGCAAAAACAAGCCGAAGCGGGTCGAGAAACATGCATGGCGCGGATGAAAGGAACACGGGGGAGGCCCCTTGGCTGGCACACCGCTACGTACCCCGAACCCCAAGCCGGTGCCCGGATCTAGTGCTGCTAGGGTTTAGGGTTTAGGGCTAGGGTTTCGGGTTTAGGGTTTCGGGTTTAGGGTTGAGGGTTGAGGGTTTAGGGTTTAGGGTTTAGGCTTAGGGTTTAGGGCTAAGCTTTAGGGCTTAATTAGTGGGGTTCCTCCACACCCCAGAGCATGAGCGGCACCCCGGCCTGTATTCCGCATTCTCTCGAAGTGCACTTCCTTGCGGCTTGTTGGGTGCAACAATGGCCGTCTAAGCCACGAACTTTGCAACGTTGCACCCTGAATTTCTGCTTTTGCACCCTTTGAAACCTATGACTTGGTTTCCCGCTACCAGGACAGCAAGGAAGTTCAACCTACGCTCCAAATCCAAGTCCTGACTCCCGATGCCCGAAGACAGACACAATCGCAACACTAAACCCTGAACTTCTTAGACCCAACCCCCCCCCCCCCGCCCGCTAGGGTTTAGGGTTCAGGGTTTAGGGTTTCGGGTTTCTGGTTTAGCCACCTCCGCCCCCCCCCCCCCCCCCCCCCCCGCAATTGAGCTTACAGGTTCAGGGTGAGTTCCTTGTTTAAGTGGTTCCTCGCTCTGGGCATGACCTCCCGCCCCACATGGGAATATCCGCAACAAATGGAGCTTAGTTGAACGTTTAGGTTTAGGGTTTAGGGTTTAGGGTTTAGGATTTAGGGTTAGGATTTAGGGAATCAGAGCAGCCCAGCGTCGGCAGCGTTCACAACTTGGATCAGATCCTGTCATTGGCCGTGTGCTGTCTTGGTTCGGGGCTAAGGCGACGGAGCCTTACATGATGCCCCCAACTCCTTAACTTTGCACTGAAACCACGTGCTTTGCGGTGTGACTTCCTTCTACGCCCCAAACCCTAAACCCTAAACCCTAAACCCTAAACACTAAACCCTAAACCCTAAACCCTAAACCCTAAACCCTAAACCCTAAACCCTAAACCCTAAACCCTAAACCAGCAATCTCAAAGCCCGGGCCTTGACAATGCTGAGCACTGTGATGGCCATGAGGATGCCCCGAGGAACTATGTGTCCCCAGCACTTCCTGAGTTAGGGTTTAGGGTTTAGGGTTTAGGGTTTAGGGTTTAGGGTTTAGGGTTCAGGGTTCAGGGTTTAGGGTTGAGGGTTTGGGGTTTGGGGTTTGGGGTTTCGGGCTTAGGGGTTTCGGGCTTTGGGTCTAGGGTTTAAGGCTCAGGGCTTAGGGCTTAGGGCTGAAGGCTTAGGGTTTAGGGTGTAGTCCTTAGGGTTTTGGGGGGTAAACATGCGCATTGATCGGTATGGATGTTTCCTGTCTAAAAAAATCCCATAAGCCAAGCTAGTTCTTCGAGGGACAGATAGCATGGCCATGTCATCTAAGGGTAGTTACATGGTCCCTCAAAATGAGCCCTTAAAAGGTACCCCTTACATATTACATACCCCTTACATACCCTATACAAATTAAGGGCCCATACATCAGAACACTTTACAGGAGGTTAGGGACCAGATTAATCCTGAAGGGCCCATGAAACTTAGATTCATGGGGGGGGGAGGCGGGGGTACGCACCCTATAGGGAGTAGCGGGGAGTATAAGGGAACCTTGGGGTTGCATACCCTAAGCTCTTGAAGCCCCGTTTGGCTGGCTGGCTCTTATAGGGTTTAGGGCTTTAGAGCCGATGGCGCGCCGGGTGGCCAGGCGGGCCCCTCCTGCTCAGTCTGCGAGGACTCCACGTCGGAAACCTCCTTGGCTTCACGGGATGGAAAGTGACGCTGCAAACCCTAAAACCCTAAAGCCCTAAAGCTCTAAACCTCCCCTACCTTTTCGGGGTTTCATTTCACTTCGGGGTGTTCGCTTCTTTTTCCTGTTCTCGAGGTTTAGGGCTTTTTCGGGATTAGGTCGCGCTGAAGTTCGGTCCTTTTTGTGTAGGGCCACCAGGATTCCTCCAGGATTTGGGTGCAAAGGGCCCTGTGCCCTAACCCCGAACCCTAAACCCTAGGCAGGCACGGACTGCCCCAAACCCAACCCCAAACCCTAAACCCTAAACCTAAACCCCCAACCCTAAACCCTAAACCCTAAACCCTAAACCCTAAACCCTAAACCCTAAACCCTAAACCCTAAACCCTAAACCCTAAACCCTAAACCCTAACCCTGAACCCTAAACGCCGTTTCTCTCGCCATTCTGAGCCTCCTAGACTCGCCTCTCCCCGACGCGCTTTGCCGTTTCCAGGGGTCTCTTGCAGGGTTTACTTGAAGGTTCATGGTACTTATGGACCAAAATTACAACCATATTAGGGCACTTAAGGGGCTTATAAGTGGGTCATAAGGGTCTCTTGCAGGGTTTAGGGTTTGCCTTGGGCTTCAGGGTTCAAGGATTCAAGTTGGCGCCTACCCATTTAGCTTCAGTCTTGGGATGTTCCCCCCCTTTACAAGCAGTCCTCAATAGGGAGTATTTAGGGTTTGGGGTTTAGGGTTTAGGATTTAGGGTTCGGGGTTTAGGGATTAGGATATATAGTACCCCCTAGAATATTCCCGATATGAAGGACTGTTGGTATAAGGGGGAACATCCCAACTTCAGTCCGACCCTGGAGATTGGTGGTTTAGTTTTTTTTTTTTGGGGTGGGGGGGGGGGGGGGGCATTTTTCTCTGCTCTAGGTGCTGTGTTCGTGATGGCATGATTTATGATGTTAGAAGTTGCAAGTACACCTAGTAGTGATTGTTGCTGATGTATTAGTGTAAAACTGCAAAGCTCAAACGTGATTAAAACAATCGATTAAAACAATCCGTTGCAGATATGAAGATTGACAAGGATTGGGCTGAAGGTGTGGAGGATTCAATCTTTGCTCTAGATCACGTAACCCGAGATTCAATCTTCGACCTTCTTTATCTGTCCTTACAGAAGAAGTACTTGGCTCCAGTATTTACTCCAGTATGGTAGTTGATTGTTACACAGGGGCCAAAGAAACACAAGATAAATTTATCGAGCCATTAAGACATAATATTTTCACACAGTACAAAGTAAGGTCTTTCAATACCGACAACAGTTCAATACAGTTGAAATGACAAAGCCGAACATGAACACCCGTAAGCCCTAAACGCCATAAGCGGCTCTTGCAGACTATTCGCGATCTCTCTCTCTCTCTCTCTCGTGTTTCTTTCCTCTCTGTCTCTCACTCTCACACTCGCTCTCTCTCTCTCTCTTCTCTCTCTCTCTCTCTCTCTCTCTGTCTCCGTCACTTGACTTAGGGAGTTGAAGCCAAGTTTCTTCGCTGTCGGAGGCTTGCGATTCGGTTGCAAGCTCCTGAGACACTAAAGGTTCCTCCTAAACCCTAAACCCTAAACCCTAAACCCTAAACCCTAAACCCTAAACCCCTCGACCCCTAAATCTTAAACCCTAAAACCCCTCAACCCCTGAATGTTACACCTGTAAACCCTACCCCCTAAACCCCGAAACCACTAGACCCTAAACAGGGGCACTGAACCCCCAGGTCCGCGTTTTGGGCCCTGAACCCGAAACCCTAAACCCTAAACCCTAAACCGTAAACTCAAACCCGAAACCCTAAAGGGTGTTGGGATTTAGGGTCTGTGAAGGGGTTTATCAGGAATAAGGGTACAGGTAGTACCGTGAGATCGAAGAAAAAACCTGAAGCTTACCGGCAACAATTCTTCTGGTTTCGGGTTTAGGGTTTAGGGCTTCTGGTTTCGGGTTTAGGGTATAGGGTTTAGGGTCCTGCACCCTTAAACCCCAAACCCCCCTTTTTTCCCCAGAATGGGGCTTGTTGTTCATGGTTGGGGATGGCATCTCAGACGTCAGAAGCGGAGTGGGCTCAAGCCACTAAACCCTAAACTCTGAAACCTCAACCCTAAACCCTAATAATTCCAACACCCTAAACCCTAATGCCGAATCACTCAACCCCGAACCCTAAACCTCCATCCCGGAACATTTTCAGATCCCACCAATCAATCTGAAATCCCAGGCCCCGCGCTCGTTTAGTCTGTAGGCTTGCGGCTCTAGCGTTCAGGGTTTAGGGTTTAGGGTTTAGGGTTTAGGGTTTAGGGTTAGGGTTCAGGGTTTAGGGTTAGGGTTTAGGCTAGCAGGGTTCAAGTCTCGAGCGCCCCAACCCTGGATGTGGGGTTGCGACACCCTGAACCCAAACCCTAAACCCTAAGCCCTAAAGCCCTAAAGCCCTAAAGCCCTAAAGCCCTAAAGCCCTAAAGCCCTAAAGCCCTAAAGCCCTAAAGCCCTAAAGCCCTAAATCCCAAGCCCTGGGAAACCTGAGAGTCATGTGTCATAGCCCTAAATTCTACCTTGGCATGCCTAGGCTTCCCAGCCACTTGGGCCCTAAACATCTTGAACCCTAAGCCCTAAACCCCTTAAGCCCTAAAGCCATGAAGCCCGAAGCCCTGAAGCCCCATACAGCGCGTAAGCCTGGATTTAGGGTTTAGGGCTTAGGGTGTAGGGTTTAGGGTGTAGGGTTTAGGGTTTAGGGTTTAAGGGGTGTTGGAGCTTTACACAACTCCGGTTGTGTAGAGCTCCGACACGAGTTTCTCTAACGAACTCACGTGGCACACAAGACAAGACAAGACAATAAGCCTCAAACCGCCAAATTCCGGGTAGTTACATGGTCCCTTTGGGCCCCTCAAAAGGGCACCCCTCACATACCCCTTATATGCCCTATACAAGCCAAGGGTCCCTACATCAGAACCCGCTACAGAAGGTAAGGGACCACGTTAAGGACCCCTAAACCCCCTAAACCTTAAACCCTAAACCCTAAACCCTAAACCCTAAACCCTCCTCCCACTCCTGGCCCTTGTGCTTGTTCCGGCGCTTGAGGATGGCGTAAGTAGCCAGGCCAAGAGCCTGTCTGCTTCGTGCGGCTGAGGGTTTAGGGTTTAGGGTTTAGGGTTTAGGGTTTAGGGTTTAGGGCTTAGGGATTAGGGATTAGGGTTTAGGGTTTAGGGTTTCCCGCTTATACTAACCGTCCTTACTAGGGATTATAGCCTTTACGCGCACTGCCGGCCCAACGTGAGGACCCCAACCAACCATAAAGTGTAAGCTTCACTAAACCTTGACCCCCCCAAACCTGCTAAAGCCCCTAAACCTCTTCAAACCCAGTAAACCTAAACAAAAGCAAGAGCTATCTTAGTAGGAACAATCGCCACAGCACCCTACAAAACAATGGGAATAAGGGCCTACTCTGGGTCCTAGATGAGGTATTTGGGGTCCCTAAGCGATTGGGGTTTAGGGTCAAACCCAAAACCCAAAACCCAAAAAAACCCTAAACCCCAAACCCCAAACCCTAAACCCTAAACCCCAAACCCTAAACCCTAAACCCTAAACGGGATTAGGGATCATCCCTGAAGGGGGTTTCAGGTGTTGGGGGGTCTCGGGCTGCAAGGGCATGGATGGAAGGCACCGAAGTCCTTCTCTCCCCCCTAAGAACGGGTAAGGTTTAGGGTTTAGGGTTTAGGGTTTAGGGTTTAGGGTTTAGGGTTTAGGGTTTAGGGTTTAGGGTTTAGGGTTTAGGGTTTAGGGTTTAGGGTTTAGGGTTTAGGGTTTAGGGTTTAGGAGGTAGAGTTTGGGGTCCAGGGCTTCAGGTTTAGGGTTTAGGGCTGGGGGTTTGCAAAAGTCCCAACCCCACTCGACGTCCCCTGCCGAGAGCAGAAAAACTGGCAACTGGGTTGAGCTTTAAACCCTCTGAAAAAAAATATATATATATATATATATATATGTGTGTTTATTTCTATAGGGCCCTTGCTAAACAAAAATAAGGAAAATGCAAAATGACCCAAAAACCAACCTAGAAAAGCGGCGATGGTCACGCGCGTGTAGGACCACACCACATTCAAGATGAGCTGCGAGCTGTCGTACTCCTCTCGGGAGGTGAAAGACTCAGGGTTTAGGGTTTAGGGTTCAGGGTTCAGGGTTTAGGGCTTCTGGGATAAGGTTCTTTTTAGCGATCTGGCCGTGTGGCGTCGAGCCACAGACCGTTGGACCCGGCAACTCTATATAGCATATATATATATATATACATATATATATATAAACATAAATAAATAAATATATATATATATATATACATATATCTGTCTCTCTCTCTCTCTCTTTCGGTTTAGGGTTTGGAATTAGCGTTTAGGGGTGTAGATCCAGTCTCCAATCTTGTTCGAGCACAGACTTCTTGAACAAATCGAAACCAGATGAGGCTATCCTGAAAACCCTCGACCCTCAACCCACCTACCTAGTTGCTGAGTACCCTTGGCCAAAATGGCTAACCTCTCAGTTATGGTGAGATTATATACTCCAAAAGGGTAAAGGTTCCCTATTCACAGCTACGAAGCCTATAAAACATACTGGAATCCTCTGACTAAACCCAAACGCTAAACCCTAAACCCTAAAGCCTGAACCCGAGACCCTCCGCAGGGAGGCGCCTCGTTCTTGCAGATCTCATTCCTCAGGGCTTTTTGGTGCAAGTATACAGGGTTTTGAGAAGCCTGGAGAGTCTAGGGTTTAGGGTTTAGGGTTTAGGGTTGTAGGGTTTAGGGTTTAGGGTTTAGGTTGAGGGTTTATGGTGATGTGTTGGGCTCCGGGCTTAGGGTCCCCAGAGTCCACGGCGACACCAAAGAAACCCCACGATGAAGGTGAACCGAAGCACTTAGGTAGCTCAAGGACAGAGGACGTTCCCGAAAGCCTAAACCCGAAACCCCTAAAACCCATCCAGCCCGAAAGCCCTGCAACCCTAAATCCTTAGAGCCCGAAAACCCTAAAACCCTAAAGCCCTCAAACCCTAGAGACCGAAAGCCCTAATTAAGCCCTAAAACCCTAGAAGCCCTGGAACCCTAAAACACTACAGCCCCAAAACCCCTAAAGCCCCCAAACCCCAAACCCTACACCCCAAAGACCCTAAAGCCCCTAAACCCCGCAAACCTCAAACCCCAAACCCTAAACCCGAAAGCCCTGCACACAACAACACGTTGCTCAAACACCCCTAAACCCTAAACCCTAAACCCTAAACCCGTGCAGGATGCAGCGTGTTGGGCGTGGCAAAGAAGGTGGGAAGGAGGGCCAGGGCGATGCACGCGCAAAGGATAAGCACCTGAAAGGAGGTTTAGGCTTTAGGGTTTAGGGTTTAGGGTTTAGGGTTTAGGGTTTAGGGTTTAGGGTTTAGGGTTTAGGGTTTAGATTTAGGGTTTAGGGTTTAGGGTTTAAGGTTGAATCCCATAACATTAAGAACATGTTTCGCTTTCATTTATCGGATGCACCAATACAATCCCAGCGCAGCACCGAGAACACCGTAACTCAAGCCCTGAAACAATAAACCTAGGCCCTGAGGCCCTGAAACCCTAAGCCCCAGGCCTGAAAACTTTGAAACCCTAAGCCCTGAAACCTTGAGTTTCAGGGCCTGAGGCCCTGAAACCCTTAAACCCTGAAACCCTGAAGCCCAGGCCTTGAGGGGCCCTGAAACCCTAAATTCCAGGCCTGAAGTCCTGAAACCCTAAACCTCAGGCCCTTAGGCCCTGAAGCCCCAAACTTCCTGCCCTGGACCCTGAAACCTGAACCAGGGCTTGAAAACCTAAACTCCAGGCCTGAAGCCCCTGAAACCCTAAACCTCAGCTCCTGAACCCCTGAAACCCTAAACCTTCGGCCCTGACACCCTGAAACCCTAAACTTCAGGCCTGAAACCCTAAACCCTAAACCCTAAACCTGAGGGCCTGAAGCACTGAAACCCTGAACCCTCTACCCTGCCAACGAATTTAAGGCCCAAATTGGGCTTTTTCCGACGAATTTCATTAAGGTTTAGCCCAAATTGGGCCTTGCCGACGAATTTCATTAAGTTTTGGCTGGGCGCATTTTGGTTTAGCTTAAATTGGGCCTTACCGACGAACTTAAGGCCCAGATTCGTCGGCAAGGCGCATTGGCCTTGCCAACGACTTTCGTTAAGGTTTAGCCCCGCCCAAATTGGGCCTTGCCGACGAATTTCAGGCCCGACAAGGCCCGTTCTGGGCCGACGAATTGGAGGTTAAAACCTTCAGGAAAATGGCTGTTTCGGGACCCGAATTCATGTCTTGGCCCCCGGGCCCTGGATGTCGAAAAGCCACATGGGCCCCTTTTAAGTTCACATAAGCTTATCCCTGCATAAATTATATGGATCCCTTTCTAAAATCCCCTTAAACTCACCCCTTGTTCAAATCACATGGATCCATTTGAAATTCATATAAACTCATCCCGTTTTGCTAAATCATGAAATTCATATAAACTCATCCCTTCATCATATCGAGCCCTGCTATATTTATATAAACTCATCCAGACTAAAACCACATGGATCCTTCCTAAATTATACAAATAAAAGCTTCTCCCTACAGTATTAAAAACATATAGAACCCCCGACCTTTTAAACAAGCTTAAAACCGCTTCGACGGCTCTTTTTGGGGTGAGGGGGCCCACACACCAAAGCAGGTGCAACAGTTAACATTTAACCCTAAGCCCTGATTAGGGTTTAGGGCTTAGGGTTTAGGGTTTCGGGTTTAGGGTTGGTTGCGGATTTGGGGTTCAAGGAAGATCTCCATGCAATCTGACCGGAAACCCTGAACAACGGGTGGTGAGCGGGATCCTGTTCTCACTGCGGGTCCTTCTCACAAGTATCTGGCTTCAGGAATTGAAAACCTAAAACCTAAACCCTAAACCCTAAACCCTAAACCCTACACCTTAAATCATAAACCCTATGCCCTAAACCAACCGCGAAGACCCCGAGATGGAAGTGGTGAAGAGCAGCTTGCTGAACTCTAAAGGTGGCCCTAAACCCTACAACATCCTCCCATGCCCTACCCTAAGGGTCCATGTACCTAAATATGGAATACTTGGGCCTTAAAGTACTTCCTATAGAAGGACTTTTGGGTCTAAGTATATAATAATAAGGTACATGGACCCTTAGGGCTATAAAACCCAAAACCCTTTCTTGGTGGCCCAGTCACCATTGCATAGGAAAGGGGCACCCCTGCTTGGGTTGGTGACTTTCTAAGGGAACCCATAACCGAAAACAGGGGGGGGGAGGGATAGGCAAAGATGTGCATCTACTCCTCGTGCAGTATCCAGATGATTCTACCCAAGCCCTGACTCTTTTGGGTTTAGGGACAAAGGGTTTAGGGCTTAGGGTTTTGGGTTCAGGGTTTAAACGCCATAACCCCCTCAAAGCCCTCTAAACACCACCCTAAACCCTAAACCCTAAACCCTAAACCCTATACCCTAAACCCTAAACCCTAAACCCTAAACCCTAAACCATGAGGCCCATCTGCAACCATGCCACGGGCATTCTCGGGTTGTTCGTGGACTCTTTCGGGCCGCAGACGAGCCTGATAGACAACAACTATGGAGGGTTTAGGGTTTAGGGCTTAGGGTTTAGGATTTAGGGTTTAGGGTTTAGGGTTTAGGGTGTGGGTCTCTGGGTTTGGGGGCTTTTACGAGCCCGTGGGGTTTGTAGAGCTTGTTTCATTTTTGGAGTTTTTTGGCTTGTGTAGGGGCGTACGGGTGCAGGGTGCGGCCTGGGCGGTGTGAAGCTTCTCAGCAACTGAGGACAGAAAGTGTGGGCACTTTCTTTTGTAAAATTTGCATTTTAGCATGGGCTATAAGTCCCGCATTTACAAGTATAGTGCAGCGGCCGTTCCTTGCAGAACAAATCGCATCAAACGTATTTCTTGATGCCTTGCGCATCACACGCAATTGCAGCGACCCCCAAAGTTTCAAAACTAAGCCGTCTCCCCCCCGAGGTTTCAGCTCTGAGCATTGACTCAACTACTAGTACCAAAGGACAGTCCTTACACATGTATACATATATATATATAATACTTTTTCAGATAGATACCTATGCAAATTTGTAGATCTAGATCTTCGCTGTATCTATATCTGCTTATACATATACTTATACATATACATACATGAGATATGTATGCATATATATATATATGTGTATATATCCCCCCCCCCCCCCCCAGGGTCCACCCCCAAGGCTTTTCAGAATCTCCTCACTCCACATATATATATATGTGTATATATATACTCTTTCTTATACATGCAGATGCAGAAAGCGCTGCAAATACCGAGGGTATTCCTGTTACAACGATTGTTTCAGACTTCTTTTTTGACAGCGATGTGTACATGCAGATACCAGAATGGACTACCAGGATCTGGTGGTTCGTTTCTGGTGTTACCGACTTCGTTCTTATGGCGCTGTGTGTGTATGTCTGCGAAATGCGAATATGGCTTGCCTGAAACTCAGGAAATAGAGACAGTACAGCACTTTCGCCTGTGCAGACTGCAGAAGTGCTGTGCTGTCCCTATTTTTTGCTTGCCTGGTGACGAGAAATAGGTACAGTACAGCACGTTCGCCTCTCCAGACTGCAGAAGTGCTGTACTGTCCCTATTTTTGGCTTGCAGGTACCAATAATGTGCTGTACTGTCCCTAAAAAACCTAAAACACCAATCTTTCCAGAACTACCAGCGCCCTGGAGCCCGGTAGTTCCAGAAGGATTGGCTTTTTAGGTTTTTTAGGGACAGCACGGCGCTGCATTGGTACCTGCACAGTACAGCACTTCTCCAGACTGTAGAAGTGCTGTACTGTCCCTGATTTTGCTTGCCTGGGGACGAGAAAGTCGGGACAGTACAGCACGTTCGCCTCTCTGCAGAAGTGCTGTACTGTCCCTATATTTGCTTCGCTTAGTTTGTTTATATCTTGAGAATCCCAGGATGTGGGGAAAGGACATTTGCTCACAGTATTCTCGCGTCCCCCGGACGCAAGCCCTACAAACATAGGCATACCCCTATGAGATGTAAGGTTTAGGGATTGGAGCCTCAAGCCCCATAGGGTTATAAGCTTCTAATCGTACAGGTCATGCCCAAACCATAAACCCTGCACCTTTAAACCCGAGGTCTGGGCATGTATACCTTCAGCGCCCTAAAGACCCTTAAAACAACTCTATGGGTTTAGGCGTAAAGTGCCTAAGTCTTAAAACCTAAACCCTTAAACCTTAACTCTGTAGGGTTTAAAAGTTAGGAATTAAGTTGTAATTGCCGGCATGAGTTTAAATGCCTTAATCTTAAACCCTAAAACTGTCAACCTTAACCCTATAGAGCTCAAAGGTTAAGGGACGAGGCTTAGTTGCTAAACCCTACAGGTTTTCAGGGCTTCTCTTGAAAGCCCTAAACCCTTAACCGATAGGGTACTGTATAAGAGAGTAAGCCTTGAAACAAAAACAGGAGCACAGCGAGGGACAGGGTCCACCCCTCACCCCCTCCCCACCCCCCCCCCCGCCCCCCCCTACCCCCCCCACCCGCCCGCCCCCGCCCCCCTCCCCGCCCCACCCCCCCCCCCCCCCCCCCCTCCCCCCCTTTGTAAGCAAACTTGCTGCTTATGTGTGACAAAATCTCCTTCCAACCAAGATTTAGTTACCAACTCATGCATATCTTAAAAGCCTGAACCTTAAACCCTAACTTACGGTTTAAACTCTATGGGCTTGAAGCCTTAACCCCATAGGGTTTGACAGGTGAAGGGCTTAGGTGCAATTGCCGGCTTACGTTTAAATGCCTGAATCTTACACCCTAAACCTTTAAACCTTAACCCGATAGTAGACGTCAGGAAAGTCAAGACTACACTCGGAAGGGTGGATCATCGGGGGGGGGGGGGGGGGGGAAGTATATATATATATATATATATGGTCACCCCCCCCCCCCCCCATGATCTAGGTTTTGCTTTGTCCCTATAAAAACCCTCGTAAATACCGATAAAAATGACATGCTGGCTATGCTAGGCGATGTCCTGTTTTTGCACGTCTAGTCCTATGCGAGAAAACCTGTAAATAGTGAAAAACGCGTGTGTTTAGCACTACTTCCACATCACCGCATAAAAAAACACACCAAAAACACAGGAAAATGCAATTTGGTAAACATGTCTATGAATTATTTGCATAGGACAGGCTTATAAACACAGAATTGTATGCAAAAAACTTCTTTTTTGCAGAATTTGCAAATTTTGACACAAATCCAAAAATCCAAAAATCCAAAAACTCAAAACCATGGAGCCGGGAGGCAGCCTTTTTTGGATTTTTTGGTTTTCTCGAGGTTTTTTGGTTTTTTTTTTGGAAAAATCCAAAAAAAACCATGGTTTTTTTTGGATTTTACTTGCTCCTGGCCTCAAAAACCTAAAAAACACATGGTTTTTTTGGATTTTGAGTGAAAATCCAAAAAAACCCTCGTGTTTTTTTTGATTTCAGGTGGTTCTGGTCTCAGAAACTAAAAAAACACATGGTGTTGTTTTGGATTTTCACTCAAAATCCAAAAAAAAAACCATGTGTTTTTAGGTTTTTGAGGGCAGGAGCAAGTAAAATCCAAAAAAAACCATGTTTTTTTGATTTTTCCAAAAAAAACCAAAACAACCTCGAGAAAACCAAAAAATCCAAAAAAGGCGGCCTCCCGGCTCCATGGTTTTGATTTTTGGATTTTTGGATTTTTGGATTTTTGGGTTTTTTTTTAAGCAAATTTTGCAAAAAATGCTTTTCTTGTATAAAGAATGTGTATTGTTATACGTTGTTTCTGCTAATGTGACTGCCTTGCACACACACAGAGAAAAGCACACAAACACACCCACCATTCGTTTTTTTTTTCAATTCAGCCTATTCGGTATGCAGGGCGTGGCGTTAACATGTAAAGTTCCATTAGATTTAATTACGAATGAGGCTTAGAAGAGGATGTCTTGGGATGTGGCGTCTTAATATGAAAAGTAATAAAAAAAAGAAATAGAGAGGGTTTCTTAGGGTGTGGTTCTTTTGAGGATGTGGACCTGCAATTCAAAAGTCTAATTGGACTTAAAAAAGAGTGGGGCTTCGAAGAGGATGTCTTGGGGTGTGGCCTCTTAATTTAAACGTCTATTTAAGTGGAATCACAAAGGAAGTCCAGTTGAGGATTTCTTAGGGTGTGGTGTTTTAGTGCAAACCTCAAATTACATTTCATTACGAAGTGGGGCCAGAGGAGACTTTCACAGGGTGTGGTCGGTAAAATAAAATTCCAAAGAGGTAGTAACGAATGAGGCTTAGAAGGGCGTGGCCTCTTAATTGTTTTACTTGGTTTGGTTTTACGAACGAAGCTGTGGCTTTACCATACACAGGTCTTAGGGTGTGGCCTTTTAAATTCTGTCCAAAGGGGTGTGGCCTCTAAACTTAAAATTCAATTTAAGTGGAATTCCAAACGAGTCCAGATGAGGATTTCTTAGGGTGTGGCGTTTTAATACAAACCTCAAATAACATTGTAGTATGAAGCGAGGCCAGGGGAGAATTTCATAGGGTGTGGTCTGCAAAATAGAATTCCAAATAGGTATTAACCAATGAAGCTTAGAAGAGGATGTCTTGTGGCGGGGCCTCTTAATTTGTTTGTTTGACTTGGGTTTAATTTACTAACGAAGCTATGGCTTTATCATATACAAGTCTATTGACATTTCACTAATAGGCACCAGAAGAGGATTTCATAGGGTCTAGCGGTTAAATATGGAATTGTAAGTACATTCAAATACGAATGGGGGCTCATGATATAAATTTCTGTCCAAGAGTTACATACGAACCTAGCCTAGGTCAGAACTTCTTAGGGTGTGGGCTTCTTACCTAGCATTATAAACTTCTTACGAGATTCTGTTACGAACAGGCCCCAGAATGGTGTGGCTTTTTTTAATACAAGCATCTTGGCAAATCGAAAATAGGTCTAATTACAAACGAAGGTCTAATGAGGATTTCTTGGCGTGTGGCTTTGTAATACAGAATTCTAATTAATCTTCATTACAAATAGGTGCCAGAAAGGGATTTCATAGGGTATGGTCTGCAATATAGAATTCTAACTCGGTTTCATTGCGAGGAGGATGTCCTGGGGTTGGCCTCTGAATATACACTTGCTTTACTTGGGTTCAATTACGAACGAAGCCCAGAAGAGGATTTCTTAGGGTGTGGGCTTACAATATGAAATCAAATTGCGTTTCATTACGAATGGGGCCAGCGAAAGATTTCACAGGGTGTGGGAAAAACAAAAATGTTCTAAATAGGTATTAATCAATGAGGCTTAGAAGAGGATGTCTTGGGGCTGGGCCTCTTAATATGTTTTTTTACTTGGGTTAATTACGAACGAAGCTGTGGCTTTATCAGACACAAGTCTACTGAAATTTCATTAAGAGGGCCCAGAAGAGGATTTCATAGGGTGTGGCCTTTTCAGTATAGAATTCTTTTCGTAGGGTGTGGGCTTCTTATGTAGAAGCATTTTCTCAATAAAATAGGCAGGAAGCCCAGATGAGGATTTCTGAGGCTGTAACCTCTGCATATAAAGCTCTTGTGAGATTTTGTTACGGACAGGCAGGCCCCAGAAGAGGATTTCATAGGGTGCGGCTTTGAATTGGCAAATTTAGATTTCTAAAAAAATTTTACTACGAATGAGGCCAGTGGCCTTTTAATTTTCATTCCGACTTAGGTTTAAATCTCGCTTCGATGGGCCCGAAAGGCCTTTCGACCTAGATCATGGGGGGGGGGTGAGCATATATATATATATATGTATATTGTTTTATCTAATGTTTATTTATATTTATATGTATATTCATATATATATATATATATATAAGTATATCTTTACATTGATATTTATTATTCATTTTATTCTTGATTTATTGAATTATGTATTATGACATCTATATATGCAAAAAAATATGTATGTACATATGTGTATACCGATCATACCCTTGCAACGCACAAATAAAGTGTCCCAGGTGCATCCACTGGAGGACCAACTTGAGGAGCGAGCAGGTGTGCTGCAAGACGCCGAAGGCCAAGACCATCCTAGCTGCAGTTTAGGGGTTAGGGTTTAGGGTTTAGGGTTTAGGGTAGCCCTAAACCCTAAACCCTAAACCCTCCAACTCTACGGTCCGAAGACCCCCAAATCCCCAAACCCTTCACGGCCACAGGCGTGCGTGCTCGGCAGAAAAAGGTTGGGAAAAAGTGTAGAATGCGGGAGGGGGGAGGGGGGTTTAGGGTTTAGGGCTTAGGGTTTAGGGTTAGGGCTTAGAACCGAAAGGGCTTGGGCTTGACTCCCTCCACTCCCAAACCCTACATGTCGCGAAGCCCTCCTGAAACCCAACCCCCACGGGGTGGGTACAGGGTTTAGGGTTAAACCCCTAAACCCTAAACCCTAAACCCTAAACCCTAAACCCTAAACCCTAAACCCTAAACCCTAAACCCTAAACCCTAAACTATAGGTGTTAGGGTAGAGGGTTTAGGATTTAGGGTTTTAGGGTGGGCTCCTTCGGCGTTGGGAGGGTTGAGGGTCGCTATGAGGTTTCATGGCGCAGCAACAACTCAGGAGGTTGAAGGGCATTACAAGGAGGGGGGCCCCCGTACTATACGATGAAGGTCTGTTTTGAATTTTGACGTTTTTTGTCGTTTCTTATAGTTAATTTCTGATTTTTGTTTTTTTCCTTGAGGGGGGGGGGGGGACTGCTGGCTTGCTGTACCTACTTCTATGTGGTTAATGGCCTTAGAAACGTAAACGACACAATTTGGGGCCTTCATCACTCCACCATGTAGGAAGGGCCGTTTTCTCCTCTAGAACTAGCTAGCTAGAGTTTCGCATTCACCTGCTTGTTGGACTGGCCGGGCCTCCAAACTACCCATGATGACGGTCCAGTATGTTCCCCCTAAGCCTTACATTGTTGGGGGGGTGTCAGGTAGCTAGATACACGTGCATTAAGCTTGATGACTCGATACGATACAACCCCACTTCCCCCCCCCCCAAGGAAAAACAAAAAGAAACATCTTCTGAACAATAAATACGAACTGTTCCATACCTGAAGATATGAACATTAATAAACTAAAACGCTGATCTTGCACTCGGACAATCTCCAATCTTGATGCAGCAAGCAAGCCTGTCCAGATTCTTCTGTCGAGTGGCGGCGCTGACGTCGTCTGGTCATATTTCCGATAGCTCTCGCAAACATAACCGGACCTTGGCTAGGATGGGCAACCCCAAACCGCATAAACCCTTGAACCCTAAACCACAACCCTGAACTCCAAAACTCCTAAACATAACCCTTGAATCCTAAAGCCTAGCGGATTATGGTTCGCGGCTTGTGGGGGCTTTTCGGCGTCAGCATGATGCTGGACATGAGAGAAAGGCGTCCATGCCCCTGTCGCGCTGTGTTGATGTGTGAAGTCCAGAGTTGGCGGTTTAGGGTTTAGGGTCAAGGCTTTAGGATGTAAACCATGGAGAAGGTGCATGATCTAAATGATGGGCGGGTCTCAATTCTACTAGTTTCCTCTTTTCGTGGCATGTGTTGCTCAAAGCAAGCCCTGAACCCTAAATCCTCCTCAGGTTGCGGCGCGCAGCAAAGCCCACGAATTTAGGTGAAACCTAGAACCCAAATCCCTACAAGGGCCTTCGCGTCTCCGACTTGCCACAGAAGCCGGTTTAGGGTTTAGGGTTTAGGGTTTAGGGTTTAGGGTTTAGGGTTTAGGGTTAGGGTTCAGGGTTCAGGGTTCAGGGTTCAGGGTTCAGGGTTCAGGGTTCAGGGTTCAGGGTTCAGGGTTCAGGGTCAGGGTTCAGGGTTCAGGGTTCAGGGTTCAGGGTTTAGGGTTTAGGGTTTAGGGTTTAGGGTTTAGGGTATAGGGTGTAGGGTTTAGGGTTTAGGGTTTTAGGTTTTAGGGTTCAGGGTTTAGGGTTTAGGGTTTCGGTTTTAGGGTTCAGGGTTTAGGGTGTGGGGTTTAGGGGTTTTAGGGTTTGGGGTTTAGGGCTTTCTACTCCAAGGCACACGGAGGGGTTCGAGCTAATGGAGACAATGCTGTAACACAAGGCGATGATGCCGTACCACGCCTGGGCATTGCATTCTACAGGAGGCTCAAGTGGGGGTTTACGAAACTAAGGGACCCCTAATGTAGTCCCCAAAATAGTAGTATTCCCTGTAAAAGGACCACAGAAAGGTCACGGAAGCCCTCACGTGTGGTTGGGGGGGGGGTGGTCAGGTAACTCGGATAGGGAGAGGCCTTGAAGAAAAACAGCTTGACGCACGGGCTGATCCCCCCCCGCCCCCCCCGCCCCCCCCGCCCCGCCCCCCCCGCCCCGCCCCCCCCGCCCCGCCCCCCCCGCCCCGCCCCCCCCGCCCCCCCCCCCCCGCCCCCCCCCGCGCCCCCCCCCCCCCCCTGTAACCCTAAGCCTTCTTCGTCGAACGAACTGTTTGGGTGGGGGGGGGGGGGTGGGGGCAGGAGCGGGGGGGGGCTGGGGGGTGGGCGAGGCGGCGGGCGGGACGGAAGGGCGGGGCGGGGGGATCCTTTGGCTCCACACACACGAAAGGCCCTCACAGTGTCACAGACACCTTTGACAGGGCGCAGGTTTAGGGTTTAAGGTTTACCCAAACCCTGAACCCTGAACCCTAACCTTAAACCTTAAACCCTAAACCCGAAACCCTAAACCTAAACCCTAAACCTTAAACCCTAGAGCATGAACGATTGCTGCCCATGGCGCAAGCAGCTGCTTCGCGGGGCACTTGAAGTTCCTGGGCTGAATTAACACCCGGAAGTAAGGTTTAGGGTTTAGGGTTTAGGGTCTTGGGTCTAGGGTTTAGGGTTTAGGGATTAGGGTTTAGGGAGATTAGGGTTTAGGGTTTAGGGTTTTGGATTTAGGGTCTTGGGTTTAGGGTTATAAAGAATGTTTAGGGTTTGTAGGGCTAGGTTTGAGGTTAAGGGTTTAGGGTTTAGGAATAACTGTTTAGGGCTGAGGGCCAAGGGCAGGGCCAAAGTTACTATACACTGTGTAGGTCCACTGATCATTCGGGCTAGGCTGCAGCGTGTCGATCTGTCGCGCAAGCCTCTGCAAACGAACCTGACCCCCTAAGCCCCAAGCCCTAAGCACTACACACGGACCCTGAACCCTAAACCGTTTAAGTTCCCACCCTGAGCACAGAAACTAAGAAAACAAGAATGGCCTGAGACCCCACACTCCACGTCATCGAAGCGCAAAACCCAACAGCCCTAGAACTGCTCAGTCCCGAAGCCCTAAACCCTAAACCCCAAACCATAAACCCCACATCACCTTAACCACCGTATGCCATGGAAGCCTAGGCTATCCGATCGTAGCGTGTGCGTGCACGCATAACCACAAGAAGGGAGTCTAGGCATTTGGGAGCTAAGGGAGTTCAGGGAATTTAGGGAGTTTAGGGTTTGGGGAGTTTAGAGTTTAGGGAATTAAGGAAATCTAGGGAGTTCAGGGTTTAGGGGTACCGGAATCTAGGGAGTCTAGGGTTTCGGGAGATTAGGTTTTAGGGAGTTTAGAGTTTAGGGCTTATGGCCGACAAAGGCGCCACTTCCTGCGAAGCAAGACCAAAGCGCAGAGGAAGAAGAAGCCTGCTTCCAAAGAGGACTCATTAGGGTTTAGGGCTTAGGGTTTAGGGTTTCGGTTTCAAGAAACAGTCCTAGAAACATCCATAGAACATGGGGGGGGGGGTTTCCGAAACTACGGGGTACCTTGTTGGGGTCCATATTTGTAAGGGAATCCTACTATTTGGGGATCTATATTAGGGGTCCCCTTATTGTCGAACCCCCCATATAGGGATCATGCTTGTTGCGATGTTAACTGGTGATGATGATGATGTTGGTGATCTGAATATCACTATTTAGGAACAGAACCAACGCAAGTATCAGTATCAGCTTTGGTTTTTTAAGCTCAGAACAATGTTTGTACTCATATTCGTGTTCGTGTTAGAACTACTATGGTTTTATGTCTGAGTTTAAGGAGAAATTCTTAATGGAGCCCCCTTTGCAAGATCTTGGTGGGGGCTGTGAGGCTAGGGCTCTGAGCGCGCGTCTCGAGGGTTTTGGGGGGTTCATGGCTTTTGGCTTGTATTCGGGACCCTTAAAGCCTAAGGATTGCGGGTTATCTGAGCCTAGTTTCACGGGCCCTTGATATGGCCCGTAACCCTTGAAAGGGTTCTGACACTGTATAGGGTCTATAAGGGGCATATAAGGGGTACCTTTTTTGAGGGCCCATACTAATTGACCATTAGAGTTTATCGGGCTTAGGGTGGCGCACCTGCTTGAAGGTTCATGGTACATATTCACCAAATCTAACTGTACTTATCACCCAAATTATAACCAGATTAGGGCACTTAAGGGGCCTATTTTAGTGGGCTACAAGTACTGTTATCATTGGTTAATAAGTCACCATGAACCTGCAAATAGGACTGGGGGCTTTTGGGAGGCCTGCGCAGATGCCAATAACCTTAATTAGGCTTAAGTGGCCTTAACTATGCGGGGGAACCTTGGGGGGGGGGGGGGGGGGGGGTGGTATAGAGGGGGATGGTAACCCTAAACCCTAAACCCTAAACCCTACACCATGAGTTTAAGGTTTGGAGCCTGCGAAGATGCTGGCGGCATCCGAGGTGAACTGCACCTTCGTCAGCGCAGCCTTCGAAGGGCTCGGGGCGCGGTGGACTCCCTAAACTCCAAACCCTAAACCCTAAACCCTAAACCCTAAACCCTCAACCCTCAACCCTAAACCCTAAGCCCTAAACCCTAAACCCGAAACACTAAACCCTAAACCCTAACCTAAGCCCGAAACACCCAGGTTTAGGGCTGAGGGTAGAAGGTACCTGCCCTGCTTGCCTAGTAAGGACGAGTAAGGTTGCGTGGGAGGGGATGCCACATCTGCCCAGCTCCCAGATGACACCAAGCCCCCTTGCACCCTAAATGACGTCCCTAAACCCTAAACCCTAAACCCTAAACCCTCAACCCTAAACTAAACCCGGCCGAAGCTCGAGGCTGGATTCATGGTTCCCAGACTCGTTGAGGGAGTACGCGGTCACGAACCTGAAAGACGAGGTAAGAGAATCTCAGATTTGGGTTTAGGGTTTAGGGTAGGGTTTAGGGTTTAGGGTTTAGGGTTTAGGGTTTAGGGTTTAGGGTTTAGGGTTTAGGGTTTAGGGTTTAGGGTTTAGGGTTTAGGGTTTAGGGTTTAGGGTTAGGGGATACATGGCCCCTGAATACGGCCCTTAACAGGGGACCCCTTATATACCCCGCGCACACCCTATACAGCCCAAGGGCCTTCGAGGCTTTAGGGTTGAAGGTCGTTGGGATTAAAGGTCGTAGGCTTGTTGGAACCGTGCGGCCAGGCGCAGAGTTCGAAGCTGACATCTAGGGTTTCAGGGTTTCGGGTTGGGGTGGAGCGACTCTATCCCTAGGATAGGCTCTTACGTTACGGTTTTGGAGTACGATGTAATCTCATTCAAATCAAAAGCTGTGCTACCAAAGAGATCGGCACCCAAACAAAACTACAAGCATGGCTGTTGGGTTGGCTTTTTGCTTTCTTTCATGGGTACAATAAGCCCTAAATTCGAACACCACAGCCTAACCCTAAACCCTAAACCCTAAACCCGAAACCCGAAACCCTAAACCCGTAACCCTAACTCTCTGGGTATGTGAAAAATCATGGGCATGGGGGCCTTAAGGGAGGCGGGGGGTTCATGGGGTGGCTAGGTACATAGGGAACCTTGGGAAGCTGAGGGAGCCTTAGGGTGGCCTAGGGTTTTAGTTGGGGTTTAGGGTTTAGGGTTTAGGGTTTAGGGTTTAGGGTTTAGGGTTTAGGGTTTAGGGTTCAGGGTTCAGGGCTTAGGGTTTAGAGTGTTAGGGAACCTTGGGTTGCATACACCCCCATTGAACCCCCTCTCCCTTAAAGACCCTACAGTCCCTACAGTAGGGTTTAGGGCTTAGTGTTTAGGGTTTAGGGTTTAGAGTTTAGGGTTTAGGGTTTAGGGTACGTACACGTCCGGCGCCGATGGTTGAGACCCGCACCGGCATGCGTAGCGCGATGGAGGGAGGCCGCTCGCTTCTTCGCCAAGGGTCCCCCGGCAAAGTTCTAGTTACAACCAAGGCCACCCACCAGACATGCGTCGGCGTTCTCCTGCAAGAACGGCCAAACCCCAAAGCAAGGACTTCCAGAATCGCCAAACATACGAAACCGCGCCCGAGAGGCGACGTCACCAGCCACCTGCAGCCTGAAAACCCTAGATTCCGAAACTCTAAACAACCCTAAGAAAAACAAAGGCCCAAAAACCCTGAAAAGCCCAAACCCTGAACCCTAAACCCTCAACCCTGAGCCTGAAACCCTAAACCCTAAACCCTACACCCCCAAGACTTTAAACCTCTCCTTTTGCTGGCCATGGGGGCATGATGGGCCCCGCGAGGATCAGCCCGAAGAGAACAGCGGTGGCCATGAGCTCTGCCGCGTCGGGGTCGAACCTGGCAGCGTGTTTGCAAATTGCTCATTTTAAGTTGTTGATACAAGATTTTGCGTAAGGGTCAAAAGTTTGGGGTTTGGGGTTTAGGATTTAAGGTTTTCCGCGTTTTCATTTGAGTTCTCACAAGATGAGGGCGCAGCGAAGAAACTTCCAAGCTTTTGCAAGGGCTTAGACTTTTCCTTAGCTTTGGAGTAGACCCTGGAAAAAAAGTATATACTTTTTAGGTAATAAGTAGCAATAATAGGAACCCAGAACCAAAAAAAGTATTAAAGTATAGTACTCCAAAACCCAGTTTCGGAGGGGTTCAACCTGTCTCTTTGGAGTCGGTAGGCTCCGGGAGTTTGGGGTTTAGGGCTGAGGCTGAGACCTTGTGATGTTAGCAAGATGATCAGCATCGTTAGTATAGACCCCTAAACCCTAAACCCTAAACCCTAAACCCTAAACCCTAAACCCTGAACCCTGAACCCTAAACTCAAATCCGGAAGGGCCTGCTTGCGAAGACGATGGGTGCAGAGCTTGTGGGGATCGCCTCAGGAAGTACGCGGAGCGAACCAGGGGACTGGGGCTGGTCCGGGTTCTACGAATTGTTGAAGAAGCCACCCCCCCCCCCCCCAAAAAAAAAAAAAAACAAATGAAAAAAAAAAACAAATGTACTTTTTACATATTCTTCCTTATAAGGGCCATATGGGAATGATTACTTTTCATACATGTTCTTTGTGTGTGGGTGGGGGCCTTAAGCAAAGTCGCAGGGCATTTTGGGCTTACAGGGTTGAGGGTTTGCGGTTTGGGGTTGAGGGTTTAGGGTTTGTTTAGGGTTGAGGGTTTAGGCCTTGGGGCTTAGTCCTTGTGTAAGGGCTCAGCAAGGCCATCGAAGCCTGCAGGTCTTAACCATGAAGCCTAGGGTTTAGGGTTTAGGGTTTAGGGTTTAGGGTTTAGGGTTTAGGGGTTAGGGATCTTCAACTACCCCTCCCCCCCAACATGTTAGCTTGCAACCTTAGCGATCTTCAACTACCCCGCCCCCCCCCCCCCCCCCCCCTTGGCACCATTTAAGGGACTCAAAAACCTCGAACAACAACTTAGGGCCTACTCTGAGCCCTAGGTTTAGGGTTGAGGATTTCAGGTCTAGGGTTTAAGGTTTAGTAATGAATTCCGTGCGAAGACCCAGGTCAGAGATCCGGTGCTCAAGGCAAACTTCGGCCCAGCCACGCCGTAGAAAAAGGTGAAGTCGCTCAGGACTTTCACTTGATCTGGCTCGGCCTGGTTGAAGCTCTAAACCCGAAACCTCCCGATCCTAAACCCTAAACCTTAAACCCCAAACCCCAAACCCCAAACCCTAAACCCTGAACTGGGCTGCAGGGGTGTGCAAAGGAAGTTTGGGTTGTTGAAGAGCTGGGGTTTCGGACTTTCGGAGAAGGCGTCTGGGTTGGGGTTGTGGAGCCACCCATTTTTCTGGGGCAACCTTAGGGACCCACGATAACTTAAACCAGATGCAGGAGTAGTTTAGGGTTTAGGGTTTAGGGTTTAGGGTTTAGGGTTTAGGGTTTAGGGTTTAGTAACCTAGGAATCAAATGGGTGCCCGTTTTGGTTTTAAGGGGATGATAAGGAGCCCCAACCCCAAAAAAACAGAAAGAAGGGCTTACTCCGGGTCCGAGTGAAGTCTCACAAAACCCTATAAGCCCACTATAAGCCCTGAGCCCTAAACCATAAACCCTAAACCCTGAACCCTGAAGCCTAAACCCTAAACCCTAAACCCTAAACCCTAAACCCTAAACCCTAAACCCTAAACCCTAAACCCCTACGTACCTCTCCCGCAAAGAGGCCGAGGTGCCTCATGGCTGCTGATGAAGAGCGTGCCGAAGACGTAGCTCAGGTAGGCACACACCACCACCTGCCAAGGGATTTAGGGTTTAGGGTTTAGGGTTTAGGGCTCAGGGCTTAGGGTTTAGGGTTTAGGGCTCAGGGTTTTGGGAGAAGCCGCCCTAAACCCTACCCTCTGAATGTAGTTGCACCGCAAAAGGGTGCCCCTTATATGCCCCTTATATACCAAATACAACCCACGGGCCCAACACTTCGGAACGATTGAAAGGAGGTGAGGGACCAATTTTAAGGCCCAAGAAACGACCCTTGGATACCCCAAACCCTAAAACCCTAAACCCTAAACCCTAAACCCTAAACCCTAAACCCTAAAACCCTAAACCCTAAACCCTAAAATCCTAAACCCTAAACCCTAAACCCTAAAAACGAGGGAGATACCCTCTACCCGAAAGCCGAAGCAAGGCTCCACCTGACAGCTGATCAGGACCTAGACCCTAAACCCTAAACCCTAAACCCTAAACCCTAAACCCTAAACCCTAAACCCTGTGGGCTTTTGTTTAGGACTCAGGGTTTTACACAAGCACCAAGCCTCGGGTGGAGTGGCAAGCCTGTTGGGGAAGGGTTGTAAGTTTTAACGGTTTAGGGTTTAGGGTTTAGGTTTTAAGGCTGGGATGATCCCCCTTATACTAACAGCCCTCAGTCGGGATTATAATTGGGGGGGGGGGGGGGGTACGATAATCCCTATTAAGGACTGTTAGTATAGGGGGAACATCCCAAGTTTAAGGACACATATTCTTTCGGTCCAGCTTTCAGCCCTTAGTCGGGATTATAATTGGGGGGGGGTACGATAATCCCTATTAAGGACTGTTAGTATAGGGGGAACATCCCAAGTTTAAGTTATTAAGGACACATATCCTTTCGGTCCAGCTGCTGAGAGAGCCGATGGTGCAGGGTGGTATTTTGTACGTCTTGCACCAATCGTGCACATCGGACAGAACGGGCTCCAACCTTCATCGCACAGAACCCTAACAAAAGCTAGTGATCCCTATATTACCCTTGTGAGTTCGACTTTTGTCTTGCTGTTTTTTTTTTTTTTTTTTTTTTTTTTTTGGGGGGGGGGGCTCTGAAGTATATAGTACCCCTAAATGACCCTTGTAAGGAAGACTTTTGTTATTCTAAACCCTAAACCCTAAACCGTAAACCCTAAACCCTAAACCCTCAACCCTCAACCCTCAACCCTAAACCCAAAACCCTAAACCCTAAACCGTAGCCAGCCTTCATCAGGACGAGCCCACAAGGCCAGACGGCCAGCTGCGCGGAGTTCAGGGACGTCCCCGTGAGAAACCTGGTTTGGGGTTTAGGGTTTAGGGTTTAGGGTTTAGGGCTTTTCGGGTGTGTTGCGCCGAGGGCGCCAGACTTTTGAGGGTTTGGGGTTTCGGATATATGTAGGGTTTCGGATTTTTAGGGTTTGGGGTTTAGTGTTTCGGATGTTTAGGGTTTAGGGTTTGGGGTTTAGGATTCGCAGGGCGTAATGTTTTCAAGGACTATCATGCGCTTGTTTTTGGGTGAAAGACACAGGGCTGTAGAGTCTATAGCCAACTTCAGGTTCGCGTCCAGGGTTTGGGGTTTCGGGCTTTGGGTAGCTGAACCATTTGGGCAGGGAGTGTTTGCCTAACCCTAAACCCTAAACCCTCAACCCTCAACCCTAAACCCTAAACCCTAAACCCTAAAGCTTGGGAGCCTGTGATGACCCGAAACCCTAAACCCCGAGGGCAGAGGGTTCCTCTCCCCTTGTGTTCCTTAGCTTTTAGTTCGTTTATTTTATATCAAAAAAGGGGTTTAGGGTTTAGGGTTTAGGGTTTAGGGTTTAGGGTTTAGGGTTTAGGGTTTAGGGTTTAGGGTTTAGGGCTAGCCCGAGTCACCTACTCATGAGGCAGGCTCTTCCGCGCGAGTCCCGAACGCTGCGCATATGTACAGAAGCGACCGGCTATGAAGTTTACGTCTATGCAAAAGCGCGCCCCCAAAAACCCCAAACCAAAACCTATAGAGAACTTGGCACCCTAGCAAGAATTATCATTTTAGCTGTTCCTTAGGGGTTATAGCAACCAACAAACTTAAAGACGTATTTCTAAACCCTAAACCCTAAACCCTAAACCCTGAACCCTTTACCCTAAACCCTAAACCAGTAACCAAAAGATTGAAGTGCATGTCCAAGAACCCCAAACCAAAACCCTGAACTCAAAGATGCTCCGGCTCCCGACGCCAGCATCGCAGGTCGAAGCCCTAAACCCTAAACCCTAAACCCTGAACCCTGAAACCCTAAACCCTGAACCCTAAACCCCAAAGTCCAAAGTCCAAAAGACCAAACCAAAACCCTAGAACCCGAAGACCCTAAACCCCAAAGGCCTCAAAACAACAAACGAACTTCACCCACGCCCTGAACAAGATCAGTCCCTAAACCCTAAACCCTAAACCCCATGAAGCCGAAGAACCGAAAGGTCGAGGGCTGGGCTCTGAAACTTCCAAACTTATGGGATTTGCTTTTGAAGGTTACATTTTGGTACTGGGTTCAAGGGTTTAGGGTTTAGGGTTTAGGGTTTAGGGTTTAGAGTTTGGGGTTTAGGGTTTAGGGGTCAGGGTTTGGGGTTTAAATCTTGGTACTCGGGTTTAGGGTTTACCAGGCTTTGGTGGAGCTTCCTTTAAGGGTGGTCAAGCCTCCGAAGCCGAAACGGTTTTTCGCAGCCCGGCAAGGAAAGACTTACTGTTGCTTAGTAGGGAATGAAGGAATGAGCTACCCTATATCCCCCTAGATCTACCCGTTAAGGGATTTCTATCGGGTACCCTATATCCCCCTATATATACCCCTTTAAGGGATTTCTATAGGGTACCCTATATCCCCCTATATATACCCTATAAGGGATTTATATAGGGTACCTCCTTCCCTCATTCTCTGCTAACCAACAGTAAGAATAAGCCATCGACGGGGAGCAAGGCCAACATTGCAAAGGGCCCGGTGAAGAGACTGGGAGGAGGCTGGGTGCTTCGTCTGGTTTTCAGGGCTCAGCGTTAAGAGCTTGTGAAAAGCAAGCAGATTACAAGGTTTCTGGCATCTTACAGGGGGCTCTTACGGTTTATAGGGTGGAAAGGGGGCAGAGGATTTTATGGTAGGGTTTAGGGCGTTTGGGGGTTCAGGTTGTTAGGGGGCAAGCGGTGTTTAGGGTTTAAGGGTTTTGGGTTTAGAGTTATTGAGCTTTAAGGTTTCAGGTTCAAGCAACTGCAATTTGCTTAAGAACTTCCACAGTCTGTTTGAAAAGAAACATGTCAATCCGAATCCCTGGAACAATATTTTGAAGTTTTTTATGTATTTATTTTGTTTTTTTTGGGTGGGCCTCTTAAGCAACTAGTAGTTTAAGGGTTTGAGGCTTTAAGGCTTTCAAAATTTAGGGGGGCCCATGCCTCAAGGAACTTTACCTTGGACCCCCCAAGGTGGTACACTTTTGTGTTTGTGGTTTAGGTTTTAGGGTTTAGGGTTTAGGGTTTCGGGTTTAGGGTTTAGGGTTAGGGTTTAGGGTTTAGGGTTCCTTTTCAAGGGAATATGAGGGCCACATTATGTGTATATTGAGAAGAACCAGTAGGTTTACAACCTCAGTGGTACGAGTCTTAACCGCCTGAAGCCCTAAGCCCTAAATCCTAAACCCTAAAACCAAAACCCTCAACCCTCAACCCTAAACCCTAAACCCTAAACCCTAAACCCTAAACCCTAAACCCCCCAAACCGAGGAGCTCGATGAGGTCCTGAAACGGAGATGGCAGCTTCAGCTTGCCATCGACCTTGACAAGCCTGGGAGCTCATGTATTCCCCTATATATAGGGTTTAGGGATTAGGGTTTAGGGTTTAGGGCTACTAACCCATGAGGAGCTGAAGGAGAGGGGGGTTTCGAGTTTAGGGGTAGGATTTGAAGCGTAGGGTGTGGGGTTTGGGGTTTAGGGTTTAGGGTTTAGGGTTTGGGGTTTAGGGTATCTAGACCCATCAGTAACCTAGGAATATTAAAAAAGGGCGCTACCCAAAAGAAGTAAGTAAGGGCCTACTCTGGGTCCTGGGGTATAGGGTTTAGGGTATAGGGTCTCGGGTGTAGGGCTTTGAGGCTTGAGTGTAGGGGCGGAGGGGGGAGGGGGGGCTAAGCTTTGGCTGGCCTCCCTAACTGGCTGGATTCTCCAGCGGGAAAAAGTTCAGGCTTGGGTTGTAACGGAAAAAATGAAAAACACTGTGGCAAAACACTACACATCCCCTCCGACCCCTAAACCCAAAAAGGGTTTAGGGGGGTTTAGGGTTTAGGGTTTAGGGTTTAGGGTTTAGGGTTTAGGGTTTAGGGTTTAGGGTTTAGGGTTTAGGGTTTAGGGTTCGGGTTTAGGGTTTAGGGTTTAGGGTTTAGGAATTCCCACGCCCCCAACCCAAAAAGGTCAAAGTGCGACGTGCGCAGAGTATGTCCCCAGCATCAAGCATGAGACATACTGTCGGTGATCTTTTCAGAAGTCCGGCAGAAGGGCGCCAAGGAGCGGGGCTAGGCAGTTCGTAAGGGATCTGCTAACTGTACTTGCTGTACCTATTCAGGCCTTCAACCAACAACACGCTAACCCTAAACCCTAAACCCTAAACCCTAAACCTGAACCCTAAACCCTAAACCCTAAACCCTAAACCCTAAACCCTAAACCCTAAACCCTAAACCCTAAACCCTAAACCCTAAACCCTAAACCCTAAACCCTAAACCCTAAACCTTAAACCCTAAACCCTAAACCCTAAACCCTAAACCCTAAACCCTAAACCGCCGACGCGCGGCATGCCACCCAGCGCCAGCTTGAAGACCAAGCCCAGGCAGGTCATGACGATCACCGGGTTCGTGGCCAAGTCCTTCTGGGTTTAGGGTCTAGGGTTTAGGGTTTGGGGTTTAGGGCGGTTTAGGGTTTAGGGTTTATTGGGTTTAGGGTTAGGGCTTTGGGCTTGGGGTTCGGGGTTTAGAGTTTAGGGTTTAGGGTTTGGGTTTAGGGTTTGAGGTTTATGGTTTAGGGTTTAGGGTTTGGGGTTTAGGGTTTATGGTTTAGGGTTTGGGGTTTAGGGTAGTTGCATGGTCCCTTAACATGGGACCTTAACAGGGGAGCCCTTTTGTACCCCTTATATACCTTATACAACCTAAGGGCCCATACTTCAGAACCCGTTTAAGGAGGTAGGGGACCATATTAAGTGCCCAAAAAGCTACCCTGAGAAAGTCCTCAGGAAGGTGTTGGGCTGGGTTTGGGGCTTTGGGGTTTAGGCTGCGAATTTAGGGCTTCGGAACTCTCAACGCAGTGAGGTCCTACCTTCCACCCCTACAAGCATAACTTGCCGAAACTGCTGCGGAAAAAAAAACACTACTTTTAGGGACGCAAGTTCGCCTGGTTGAACACCTACATTATTAGCTACTTGGGGATCCCACCACGCCCAAAAAAACCCACCCTCAGCCCTATACTTATAAAAGCACCTAAAGCCCAGAGCCCCAAGCTCAAAGCCCTAAACCCTGAACGCGCAACCCTAAACCCCAAACCCTAATCCCTAGACCCCAAATCCTAAGCCCCAAATCCTAACTAACGTCAACTCCATCACCCATAGTGCCTGAGCGTTGTCCTTACTGGCTGAGCTTTCTAGGGGGGGGGGGGGGGGGGGTCAGGAAAATTGTTAGGGGGGGTTTTAGGGTTTAGGGTGCAGGGTTTAGGGTGAAGGGGTCAGGGGTGAGGGGGGGCAGGGGTGAGGGGGGGCAAAGGAATAAGGGATTAGGGTTCAGGGTTGTTGCCTTTGCCCTTGAACGGCTTTGCAAGACCGACACATGCTCCACAAACCCTAGAACCCCCCCCCCCAAAAAAAAAAAAAACCTAAAAACCCAGCGCCCGAAAAAACACAAGAAAAACCCTAACCCACAAAAAAAACGCGCCAAACCCTGAAAAAAAACATGTAAAACCCTGGAGGCCCTTTAAAAAAAGAAAGCACTGAACGCCCCGAGCCACCCAAAGGTGCGCCAAACCCAAAAAACCCCTGTTAAAAACCTAAACACTGAACCCTAAACCCTAAACCCTAAACCCTGAACCCTGAACCCTGAACCCTAAACCCAAAGGTGCTCCCCAAGTCGCGCGCAATATCGTCTGCATCACCTTCCAGGGCGACAGCTGAGCCTCGCTGGAGCTTCCTGAACGCCAACGGTCACGGTTTAGGGTTTAGGGTTTAGGGTTTAGGGTTTAGGGTTTAGGGTTTAGGGTTTAGGGTTTAGGGTTTAGGGTTTAGGGTTTAGGGTTTAGGGTTTAGGGTTTAGGGTTTAGGGTTTAGGGTCTAGGGTCTAGGGTCTAGGGTTTAGGGGGATTTAGGATGGTTTCGGGTTTAGGGTTTAGGGTGGAAGGTACGGTCAGGAAGGGCTTTACAGGGGTTAGGGTTAAGGGTTGCGGGTCTGGCTTCACAACCCCTTCAACCTGCAGATGGCCTTTCAAAGCACCGCCGATGGCAAAGGCAATCATCGTCAGGGGCACCTGGTATTCATCCTAGTCATCCTAGACCCTAAACCACAACAGGAAGATTGAACCCTAAACGGATATAAGTAAAGTATAAACAAAATACAACATATAAACGAATAAATAAATAAATATATATATATATATAGATATTGTTTATCTATCTATATATATATAAATACATATATACATAATATATATATATATATAGTTATACATTCCTTTGTTTTTTGGGGTGTAAACCCCCTTACGAACCCTATAAAAAACCGAAAATCCCGCAGACTGTTGGGTTGTGGCGCAGAGGGACCCTGCAAGCACGAGATACTGAGGGCTCAGGGTTTGGGGGTACCAGAGATCTTGCAAAAAACCGGGGGGTATAGGTTTAGGGTTTAGGGTTTAGGGTTTAGGGTTTAGGGTTTAGGGTTTAGGGTTTAGGGTTTAGGGTTTTAGGGTTTTAGGGTTTTAGGGTTTTAGGGTTTAGGGTTTAGGGTTTAGGGTTTAGGGCCCCCCCCCCCCCCCCTGACACTGCACTCGGGGCGCAAAGACAAAGGAGCCCACCACAGCATTGCCCGCGATGTAGACCTTATGTTTTTGTTGTGGCATGTTGTCTGCTTAGCTTTGGAGTAGACCCTGGAAAAAAGTATATACTTTTTAGGTATAAGTAGCTATTATAGGAAGCCAGAACCAAAAAAGTATTAAAGTGTAGTACTCCAAAACCCAGTTTGTTTTATGATTGTGATTGCTCTTGATATTCTCATGGTTGTTATGATTATTGGCATGTCTATTTTGTGATTTATTTTGATTCTCAATTACATAAATATTTGTTCGGATATTCACCGCATCTTTCACACTCTATTATTGGTAAAGGAGTACCCCCGAATCTTTGTCTAGAAACACACCAGTCATGTAAAGTTATGTCTAGTTTATGTCCTTGATCTATTTCAAATAATTCGTTAAAAGAAAGACGTTTGTCAATTTTAACTTTAGAATTTTCCCGGACCATGGCACATCGCCACCCCATGGCGGGCCCCACATCCCTGAAACAGGTGAGCTGTAAGAAAGTGTCTATTTGTACAATAATCTTTCTTTAGAAGGATTCGAATCATTTTTCTATTAAAAAAAAACAAAAAATTGTTTAAATGAAGAAAAAAATAACTTCTTTTCCTAAATGCAAACCTGCTTTTATTAGAATTTTAGGTTTTGTAACACAAGCTATATCCATACCTGTTATTTTAAATGACAGACTCGAAGTAGGTAACATAAATCCAGAATTTGCCTCAGAATGGTTATACTGCTATAGCACTATGTTTCCGGGTGAGAATGAGCCGAAACTGCAAGAAAATGGCCGAAATACAGGTTTCGACCTGGACAAGGTTCGAGCACAAGAACCCCCAAAGACCCAAGAGAATACGAGAGGCCGATGGCTCTTCTGTCAGTGTTGTGTTTGTTGTGTGGTTGCTCGTGGATACCCTGCATCCATTTGATCTAAACAAAGAATTTTATATTTTTTACTTTTGCACCACAACCAGATTTCAAATCGTTTTCATTCAAAATATTACTTAAATTGAAAGAAAGCAGATTACAAGTATGATAAAGATGTTTCTTACCGTTGTCACAAGAACCAAAATTAGTGAACAACTGTTGACACAAATTACCACTTAATATTTTTCCATCGTTTATAGTAGTTGGTTGATTTGTTGGTCTTTTAGTTGGGTACCCCGTTGGTTTTGCAGTTGGTTTATCAGGTGGTGCATATGTGTCATGCTGTGAAAAACACTGCACATTTGGACTTAAATAACATCCACGAGATGTCAAGCAACCTGGCCTGATACCATAACAAACTGTTCCTGTAATCAACCTATATATTTCATGTTCAAATTCACTTTTTTATCACCTACATTTTGAAGTTTATTTTCATCTTCAATGGTTGGACCAGATAATATGTTACTATCTTTTTGTTAACGTTCAATTCTTTGAAATACTTTTTAAACTTGCTTTCACTCGTGTTTAGGTTTCTATATTTCCCTTCTAATTTATCAGTAAAATAGTCATATATTTTCGATTTGAATTTACTGTGAATTCGAAGCCCATGTATAACATATGTGTAAACCATTTTGTGGAACTCAATTCGTTTCACATTCATTATCAATTAAACAGAAAAAATGAGAAATGATATTGATCTTTATCAATTAGTGATTTATATGTTTTATTTGTGTGAGCGAGCGTGTAGTGATTAGACCACTCCTGCGGGTCACACTTGAGCTCGCCGCGAGTCGTTTGGAGCTTGTGGATGCTGTAGTTGCTGTCTGGAAGGTCTGGATTCTGCAGTAGTAAGTACGTGACATATGAACATGTATGAGCTCAGAGGTTTTGTGTCTAAACCCTAAACCCTAAACCCTAAACCCTAAACCCTAAACCCTAAACCCTAAACCCTAAACCCTAAACCCTAAACCCGGGGAGGCTTTGTGGGTGTAGTGCATGCGGCTAGTGTGGGTTGAGGGCTGCGCCAAGAGAAGCTCAGGCTATGGCCTGTGGACCGAGGACCCTGCAAATAAGAGTCCTTCTGTACAGTCCCAAAACCCTAAACCCTAAACCCCAAACCCCAAACCCTAAACCCTAAACCCTGTGTCCAAAAAGGCTTCCAGATCGCGCAACACAGCTATATAGCGGCGTGCTCACCAAATGGGGAATCCTTGGGCCTTAAAGTTCCTCCTATTTAGGGACTTTAAGGCCCAGGTACATAATAATACGGTACATGGACCCTTAGGGTTAAGGATTCGGGGATTGTAGAGTTCATAGGGTTCACAGCATCCTGTTTAGGGCTTGGAGTTGAGGGTTTAGACTTTATAAGCTCTAGAGTTTTCTCTAAGCTTTGGAGTTTAGCATTGAGGGTGTAGGGCTCAGCTTTTGAGGGGTGTAGGGTTTAGGGTTTAGGGTTTAGGGTTTAGGGTCAGGTCGAGGGTCATCCATGCCATAGGTATCCCCGTACAGGGCATCGATGACTGGGAAGCCAATGGCGAAGTCATTGGAGGCGACCTCGGGAGGAGGAACAAAGGCTCTGCCGGTTTGGGGTTGTTAGGGTTTAGGGTTTAGGGTTTAGGGTTTGGGGTTTAGGGTTTAGGGCTAGGGTTTAGGGTTTGGGGCTTATGGTTTAAAGGGTTTGGGTGTTTCAGGGTTTGCCCTGAACCCCACGGAGTCCTCAACCCGCTATCCTCATGTCCCTATGATCTCGATTATCCTGTTCATGCCAAGAACCCTAAACCCTAAACTCGGCTATCCCTAAGAGACCCATGCCTCAAAAGTCCGGCCCAGGGCCCCGTGTAGGGTCTCCTAAATATACAGGGCCACATCATAGCAGGAAGGTTTAGGGTTTAGGGTTTAGGGTTTAGGGTTTAGGGTTTAGGGTTTAGGGTTTAGGGTTTAGGGGGTTTATAGGCCTTCCAGGATGCACACAATCAACCCCGAACCACAAGTTCCCCAAACCCTGTAGACCCCAAACTCCTCATGAGAGCCTACTCTGGTTGCTAGCCCTAAACCCTAAACCCTAAACCCGAAACCCTAAACCCTAAACCCTACAGTGTACCCCTGCAGAGCTATTTTCGGAAACTCCTCTGGCCCTCTGCTGTCTGGGAACGGCAAAGAACGCAAAGACCGAAGCAGTCAAAATGCGCTGCCCGGCAGACCTGCCACTCGGTCCATAAGTCGTTAGGGACCTGGGGTTTAGGGTTTAGGGTTTAGGGTTTAGGGTTTAGGGTTCGTGGGCTTTCTTGGTTTACAAGATACCAGAGACTCCGATGCACCTTCTGAGGAAAAACATGGAACTTGCATCTGCCTCAAGAACTACATAATTACGTGATACTGAAGACTTGTGGTGGACTTTCGATTTTTGATGACTTTATGATTCCAGAAGCCTTCGCCCCTTGGCTCAACAAGTATCTGCAACACCTGAAACAGGATCGAAGAGCTACTTAAGAGAACGCCCCCCCCCCCCCCCCCCAACAAAAAAAAGTAGCATGGAGATATTTCTTCCTTGCAAAGGTAATGTGGGATGATTATAACGTATGTCATCAGGGTTCTTAAGCACATAGTAGGTAGGGCCTCTTGGCACCCCGAAGCCCTAAACCCTAAACCCTAAACCCTAAACCCTAAACCCTAAACCCTAAACCCTAAACCCTAAACCCTAAACCCTAAACCCTAAACCCTAAACCCTAACCCTAAACCCTAAACGCCCTAAACTAAGAGCCCCCGGTGCGACAGGGAAAACCCGGAAGGCGTGAGAACCTATTTAAGCCCTGAGCCCTAGCCGAAGAGTCCTTACCCTTCCGGGTTTAGGGTTTAGGGTTTAGTTTAGGGTTAAGGGTTTAGGCCTTCAATGCACAACTTCTGGTCGCTGCTCTGACGAGCTCCGCACTTGCGCAAAGATCGGACCCGGTTTAGGGTTTAGGGTTCAGGGTTTAGGGTTTAGGGGTTAGGGTTTAGGGTTTAGGGTTTAGGCAAAACCAAGTCCGGCCGTGCCACGAACTCACCATCTAGTGACTGTGACTGGCCCTCCCAGGCCCGTGGCGTCCGAAGTGATGTAACCCCGAATCGCGGGACGTCTTGGCTCGGGATACCAAGGCAACATCACAGGCATGTTTTAGGGTTTAGGGTTCATGGTTTAGGGCTAGGGTTTAGGGCTTAGGGCTTAGGGCTTAGGGCTTAGGGCTTAGGGCTTAGGGCTTAGGGCTTAGGGTTTAGGGTTTAGGGTTTAGGGTTTAGGGCTTAAAGTTCAGGGCATACACACCCGTGTTAGCCCGAACTTTCGGGTGCTTCGTCTGGTCACTTGGGTTAGGGGTTTGGGGGGGTTTTCCAAGTGTATCAACATGGCTCTATACCCCTACATCAAAGGGTGTTCTGCACCATTACCGTGGGTAGTCTGAGCTACCCTGTACCCTGTACCCTAAACCCTAAACCCTAGACCCGAAACCCGAAACCCCAAACCCTAAACCCTAAACCCTAAACCCCAAACCCTAAACCCTAAACCCCAAAATTTCGGGTCTGGAGCTGAGGGTCTCGAACCCCTGGCCTGCTTGGCTTGTAGGCAAGGAAGGCCAGCAGCCACGTGAGGACCTGCACGTCATAGGGATTCGGGGTTTAGGGGCTTCGGGTTTCGGGGTTTAGGGGTTAGGGCTTTAGGGCTTCGGGGTTTGGGGTTTAGGGTTGGGGGTCTAGGGTTTAGGGTTTAGGCCTCCGGCTAGCTTCTAGGGCTTGTAGTGTTTGTAGGGTTTAGGGTTTAGGGGCTTAGCGGCCTCTGGGTTTCCTGAGCCCTGTACAACCCCTCTGTAGCTTCAAAAGCAATGTTAAGGTGTTAACCCTTGGGTTGAGGGCTTATGTAGATTTCGGGATAAGGGTTCGGGGTTTAGGGGTTAGGGTCTAGGGTTTAGGGCTTAGGGCCCTAAGCCGGACGTAGGGTCATGCAACGTGTGACATCCTACTACATGGTGCGCGGCGTGTTCACGCCCCTACAACGGGAAGCATGTTTTGGGGAAGGGGGGTTCAGGAAACACTGGCAGGCGTGGGTTATTCATGAAGTAGAGTCATTTTGGTGATTTGGAGGAGGGCCCTCTCACACTACTGGGTTTTTTTTGTCAGATAGGAGTTTGATGGCAGCAACAGGATTATGATGGCAGGGCGGCTTGCGGAGGGGCATGTCCGGAAGTCATCAGGGCAGTGACTTTTTTTTTAAACACTGTAAATACCAGTGTTTTGGGCATGGTCGCCAAAGGCAAGGACGCTTGTGAATGCTTTTCTTGTTCCACATCCTTCCGCAGTATGTTGTACAAGCGGCGGAAATGCTGTAAATACCAGTGTTTTTGGGCGTAAACACCAGTGTTTTGGGCATGGTCGCAAAAGGCATGGACGCTTGTGACAACGTGTCTTGTTCCACAACCTTGCACGGTGGGTTGTACAAACTGGGAAAACGCTGTAAATACCAGTGTTTTGGGCGTGGATGCAATATGAATGATGTTCTTATCCCCCCCCCACCCCCACCCCCCCCACCCACCCCCCCCCCCCCCAAACCCGCAAGGAAAGAGGAAATGCCTGAGCAAGTGCTGAAAAAAGTAGGGGCGGGAACCCGCCGCGTTCCTACTACATGGCCGCTTTGACTTGCTGCTGCGTCTCTTGACCGTGCATTCTCGGCTACTGGAACCCCGCCCCCAAATCAACCTAAACTCCACATCCACATCCACATCCGCAAAACCCTGATCAAGTGGAGAGGCCGACAATCCGAAACAACACTGAAGCCTAACCCTAAACTCTAAATCCAGAACCCAGAACCCAGAACCCCAAACCCCAAACCCTAAACCCTAAACCCGAAACCCTAAACCTTGAAGACCTAGGTGGCCAGCTGGGAACCCAAAACCCTAAACCCTGAAACGGGGCCACCTGTCGTGCCTCTTCTTCACACCTACCCCGAACCTTAAACCCTCAAGCCGCATCCGCTGGGTGCAACAGGGGTGTGGAGTACCCCGTACAGAGGGTTTAGGGTTGAGGGTTTAGGGTTTGGTTACCTACCCAGCTCAGAAGGCCGGCCCTAGACAATGGAAAGCCAGGCCGCCATCACAGAGATCTTGCCTAGGCTGCATGCAGCAATTACCTGGCGAGAGGTCGCCGAAGAGTTGAGCAGGACGACGGTTAGCGTTTAGGGTTGAGGGTCTAGGGCTAGGGTTCAGGGCTGGACTAAACCCTTGCACCCCACATGCCTTGCATCCGTACAGATGATGATGCATCCGTTTGCAACGGGAAGGGGAGGCAAGAACACCCCCACATGCCTTACTCAGGGTTACCCCCCCCCCCCCCCCCCCCCCCCCACAACCCTGAACCCCAAAACCCCAAACCCCAAACCCTAAACCCTAAACCCTAGACAAGAAAACGGCTTTTGGATTCTTAAGCTAGGCATCCTTTACCCCGAGACCCCAACATCCAAAAACCTGAACCCTAACTTCAAAGTGCCCTGTGCGCCCACAACCCACAAGGGTTAGGGTTTAGGGTTTAGGGTTTAGGGTTTAGGGTTTAGGGTTTAGGGTTTAGGGTTTAGGGTTTAGGGTTTAGGGTTTAGGGTTTAGGGTTTAGGGTTTAGGGTTTAGGGTTTAGGGGTTAGGGGTTAGGGTTTAGGGAACCCCCAAACCCCACACCCTGCGAGTACAGGGATCAATGACGATTCCATCGCAAATGGTTCGACGTCAGGACTCCGGACCACTACAAGGCTGACGGTCTCTAACCTTAACCCCTCAACCACCCAAAATCCTAAACCCTCAACCCCGAAACCCCAAACCCCGAACGCTAAACGGAAATGAATAGCCCCATGTGCTGATTCAAAAACATTGGCTGTTTCACTTGTATGGAACGGATTGACAAACCCCAAGCCCGAAACGCCAAACCCCAAACCTCAAACCCTGAACCCCAAAACCCAAAACCTAAACCCCAACCCCTAAACCCTCGCACCCTAAGCCTTAAACCCTAAACCCTAAACACGAAAACCCCAAACCCTAAACCCTAAACCCCAAACCCTTCGAGTGGGGAGCTCCCCGGGTCTGTCTTCCAAGGCGCAGAGAAGTGGATCGAACCCAGCTCTGCAGTAGCAATGGTGTTGAAGATTAAGAGCGGAAAGGCAATCCTTCGCGGGTTTAGGGTTTAGGGTTTAGGGTTTAGGGTTTAGGGTTTAGGGTTTAGGGTTTAGGGTTTAGGGTTTAGGGTTTAGGGTTCAAGGTTTAGGGTTGGGATGTTCCCCCTTGTACTAACAGTCCTTACTAGGGATCAGAGTACCCCCTGTTAGAATCCTTGTTAAGGACTGTTTGTAGTATAAGGGGGGAGCATCACAAGTTTCGGGTATAGTAGGGTTCAGTAGGGTTTAGGAGGGCTTAGGGTAGAGTAGGGTTTAGGGTATAGTAGGGTTTAGGGCCCTAAACCCGCAACTCTTAAAAAAACCCTAAGCCCTAAACCCTAAACCCTAAACCATAAACCCTAAGCCCTAAACCCTAAACCCTAAACCCCAAACCCTAAACCCTAAACCCTAAACCCTACACCCTAACCGGCATGGTAGGGTTCAGTAGGGTTTAGCAGGGCTTTGTCGGGTTTAGCAGGGTTTGCCACGGGCTTAGAAACTGCAGCGCCTGAGAAGTCGCCTGCATGAGCCGGAGGCTCCCACCCAAAGGCCTAAACCCGTTTATTGAAACTATTAAGGGTTCAGGTCCGGGGAAAGTTTCGAGGAGTTTCGAGGAGCTTTTGTTCTGGATTTTTTCTTAAGAGCTTCAAGTTACATGGGCTTGAGGGTTTAGGGTTAAGGGTTAGCAGGGTTTGCAGGGTTTGCAGGGTTTCGGGCTTTCAGGTTAGGGTTTTTCCGGTTCAGGGTTTAGGCTTTCAGGTTTGTGGACCTTAGGGACGTTGCGATTTGAGAACCCAGGACCTTCTTTCTTGGGAGGTATCCGTACCTCGTATCGGAGGTGCCTACACTCTTTGGAGGGATTAGGGTTTAGGGTTTAGGGTTTAGGGTTTAGGATTATGGTTTAGGGTTTAGGGTTTAGGGTCTTAAGGTTTCTCGATCTCTCTGCAATCAAGCGTCGAGCCAACGAAGAAGCCCATGCCTTTGACGTCACCCTCTTCTGGGATGATCAGCTTCCTTGCGCCCCATGCCCTCAATCCCTGAGGGAACCCGAACCCTAAACCCGAATTGCTAAACCCTAAACCCTAAACCCTAAACCCTAAACCCTAAACCCTAAACCCTAAACCCTAAACCCTAAACTCTAAACCCTAAACCTACAACAAGTATCCTTAAACCTTGCCCTGAAGCCTATATGGGGGGGAGGGGGTGAAGCAGGCGTGGGGGGGTCCCTTTCTTGCCACTGTAGTCTGAGGGCAGTTTCATGGGCCCTGAGGATGGTCCCTAACTGCCTAAACCCTAAACCCTAAACCCTAAACCCTAAACCCTAAACTTTTTATGGGCTATTAATTTGTGTAGGGCATGTAGAAGAGCTGGCAGCCTACACTCTCAACCCCAACCAATCCAAGGCCCTAGCCCCTACATGAACCCTAAACCCTCCAAAACAGGCCAAGTTGTCCTCAAAAGGAAAAACGAAACAAACTCAAAACACACAGACTCAGCAACAACATAGAGAACACAGAGCAGTTCTCAATGCATATACGGAGAATAAGAGGACGAACGGACCAATTGTTCATCCTAAGCAAAGTGGCATTGCTTGGATTAAATGAGGGGCCCTCTTTTGCCAAAGATATGTCGGTTCCTAAGCCCCTAGCCCTAAGCCCTAAACACCAGCTGTCTTAAGCAGGAGTAAGAGTAGAGAGTGAGGACGGAGAGGGCTGCAAAACCCTAAACCCTAAACCCTCAACCCTCAACCCTCAACCCTAAACCCCTAAACCCTAAACCCTAAACCCTAAACCCTTGCAAGCCCCAAAGAAAATCAAGACCTAGGCCATGGGCCTCCAATGTTTAGGGCTTCTTGGTGTCGGGTTTAGGGTTCAGGGTGTTTAGGGTCTAGGGTCCAAGTAGTAGGTCCTCTGGTTAAGACTTCAGGCCCAGGGTGTACCCCTCTTAACCCTAAACCCTAAACCCTAAACCCTAAACCCTAAACCCTAAACCCTAAACCTGCAAGGGCCCAGGGCTTCAAGCCTCTGCCTTGCTGTGCCAGGCGTCAGGCGAATGCAAAAAAGGCCGAGAAGGATCGCCAGCATGGTCCTGAGGAGAGACAAGGGTTTTAGGGGGGTTTTAGGGGGTTTAAGGGGGCTTTAGGGGGGTTTAAGGGGGTTTAAGGGGGTTTTAGGGGGGTTTTAGGGGGTTTAAGGGGGCTTTAGGGGGGTTTAAGGGGGTTTTAGGGGGGTTTAAGGGGGTTTAAGGGGGCCGAGACTGGGTTTAGGGTCTAGGGGTTAGGCAGTTTAGGGCTACGGATTACTGTTTAGGGTTTAGGGTTTACGGTTTAGGGGGGGGGGGGGGGGGGGGGGGCGTCGGCTTTAGGTTTCGGCCCGACAGCAGGGGCGCACGTTTGCGTTGAGGGTCGGCTTCAGGGCTTAGACCCACCCACCCCCCCCCACCCCAATGCCCGCCCAACAAAGCCGAAAGCCGCAAACTCCTTCCACCCTATACCCCCCCCATGGAGCCCCAAGAACTCCTAAGACCCAACCCTAAACCCTCCAGACCCAAATCCTGAGCGCGCTCTGAGGGGTTTAGGGTTTAGGGTTTAGGTTTAGGGTTTAGGGTTTAGGGTTTAGGGTGTAGGGTTTAGGGTTTAGGGTTTAGGGTTTAGGGTGTAGGGTTTAGGGTTTAGGGTTTAGGGTGTAGGGTTGAGGCCCTGAGGCCCGAGCACCAGGAGGGTGTTGAAGAGCCGGGTGGTGGGGCTGGCGGATGACTCCATGGCTGCCATGCCACAGTCCCAGGGACCCCTCGTGTATTTTTCAACTTAGCCAAAGGCCTCGTGGCCTACGATGGAGTTTGGGGGGGGTTTAGGGCTTAGGGTTTTGGGTTTTGGGATTGAGCGTTTAGGGTTTAGGGTTTGAGGGTTTAGGGGGTAGGGTTTGAGGGTTTAGGGCTCCTGCAGTTTAAGAAGGACTTCGGAAATGAGGATGTAGGGCTCTACGAACTTAGGGATGTAGCATTCCGTGTATTTATAGCAAGTTGAGGCTTCAGGGCCTTGAGCTCAGGGTTAAGGGTTTGCAGTTGACCTAAACCCTAAACCCTAAACCCTAAACCATTGGGGGGCTCTCGGGGTTCATTTTAGCTTGGCTCTGGTACCAGGGAACGAGCGCCCTTCACGCTTGAGCAGCGGCATTAGGCCCCCAACAACCCTAGCGGAGAGCAACCCGACAAGGCCCAAAACCTTCCCATCCCCTACACCGTCAACATCCAGCACTAAACACCTCTAAACTCCATCACCCAAAACCCGGAGCCACAAAAGCCCAAAACCCAACCCTACACCAAGCTGCAAGCCACCCCAAGAAACAATTCCAAACCCCAGACCAACACACCCACAAACCCTAAAACCCCCGAGACCCCCCCCCCCCCCCCCCCCCCCCCCCCCCCGCCCCTCCCCGATTAAGACCGTCTGTCAGTTCCCCTGACTCAGCTCTAACCCTAAACCCTAAGTCCCAAAAAACCAAACCACAACCTAAGCACCAAAAAGCCAAATACGCCCTCCTAACCCTATGAACCCTTACACCCTGGGGTGACCACGATCTCAGCCCACTGGCCCACGCCAGCAAGGTTGCTGCGAATAGCCTCGAGGTACTTCGTTTGAGGGTTAGGGTTTAGGGTTTAGGGTTTAGGGTTTAGGGTTTTGGGTTTTTTAGGGTTTAGGGTTTAGGGTTTAGGGTTTAGGGTCTAGGGGTCTAGGGTTTAGGGTTTGAAAGGCTTTGTAGGGGTTAGGGTTTAGGTTTTAGTTTTTAGGGTTTAGGTTTAGGTTTAGTTCAGGGTTAGGGTTTTAGGGTTTTTAGGGTTTAGGGTTTTAGGGTTTTAGGGTTTTAGGGTTTAGGGTTTAGGGTTTAGGGTTTAGGGTTTAGGGTTTAGGGTTTAGGGTTTAGGGTTTAGGGTTTAGGGTTTAGGGTTTAGGGTCCGCCGACCTGGCGGCGTGTTGGATGGGTTTGAGGAGGTGAAAACCTCCCTCTTTCCCTCCTTACCCCCCCACGGGGGGGGGGTAGGGGGGGTCGGTGCACAATTTTTTCGTGGAGGACTGCGCCACCCACACAGCGTAAACAGGCGGTTCAGCACAGGGCCCGGAATCGGCCCTCAACAAAATCAGCGTTTTTGCCCCACCCCCCCCCCCACCCCCCACCCCCCCCCACCCCCCACCCCCATCCCCCCCGCCCCCCCCCCCACCCCCCCCCACCCCCCCCCCCCCCCCACCCCCCCCCCCCCCCACACCCCCCCCAACACCCCCCCCCCCCACCCCCCCACCCCCCCCCCCACCCCCCCCCCCCCCCCACCTGTCTTTTTGGTTGTGCTTCCCCCCCCCCCCCCAAACGTTTCACAAAACTCTGCCTCGCGGGCTGGGATGATCTTCGAACCATGCGAGGACCTCTCAACTATGCTCCAGCGGGGTCGGCGGCTTGAGCCGGAGGCTCTTAAATTTAGGGTTTAGGGTTTAGGGTTTAGGGTTTCGGGTTTCGGGGTTTCAGGCTTTCAGGGCTTCAGGGTTTGAGGGATTTAGGCTGTTGGGCTGGCTGCCAGCATGGAGAGGCTCACCTTAGGGCCCGAAATCCTGATTCCCTCAACCCTGAACCCTAAACCCTAAAGCCTAAACCCTGAACCCTGAACCCTAAACCCTAAACCCCAAAACCCCAATCCCTAAGCCCTAAACCCCAAAACCCTGAACCCTAAACCCCAAACCCTGAACCCTAAACCCTTCCTAGCCCCTAAACCCTAAACCCCAAACCCTAAACCTCAACGGTGCCTGGATGTACCGGTTCTGGGTCTTCTCATCCTTGTTCTGCCTTTGGCAGCAGGGTTTAGGGTTTAAGGTTCAGGGTTTAGGGTTTAATTAGGGTTTAGGGTTTAGGGTTTAGGGTTTAGGGTTTAGGTTTAGGGTTTAGGGATAGAAGCATTTGGCCTGGGTCTGCCTAGACCACGTAAAGGGTGTCCTTTACTCTGCTACTGCCGCAGGCTCCGCCGCGACCACACTACGCTTTTAACACAATCCTCTAGCACTACTAGTACTAGCACTTGTACTAACTTGAGTAACCGTAACAATGGTATTGCTATATAGCACTGCTAGTATACAACTAACGCCTGCTACTCTATTAGTCCTCTTCCTACTGCGACGACGACTACAACGGTGCTGGGGGACTTCCTCCGCCCAAAGTTGGTGCTGGAAGGTGCTTTGCTTCCCGGCTGAATTCCGGGGTTTGTTTTTTCTCTGGGCCGAGTGTAGGGTTTAGGGTCTTAGGGTCTACTTTGGAGGACTTATTCACCAAATATAACTGTACTTCTAACCCAGTTATAAGCCCCTTAAGTGCCCCAACAGTGATAATTGGTTCATGATCCATGAACCTCCAAGTTGGCAAGTAGAGTTTAGCGTTCCTCAAGACTCTTCACCAAGCTGCACCGCGTCCCACTTGGAAAGCACCACCACAGCCGCAGTGCCTCTCCTTGCTTGGCTTTGGTTGCTGTGTTGCCCTGCAAGACCTGAGTCCGAAACCCTGCAAGACCCGAACCCGAAACCTGCAAAGACCTAAACCAGAACCCTGAACCCTAAAAGGCCTAAAGCCCCAAAACCCCCAACCCCAAACCCCAACCGCACAAACCTTAAGACCCCATTATAAGCCCTAAACCCTAAACCCTGAACCTTAAGACACTAAAACCCAAAAACTCACCCCAGCCCTGCAACACACTAGCTCTCAAGCATCTTCTTCAGCCTAAAGCCCTAAAAGCTGCAAAGCCTTAAAAGCCACATACCATACACAGCTACCTCAAAAACCTTGGATGACACTCTAAAACCTTGAAGCCCCAAAAGCCTTGAAGCCCTAAAACCTTGAAGCCACCCTAAACCCTAAACCCTAAACCCTAAGCCCTAAGCCCTAAACCCTAAACCCTAAACCCTAGACCCTAAACCCCCCCGAAGTAGGACAGCATTCAGTCGAAGCTGCTCTTCGATGGCCCGGGCGACGTAGCGCATCGTCTTATCGGGGCACCAGTACTGATCACCCATACTCCGGCTCCGTGTCATAATCTCGCTGGCGTCCAAAACCTTCTTGACAGGGGGATTCCTAAGGGGTTTAGGGTTTAGGGTTTAGGGTTTAGGGTTTAGGGGTTCTTCAGGGGGGGGGGGGGGGGGTAGGTACCTAGGGAACCTCAGGCAAGCTTAGGGAAGCTTCTGAAGAGAGTAGTGCGGAGTATCAGGGAACCAGATCTTGGGGGGAAGTTTAGGGCTGAGGGTTTAGGGTTTAGGGTTTAGGGTTTAGGATTTAGGGTTTAGGGCTCGGGAAGTTTAGGGCTGAGGGAAGCCCAGGGCTTCGAGGGGTTCAGGGGGGGTTTAGTACCGGTCTACTTGGAGGTTCAGGGGTACTTATAACTTAGAACCCCAATTCGAACTGTACTTAGAAGCACCCTAAGTCCCCTAAGTAGGTTATAAGGCAGATGTATAATTGCAAGTTGTGGTTATAAGTACCCATGAACCTCCAAGTAGGCCTTAGGGAGAATTCTTGAGAAGGGAATCAAACTGGAGAGTGCATTACGTTGCAGCTCATGGAACTGCACCTGCCCTAAACCCCAAACTCCCTAAACCCTCTGCAGATCCCTACTAAGCCCTAAGCCCTAAGCCCTAAACCCTAAGCCCTAAGCCCTAAGCCCGAAACCCTAATCCCTAAGCCCAGATGTTCGAAGTGCTGGGCTGTCATTGTGGGGCTGTGGACGGCTTCGCCTACTGGGGTTTAGGGTTTAGGGACCCCCCCCCCCCCCATCCCCCTGCTTGGTCGAAGGAGAGGGAACCTTGAGGAGTAGGGGCTTTAGGGGGTTTAGTTTCTTAGTTGTTGCTCTAAATTTGTTGCCCGGCGTGGGGGTGGGGGGGGTGGGTGGGTTGACAACGCTTAGTTTGTATATATATATATATATATTGAAGGGCTTAGGGTTTAGGGTCGAAAAACGACAAGACAGGAGCAAAAAAGCGGCCATCACCTCGTGCAGCCTGGCAGCCACGAGGGCGACGTCGGCACGCTTGATGGCCCTCCTTGGCTACGATTTGCTTCAGGACCCCCCCCCCCCCCCCCCCGCCCCCACAAAAAAAAAGATTTAAAAAAAAACAAGAGATACATATACATATATACATATATATATATAGATATATAAACATATGTATGTATTTGCTCTTCCTCTGAAGGGCGATACAGAGATTATTGCATTCTTCCTTATAAGGCCCTTATAGGGACTATTGTGGTTGATTCTATTTTTCAGGGGGGTTCTTCGGCAAACAGTAGTTGGTAGGTAGCCCACACTCCAAGCCCGAACCACTGGGCCCACTGAAGCCCTATAGACCCTAGAATGCAAAAACAAAACAACAAAAATACCACTGGGCTCCCAGGCCCTAAGCCCTAAACCCTCGCATCCAACAAACAAATAGAACAAAACACAAAAGGGTTTAGGGCTTAGGGTTTAGGGTCTAGGGTTTAGGGCTTAGGGTTTGCAAAAACGGGCAAAAAAACGGTACCACTGGGCTCCCAAGCCACATAGACCGGTGGATGCCCAGCCACTGCGTCTGGCTTGCGACATTGCCACGCATCTTGATCCTTACTTCTCCAATAACCAAGGGGAAAAGAGGGTTTAGGGTTTAGGGTTTAGGGTTTACTAAATAAGGGAACCCAAACAAGCTTAAAGTTCAACTATTGGCGAAGTAAGCATCCCAGCCGTGTCAATGAAGCGGTAGACGTTGCCATTGAAGGCCTTCAATTCACGCGTTCAAAATACAGGGTATGCAAGGGCCTTAGGGCCTTAGGGATTAGGGGTTGAGGGGTTTAGGGTTTAGGTGTTTAGGGTTTAGGACTAGGGTTTAGGGTTTAGGGTTTAGGGTTTAGGGTCTAGGGTTTAGGCTTTAGAAGTTCAGCTCGTGGTTGGAAGGCCCTAGGCCCTGAACCAGCAGGGATTGCAATGCCGATGCAAACCTGAACCCTAAGCTCAGGTTTAGGGTTTAGGGTTTAGGGTTTAGGGTTTAGGGTTTAGGGTTTAGGGTTTAGGGTTTAGGGTTTAGGGTTTAGGGTTTAGGGTTTAGGGTTTAGGGTTTAGGGTTTAAGGTTCTTCAAGGCAGTAGCGGTACGACCGGACATCCGAGGATTATGGCTGACCCCTCCTCCAGGTAGGCATCCACTGAGTCGGTGGTGCTACCTGGGAGGTCCTTAGCGCGGCGCAGGGTTTAGGGTTTAGGGTTTAGGGTTTAGGGTTTAGGGTTTAGGGTTTAGGGTTTAGGGTTTAGGGTTTAGGGTTTAGGGTTTAGGGTTTAGGGCTCAGGGTTTAGGGTTTAGGGTTTAGGGCTTAGGGTTGCACCCAACCCCCTAAACCTTAAACCCCTTAAGCCCTGAAACCCCTAACCCTTAAACCCCTAAACCCCACATACCTTAAACCCCGTAAGCCCTTAAACCCCCAAACCCATAAACCTTTACCCCTGAAACCCCTTTAAAGCCTAAACCCTTAAGGCCATAAACCCTAAACCCCTAAACCCTCAAAACCTAAAACCCGGAACCCCAACCCCAAACCTTACACCTTAATCCCTATCCCCTGAAACCTACTAACACGTAAACCCCCAAATCCCTTAAACCCGTAAACCCTGAAACCCCTAAACCCTGAAACCCCTAAACCCCTAAACCCCGGAACTCCCGACCCCTAAAGCCAAGAGTCGCTGACGATGCTCCGGTGCTCGCCCACAAGTGCCTAGAATCGGAACAACAACATAAACGCTAGGGTTTAGGGTTTAGGGTTTAGTGTTGTAATTCATGTTGTAGGGTTTTCGTGTATAAGGCGGCACACCCTCAAAGACGCATGATTGAGATGTGTTCACCAGTTATGTCTCGGTTGGGGACGACCATGCCCGGCAATTCAATCCGTCCTAACCTTGCCACCCCCACACAACAACACATCTACGTACAGATGTAGGCACGTTCTGTATATATGTATATATAAGGGTGGTTGTCAACATTAGGGCTCTTTTTGGGATCCCTCTCATAATCCGGCACCTTGTATTTAGGGTTCCCAAAAAAGGGAACATACTTTGACAGCCACCCCTAAAACCTAAACCCTAAACGCGAAACCCTACACATGGTGAGTTCTCCAAAAAAGTCTTAGGGTCCCTGCTTGGGTACCCGAAAGAATAGGGGGCCGCCTTACAAGAAGGACCACCAAAAGGGACCATCCTTTGGAGGAGTGGCGTTTAGGGTTTAGGGTTTAGGGTTTAGGGTTTAGGGTTTAGGGTTTAGGGTTTGGGGTTTAGGGTTTAGGGTTTAGGGTTTAGGGTTTGGGGTAACGCATACGCAGGTATGCCGATCAAAAGGGCACACTGCCGTAGGGATGCCTTGGGAAAGTGACGGAGGGGGGTGGGGTCAAGATTGGGGAGCGACCCTAAACTTCCAAACCCTAAACCCTAAACCCTAAACCCTAAACCCTAAACCGTAAACCGTAAACCGTAAACCGTAAACCCTAAACCCTAAACCCTAAACCCTAAACCCTAAACCCTAAACCCTAAACCCTAAACCCTAAACCCTAAACCCTAAGCCCAAATCAAGCGCCCTGGCACGTTGAACAGCGAAGACTTGCCAGCATTGCGGCGCCCGGTGATGGCGACCTACCAGGCTGGGCTATTCGGCCAGGGGTTTAGTGTTTAGGGTTTAAAGTTTAGGGTTTAGGCCTTATAATCCCTTACCAACCCTATAAAAGGCCTTTTTGAGGGTGATAGGGTATAATAGCCCATGTAGGTACCAGGCTTCTAGCTGAGAAGGTCTTAGGGGGATGGCCCTAAATATCCCAAAGCCCTAAACCCTAAACCCGAAACCCTAAACCCTAAACCCTAAACCCGAAACCCTAAACCCTAAACGCCAAGCTAGAGGTTGAGGCCTTCGGGCTGAGCATTCAGGATGAAATTGCGGCTTCTGCGCGCTTAGAAACCTCAGTGGCTCAGCAACCTACGAAGGGTTTGTCGGGATTAGGGTTTAGGGCTTTAGGGATTTGTGGCTTAATGGGCCTTAACAGGAGAATCCAGGGACCTCTGTGCGTCCCAAGTCTAAACCCTAAACCTTAAACCCTAAACCCTAAACCCTAAACCCTATTTAGGGCCGGCGGGCTTGGGTTCTCGGGGTTCGTCCTTTGTTCTGTAAACCCTAAACCCTAAACCCTACCCCTACACCCGAAACCCCTAAACCCTTGTGTACACTATTATTCAACAAGGGCCCATACTCGGATCCCTATGAACAAGGTTTAGGGTTTAGGGTCACTAAGGGCCCAGCTCGAATCATCCTTAAACCATGTCCCAACTTTCTGGAATAAACCCTAAACCCTAAACCCTAAACCCTAAACCCTAAACCCTAAACCCTAAACCCTAAACCCTAAACCCTAAACCCTAAACCGGGCTGTAGGGTGTAAGGGGGCTTTAGGGTTTAAGTACCAGCCCTCCCGGTCCTTGATGGCATTGTCGCGAGGTTCGCTGATCTGCTTCACATGCCGGTCTTTCTTCGGGAAGAGACCATTGCCTTGGCCCCCAAGCCCTAAACCCTAAACCCTAGGCCCTAAACCCTAAACCCTAAACCCTAAACCCTAAACCCTAAACCCTAGGCCCTAAACCCTAAACCCTAAATCCTAAACCCTAAACCCTAAGGCCGAAACCCGAAACCCTAAACCGCAACTGAACCCTAGCAGACTTCGTGCTTGATACATGCGATTGTGATATACCTTCAACCGTGTTGAAACTGCAAGGCCATAGCCCCAGACCCTGGATCAAGCACCAAACCCTTTACCTTTTGAACCCCAAAACCGCGAAACCCGAAACCCCCATACCCGAAAACCCCCAAACCCAAAACCCAAAACCCCGCAAACCCTAAAACCCTAAACCCCCAAAACCCTAAACCGTAGGATAAGCCAGAGGATCGGAGTCTAAATCTTAGGTCCGTGGCCGACATGGGCGGTTTGGGTTTAGGGTTTGGGGTTTGGGGTTTGGGGTTTGGGGTTTGGGGTTTAGGGTTTAGGGTTTAGGGTTTAGGGCTTACGGCTTAGGGTTGAGGGTTTAGGATTTAGGGCTTAGGGCTTAGGGTGGTTGAGGGAAAAAGCCAGGGCGCAGCCTGAAAGCCTGAACACATAAGAGGCCGAAGCACTATATTCTGGTTTAGGGTTTAGGGTTTAGGGTTTCCAGGGTTAACTTTAGAGTTGAGGGCTTTGGTTTTCTAGAGTCTGTAGAGTTTCCAGGGTTTTAGGTTTAGGGGCCTTATAGCCCCTAAACCCCTAACCCCTAACCCCTAAACCCTAAACCCTAAACCCTAAACCCAAACCGCAATAGACGCCGGACTCTGAACGGAGATCCAGGATGCATCCCTTGTTGATCAAGGCGTCCACGACTTCCTGTTTGGCGGCTTGTTAGGGGGGTCTGTGGCATAGGGTTCCCTAAACCCTAAACCCTATACCCTAAACCCTAAACCCTAAACCTGAGGGTTTCGGCATGAAGACTCAACCACTTCCTCAACCAACAACCGAACCCCTAGATACACCCCACCCAAGCCCTAAACCCTAACCCCTAAACCCTAAACCCTAAACCCTAAAACCCCCACATGGAACAAGAACTTCCGGAACAGAGGGACGAGCTTAGGAGCTTCATACTGGTGGGCCGCTCTACCCAAACCCTGAAAACTAAACGCTGGACGTGAGGTCCCTGGCTTTAGGGCTTAGTGTGTCCGCCTCTCTTTCACTCAAGAAGTTGCGTGAAAAGGGCCCTAAACCCTAAACCCTAAACCCTAAACCCTAAACCCTAAACCCTAAACCCTTTGAACAGGGATGGCTCAAGGAACCCCACAAGCAGCTCGAAATCTCGACCGAGACCTCCAAGGGCTTACTCTAAGGTTTAAGAAGCAAGGTTCTGGGTTTTAGGGTTTAGGGTTTTTAGGGTTTAGGGTTTTCAGGATTTTTAGGGTTTTAGGGTTTTTAGGGTTTTTAGGGTTATTAGGGTTTTTTAGGGTTTTTATTGTTTTTAGGGTTTTTAGGTTTACCTAGACCGCCAAGGGGGGGGAGGGTTTAAGAAGTAGGGTCAAAGGGCTTCGGCCCCTTGGAGCCCTCGGAGAAACCCAATAGAGGCACGAAACCATCAAACCCCGAATCCCTAAACCCTGATCCGCAAGCCTAAGAGCCTAAACCCGAAACCCGAAACCTTAAACCCCAGCCCCAAACCCTAAACCCCAAACCCCAGACCCCAACAGCAGCCCAGGGTCCCAGGTACCACGCCGATGCCAGGCGCTGACCGGAATCCTTGGGAGAGGTTCCCTTTTCGATGGATTCGGGTTTAGGGTTTCGGGTTTAGGGTTTAGGGTTTAGGGTTAAGGGTTAAGGGTTAAGGGTTTAGGGCTTGAGGGTTTAGGGTTTAGGGTAAAAACAAAAACGAGTTCAGAGAAGATCTAACTTAGAACTCGAGCATGACGATACGATACTCCAATCCCTACACCATAAACCCTAAGCCCTAAACCCTTTACCCTAAACCCTTAAACCCTGAACCCTAAACCCTAAACCCCTCTTTGGGCCAACTCGGGGAGTGTCCTCTCTTAGGGGAAGGTTTTGGGGGCACCCCCACTGTACTTTAGGGGCCTGAGTTTTGGGGTTTAGGGTTTAGGATTTGGGGTTAGGGTTCAGGGCTACTCTAGGGGGCTGAATAAATAGAATAGGGGTTTGGGGGCTTGTTATAGTATGAAGATAAGGGGACCATAAGGGAATACCATTAATAGTTATAACTAACCCTGAATTGCACTTTTTAAGGGCTCTGCGCCCCCCAAAGCTCCAATCCTGAAGGCCTTCCAGAAGCCATGATTCCGAGAAGCCGCCAAAACCTAAGGCTTGAGGGTTAAGGTGTAGAGTGTAACCCTAAACCCTAAACCCTAAACCCTAAAACCCAAAAACCCTAAACCGTAAACCCTCAACCTGCCCGGTGGGTATGGTGAAATACTCAGAGCCTCCTCGTGGGACGAGGCGCGGCTCCCCGATTCCCAGGCTCCAGAACTCCGCAGCCTCTTCAGCGCGAGCTGGGGCCCTCCCCCTGCGGTTTAGGACTCTATCTCTCTGTCTCTGTTTCTCGCTCTCCTCCGTCTCTGGTTGTCGTGATTCTGACTTGTGTTTCTCTTTTAAGCTTTGTTTCTCTCGTTTGTTTGTTTCTAGTTTTTCCTCCCTCTCTCTCTCTTCTCACTTCCTAGGGTTTAGAGCTTGGGGCTCAGGGTTTAGTATTTGTCTCTGTTTCTCTCTCTCTCTCCCTCCCTCCCTCTCTCCCATGTGCTCTATCTACGTTCGTATCTGAGGTTTAGAGCGCTTAGAGTTTGGGCCGTCAGTTCAGGTTTGTTCGACAGTTAGCTGCTTGATCATCCCCATAGCCCACCATAGCCCTGAAACATAATCAGATAGGGTTTAGGGTTTAGGGTTTAGGGTTTAGGGTTTAGGGTTTAGGGTTTAGGGTTTAGGGTTTAGGGTTTAGGGTTTAGGGTTTAGGGTTACCTCTGCGTAGATGTCTGTGGAAGCAAACAAGAACACTGAGCCCACTAAACCCTAATATGGGGAGCTAGGACAGCTGCCATCCAGATACAAATACACCGCAAACAAACCCAACACAGCCTGCGCCCTAAGGCCTAAGGCCCTAAACTCTAAACCCAGAACCCAGCATCCAAAACCCAGAACCCCAAACCCAAAACCCAAAACCCAAACCCTGAACCCAAACCCTGAACCCTTACCCAAAACCCTTAACTTAACCCTCAACCCAGAAGCCTAATCCCTAAACTCAGAACCCTAAACTCGAAACCTGAAACCCTAAACCCTAAACCCTACTAAACTCGAAACCTGAAATACACACCCAAAACCCAAAACCCCGCGCGTTGTAGTCCATCGTCTGAAGCCGGTCTGACTTTGCCTCGAACTCAAAGAATCTAGGGTTTAGGGCGTAGGGCTTAGGGTTTAGGGTTTAGGGTGAGGCAGGCTTGGGGCTTGGGATTTCAGGGTCTAGCGGTTTCAGGGGCTCAAAGGCTTGGGGTGTCAGGGTTTAGGGTTTAGGGTTTAGGGTTTAGGGTTTAGGGCTTCAGGGGTTTCAGGGCTTGGGGGTGTGGGGGCTCAGGGACTCGGGGGTTCTAGAGTCTTGCGGCTCAGGGGCTTAGGATTTCTAGCACTGAGGGTTTAAGGTTTAGGGAGGGTTTAGGGTTTAGGGTTTAGGGTAGGGTTTAGGGTTTAGGTTTAGGGTTGTTTTTTTTTGCGACGAGGAGCACACCCTCACCCTCGGCCGAAAACCTGCCCTCAACATGAGACGGAAAACCCCTCCCACCGAATGAATTCCTATGTAGGCCTTATCCGGATATAAAAGGAAACTGAGTACCCCTAAAAGGAAACACAAACTCTGTCAAGCATGGGATGGCCATACCCTAAACCCTAAACCCCAACCCCTAAACCCCAACCCCTAACCCCGAACCCCGAAACCCTAAACCCTAAACCCTAAACCCTAACCCCACGCTTTTTGCCCAGGCGACCACAGCAAGGACCACCCGCAGGCCCTTGCTGATGTAGACCTCCTTCAGGTACTTCGCAATCCTGACGAACATGTGCACCCAGACCCTTGGGAGCCCTAACCCTAAACCCTAAACCCTAAACCCTAAACCCTAAACCCTAAACCCTAAACCCTAAACCCTAAACCCTAAACCCTAAACCCTAAACCCTAAACCCTAACCTCTCAGGTGCTCTAGCCTCTTGGCAGCCCTAATCTAAGGGTTTAGGGTTTAGGGCTTAGGGTCAGGGTTTAGTTTTCTAAGGGTTTGGGGTCCTAAGGGTAGTTTCATGGGCCCTTATTATTATGGTCCCTAACCTCCTTTAAAGCGTTCTGATGTTATGGGCCCTTAAAAGGAGTATATAAGGGTACCCTTTAAGGGCCCATACTAAGGACCATGTCACTACCGTAGACCTAAACAGCCCCACCCCCACCCTCAATGTAGGGGACTAGCGCGACAGCTTCGAGCTTTCACATTTGGTAGGTTGCCGAATGTGGGGGTCCCATGTAGGGTATACCTACTGCAACACGGGCTCCGATATGTAGGGCGTCGCAAAAAAGAAGGAAGTTCTCAACTGACATGTTGCACTCACAATCTTACAACTATGTGGCCTGGAAAGAAACCGGCACCCCAAACCCGAAACCACAAACCCTAAACCGTCCCTAGATTCCGCACCGGATACCATTCCAGAGACTGACATCTATGGAGAACGGACCCATGCTTCCCGTCAGCTGCACACGGGGTTCTCTAGGTTTCAGAACTTTACCTAACAACCCTGAACCCTTGCTCCCCGGTGCCCCTATGAACCCTAAACCCTCACACCCGAGCCCTATACCTCCAAAACCCTAAACCCTAAACCCTAAACCCTAAACCCTAAGCCCTAAACCCTAAACCCTAAACCCTAAACCCTAAACCCTAAACCCTAAACCCTAAACCCTAAACCCTAAACCCTAACCCTAAACCCTAAACCCTAAACCCTTCACAGAACCAAGCGGCTTCACGTCATCTGCCGTCACGCCCTTAGTGCTGTCGACGACGAAGATGGCGGCTGCGGACTCGCGCAGCGCGACGTCTATCCTGAGCGGGCGCGACTCGACAGGTCTAAAGGGTTTTTACGATGCTTTTAGGGTTAGGGTTTAGGGTTTAGGGTTTAGGGTTTAGGGTTTAGGGTTTAGGGTTTAGGGTTTAGGGTTTAGGGTTTAGGGTTTAGGGTTTAGGGTTTAGGGTTTAGGGTTTAGGGTTTAGGGTTTAGGGATTCTTTTTTGTTGATTTATTGCCTGCATGGTCTGTGCTTATCACCCAAGGTTTGCTCTCAAAAGGTGGACTTGAGGTGACAAAAAGGTTGCGTGTACTGGCAGGTGGTGCAGCGTAGGGGCTCCAGGATTCCAGGGTTACAGGGTTGAGGGCTCAGGGTCGCCCTAAACCCTAAACCCTAAACCCTAAACCCTCAACCCTGAACCCTGAACCCTAAACCCTGTACCCTAAACCCTAAACCCTAACCCTAAACCCTAAACCCAGTTGGTTGGGCTCTAAATCCTGAAGGTCTATGGCGATGGCAGGTTTCTCGATCTCGAGGGCCCTGACCCCAAGCCCCAGGATTTAGAGTTTGCGGTAAGGGTTTAGGGTTTAGGGTTTAGGGTTTAGGATTTAGGGTTTAGGGTTTAGGGTTTAGGGTTTAGGGCTTAGGGCTTAGGGCTTAGGGTTTTAGGGTTTAGGGTTGACTCAACCCCTCAGGGTTCAGGGTTTAGGGCTTAGGCTTTTGCAGTGGCAGGGTGTGTTGTGGATTCGTGGGCTTATAAGGGTTTAGGGTTTAGGGTGTAGGGCTTCAGGGTTTATGGTTTAGGGCTTCAGGCTTTGCGGGTTTCAGGGTTTCAGGGTTTAGGGTTTCAGGGGCTCCGGAAGTGTAGGGAGTCACGCGCTTAGCGGAGAGATCCAGACCCTAAACTCTTCACCCTGCCCGAGGCTTCTTAGGGTTTAGGGGCTAGGCTTCACGGAATATAGGGGCTGAGGGCTAAACCCTAAACCCTAAACCCTAAACCCCAAACCCTAAACCCTGAACCCTGAACCCTAAACCCTAAACCCTAAACCCTAACAACCCAGTTTCCAAACCAAAAGATTAAAACAAAAAAACGAAGGAAGCCCAGTAGCTGATGCCGGATCTCCCTCTCGAAGCGGATCCTCATAGCCGAGGCACAGGGGTTTAGGGTTTAGGGTTTGGGGTTTAGGGTTTGGGGTTTAGGGTTTAGGGTTTAGGGTTTGGGGGGGCTCAAGGCCTCCCACCCCACGCCCTCAACACAGCCAATTTCAAGAATCTTGGGTTTAGGTTTTAGGGTTTACCGTTAATAGAGGGTCTAGGGACCCGCACCGCAAATCCAAACTGAAAACCCCATGACCTGGACGGGAGTACCTCGAAAGTTGATGGGGGAAGACACTCGAGAGAATGTTGTGTGTTGGGCCGCATTGCTGAGAAGCTTCCTGATCTTCCTGGTTAGTTAAACCCTAAACCCTAAACCCTAAACCCTAAACCCTAAACCCTAAACCCTAAACCCTAAACCCTAAGGTTTAGGGCCCTAAACCCTAAACCCTAAGGTTCTTAGAAGGGGACCAGGGCTTCTTACAGGAGGTTGGGAAACATACCCTCAACCACACCCAACCACCCGTCAAAAGAGAAACTGGCCGAAGCCAACTCGACAGACCACAAAGCGCGAAGCCGCACAATGACCTGGGCCACAATGCAAGCCACTAAGCCTAAACCCCAAACCCGAACCCCCACCCCCACCCCCCCCCCCCCCCAAGCTATCCCCAAAAGGCCGAAGCCCAAAACCCTAAACCCTAAACCCCCAAATCCCTAAACCCTAAACCCCAAAAAGCCCCAAAAGCCCACCCTCAACTCACGAAGCCGTCTTACTTAGGGGTAGTAATATAGGGATCATTCTTTGCTCATTAATTTGGGGTTCTTAAGCAAATAGAAGCGAAGCCCCTTGGCCATGGCACCCCTTCCGACTTTCGTCGAAGATGAGGCCACCCGCGTCGATGAGGTCGAACAAGTACCTCAACAAAGGAAAGGGGTAAGTTTAGGGCTTAGGGTTTAGGGTTTCGGGTTTAGGGTTTCGGGTTTAGGGTTTAGGGTTTCGGGTTTAGGGATCATAGGGTTTAGGGTTCATAGGGTTTAGGGTTTAAGCTTTATGGGGCTGAAGGCCTCAATGGCTTCGGGCTTAAGGCATAGGGAGGTGTAGGGATGTTTAGGGCTCTCGATTGAAAACTACATGGACGGCAAAAGGGTTTACGGTGCATATACGGTTTCGGGTTTAGGGTTAAGGGGTTAGGGTTTAGGGAACATCGTACTACAGGCCACAGGATCTTCGAAACGTTGCGAACATGGACGTTAAACTTGAACCCCAAACTGACCCAAAACAGCAAGCCCTCAACCCCAAACCCACGTTTGTCAATAGTCTCAAGCGCCTCATGAGGGTTTGGGGTTTAGGGCTAGGGTTTGGGATTTGCGGTTTAGAGAAAAACAAGGGTTTAGGACACAGAGTTCAGGTTCAACCGTCTGCTGCAACATGCCTACCTCCCGCAACACTCTCAATGGTAAGCTCTCATGCAAAAGGTGAACCAACTCGTGAAATTGACCTTGCAACATGCTCTTTGAAACATACTGACTCTGCATTCTGCCAGTCAGCGGAACTGAGGCAGCAATCGCAAAAGAATTATGTACATCCTACTTAGCGCTAGATTCTCAAGCACTCGCGGCCCCGCGTGCCGGACACATGGACATCAAGAAACCGGTCCTCGCGAATTGAGCCGCGTATGCGTGAGTGCAGTTGCGTCCAGAATGGCATCTTCATGTCTACGGAAGCAGTGAAGCATGGCCCGCCAGTGTAGTTGGCGGGCGTGCTGCTCGAAGCATACCGCACGCACGAAGTCGCCATGTTGTCGACGACGATGTGGAGATTGAAGATGCGCGCGTAGACTGTGGCTACCTTGAAGAGACTGGAGGCGTAGCAGCCGTTGTCCAGGGTGCAAAAGCCTCCTTTCAACAACTTCCAGATGCTGCAGGTGTAGGTACCGGTGCTCTGGGCATAGGCCACCTCCGCCTGATAGACTTGTGCAAGGACGTATCGCGCAGGCCACCTTGCATACCAACTGAACCCCACAGATGGGGTCATAAGAAGCCTATACCCTAAACCCTAAACCCTGAACCCTAGACCATAAGCCCGTGTATAGAGTGTGTGGACCATATTCTTTCAGGGTTCATCTCATTCCCAAGGCACTCCACATTCCCACAGAGATCTTCTCCCTCCGCACCTGCAAACCTAGGTCAGCGTTTAGGGTTTAGGGTTTAGTGTTTATGGGTTTTTGGGTTTTTGGGTTTTTGGGTTTTTGTTTTTTTTGGTTTTTTTGGGGTTTTTGGGTGGGTTCAGTGGCCTGCAAAGTCATTGGGGTGACTTATAGCTAGGGCCCCCGATGGTAGTTCTTCCATACTTCGCATTCATCGAGTAAGAAACTTGGCATCCTAAAGCTCCGTCACAGGAAGGCTTGTTGTGGCCGAGTCGACATAGGGCTTTGGAAAACCTGGTCAGAGGACTCTAGATTACTACTACCCTACTGGCCGTCATGGGACTCTCATGTACCGCCATTCACCCCACACCCCTACATCCTTGCACTAAACCCTAAACCAACCCTATATAAACCCTAACCCCCAAACCCTACCTCTGAGGTCTCTCTTTAAGGTCAGCCCTGAGCCCCGTCTCTAGCACCTTAGAAAGGCCCCAGCAACTGCAGGAACCCGAAGGTGTCGGGGTTGTGCATGTAGCGGTGTCCGCCCACAGGCTGCCAGACCCACCTGATGCAAGGGTTCATGGTCCACATGCCTTAGGGCTTATAGGGTTTAGGGTTTAGGGTGTAGGGTTTAGGGTTTAAGGTCTCCGATATCCCTAAACCCTACACCCCGAGTTGTATGCCTTAGGGCTTATAGGGTTTAGAGCTTAGCGTTTTCGGTGTAGGGTTTAGGGTTTAAGGTATCCGATATCCCTAAACCCTACACCCCCAATTGTAGGGTTCATTTGGCACCCAAGGCGCTCCCAGTAGCAGCTCCACTGGTCGGCGCCCAGTAGGGTAGGTTGGTCCTGCGCACGGCTTTCAGGAACTTACAGAATAAGGCCTACTAATCCCCATAGCCAACCCTATAAAGGGCCGTCCTAAGGGGCTATAGGGTATAATGGCCCATCCTGAAAATTCATCAAGAAGTTTGTCTCACATTGCCTGACAGGGATTGGTAAACCCTATAAACTCCGAAACAGGGAACCTCTCTTGGGGATGATAGTGGTAGCACGGGCTAGACTATGCTCCCAAATTTCAGGGATCACTTGGCCTCACGGAAGGTCCCGAAAATTCCCGGAACCTTGATCATCAGGAACAAAAAGAGGCAAGTTACCACACAGCGCCGTTCATCAAGACGTGTTAGTAGTACATGTATCCTATGGGGCAGATTGTTTCTGAAATTCGGGATGGATGCTGGCTGAGCGTCGGGTTTTTGACGACTTGTGCTTCTAAGATCTCAACCGTAGCCTAAACTCGGAACCTTAAACCCTAGTGACACCCGAAAGGGCCTTCTGGATGGACGGACAAAGCTGGCCGAACAGGGAGGCGTTCGAGGTGAAGAAGGGATGCTCCGCCCGGGAGAAGTCTGCTGACCAATACTTTGCGCCCGCGTTTGGGTCATACCGCGACGGGAGCGAAGTGCCGTTGCCCGCTGAGAGCAAGCCGCCAACACCGTCACCTTGGTAGCCCCAGTAACCGTACAGGGGTTTACGATACTAGGGGTTACCTTATAAATATTGGGATCCTTATTAAAAGGGCATCCTACTATTCGGGGGTTTATATTCGGGTACCTTACTATCGTAAACCACCATGTTATTATGAGGGTGCCCTTTTTGGGGGGTTGATTACTTTTTATAAGGGAACCCAGGACCCAGGTTTAGGGTTTAGGGTTTAGGGTTTAGGGTTTAGGGTTTAGGGTTTAGGGTTTAGGGTTTAGGGTTTAGGGTTTAGGGTTTAGGGTTTAGGGGCAAAAGGGCAGCACTCAGCTACCAAGTCGCGGGGGTGCAGAGGAAAGGCGATTTCCACCTTGGTTGAGGCAGCAATCCAGGCCTCGAAACCCGAATGCACCCTAAACTTGGGATCACATTTAGGCAGTTCTCTACAGTAACCCCGAAATACACTCTAAACCCTAAACCCTAAACCCTAAAATCTTAAGCCCTAGACCCTACCCCGAAAAGATTTTGGGGTACCCTAAATACTTGGGGCCACCTTATGATAAGGACCCCACAAGGGACCAGACTTTAGAGATGTGACCATATGCCCCGTCTACTAACCCTAGCACTTCTGGACCTGAAACGCTTCTAGGGTTTAGGGTTTAGGGTTTAGGGTGTGGGGTTTAGGGTTTTAGGGTTTTAGGGTTTAGGGTTTTAGGGTTTAGGGTTTAGGGTTTAGGGTTTAGGGTTTAGGGTTTAGGGTTTAGGGTTTAGGGTTTAGGGTTTAGGGTTTAGGGTTTTGGGTTTAGGGTTTAGGGTTCAATGACTCTCTCAAAGGGAGGGCTGAGGGCTGGCATGATCCTTCAGAGGAGCGTAAGTTCTACCATGCAAAGTTTCAGAGAAGCCACGTGCCCATATCCTAGCTACCCTCCTTTACCTTTAAGGGCCCATGTACCCGTGCAGCTGCTACTCGGACACCTGTAGGAATGGAAAGGGTGCAAAAGGCTTTATAGTACTTTATAGGGAAACCAAAGCCCTAAAAACAAGGGGAATAAGGGCCTACCCCGGGTCCTAGTTATTTAAGGCCCCAAATATGTACTCTACCATGGTGGTACATGAGTTCGCATTAAGGGTTTAGGGCTTACAAGAACTAATAAGCGGGCAGGGCTTTTAATTCAAAACCCTACGGGGGCAAACAAACAAAGAAAAAAACTGCCCACACACTACGCGCCCTAGCGCCAAAAGCCTGAAAAGCCCCTGTAAACCGTGGATGCTGACAGGCACTGACAGGCTTTAGGGTTTCAGGGTTTAGGTGCAGGCGTTCCGGGCTCGGGGTACCCAAACGCGTACCCAAAGTCGAACCCTAAACCCTAAACCCTAAACCCTAAACCCTGTATGCTTCCCAAGCACAGTCCATCCCTCTGTGGCCCAGCCTTGCGCTCTGGCAGTGGCTGTTCGCATGTTGGGATACATCCTTGAGCTGAGCCCTAAACCCTAAACCCTAAACCCCAAACCCCAAACCCCAAACCCCAAACCCTAAACCCTAAACCCCAAACCCTAACCCTAAACCCTAAACCCTAAACCCTAAAACCCTGTAAAGGGGGTGTGGTGTTAAACATTTTCGGGGCTTAAGGGGTTACAGGCCCGGTCAGCCCTTAGAAGCGCTATGCCGGGTGCCGAGGAGTCCATGACTTTAGGGTTTAGGGCTCAGGGTTTGGAATTAGGGTTTAGGGTTTAGGGTTTAGGACTAGGGTTTAGGGTTTAGGGTTTAGGGTTTAGGGTTAGGGTTTAGGGTTTAGGGTTTAGGATTAGGGTTTAGGGTTGAGGGGTTTGGGTTTCAAAATAACTCTAAACCCTAAAACCCTGAAACCCTAAAACCCTAAAACCCTAAAAACCCTAAAGCCCTAAAACCCTAAAACCCTAAAACCCAAAAACCTTAATTAGAACCCTGAAACCCAAAATCCCTAGAACCCAAAATCCCTAGAACCCAAAAACCCTGAAACCCTGAAACCCTAAAACCCTAAAACCCTAAAACCCTAAACCCTAAACCCTAAACCCTAAACCCTAAAGCGCACTGAAGAGGGAGCTGGCATCGACCAGGATCCCCCAAAGGGCGGCCACGAGGAGTTCTGACAGAACCTGTGTTGAGGCATAAGTTTAGGGTTTAGGGTTTAGGGTTTAGGGTTTATAGACCCCTAGAAGGAACCCTTAGTCTTGTTTCCCTTTTATTCAAATCCCTGAGCCCCAGACCGAAAGCCCTACAACCCGACAATGACAAACAAAACAGGAGCGGGGACTAGGCTCGAGGGTTTCATGCCCCGAGGGCACCCTAAACCCTAAACCCTAACCCTAAACCCTAAACCCTAAACCCTAAACCCTAAACCCTAAACCCTAAACCCTAAACCCTAAACCCTAAACCCTAAACCCTATAAACCCTAAACTTTAAACTAAGACTTGAGAGGGAACATATGGTGGTGAACTACATTTAGGCCTCTGGCAGTACATGGGTCCGCCGGCTTGAGCCCCGGAAGCCCCTTGAGCCTTTTCAGCCCCTAAACCCTCAAGCACCCTAAACCCTAAACCCTAAACCCTAAACCCAACAGCCTAAACACTAAACCCTAAACCCTAAACCCCAAACCCCAAACCCTAAGCCCGAAAGCCTAAACCCTAAGCCCTAAACCCTAAACCCGAAGTCCTGACCCTAAACCTTAAACCCTAAACCCCAAAGCCTAAAGCCCTGCCTCTGACACGAAGGGTCCGTGATCGCACAGCAGGGCACGCCAACCGACCCTAGGCCCCCGTCTGGTACCTTGCGGGGGTTCAAAATGAACGGTTTCGGGTTTAAGTCTTACGGGTTTTGGGTCTGATAGGGTTCATACAGGGTTTATGGGGTCTGCCGGGTGTGTGGGGTTTATCGGTTTATAGCGTTTCCACAACGGTTTAGGGTTCATAAGGGTTTATACAGGGTTGATAGGGTTGGTTTCCCTATACCCAAACATGAATTCTCGTCTCAGTAGGTAGGGTAGATAACCCAATTTTGAGGTTCAAATGCTCCCAAGGTACACGCCACAGCACGTCATATGTCGCATTGTTGAAGTTCATTTCCTACAATTTTGTGGAGGCATATCACAGCCAATCCCAGTCTGTCAAACCTTATCTCGTTACCCATGTTTGACACGAAACGAGCACATACATTGCTGGCAGGTCAGGCAGGCGTCAAACTCCTTGTACCAGTGGTTTGTGCCGGCAACATCGATGAAGACCTCAAAGTCGTTGTCGTAATACCTTGGGATGTTGAGTCCCTTGTGCTGAGAGTCCTTAATGGGGATTGTAGTACCCCTACTATAATCCCTATCAAGGGCGTTTAGGTTAAAATCCCAAATAATACCTTGCAAAGCCTTCAAAAGCCCTACAATCTACTTGGGCCCTAGAGAGCTATGATGTAGGAACCCCCTAGAAAAGGCCCCAAGTATCTACTCCACAGGTTTATGGGGGTTTCCGAACTTGGGTGTCTTTTTAATCCCTTATTTCGTAAACCCCCATTTGGACCCTTTGGGAAGCCCTGTGGAAAGAAAGAAGCTGCACTTCCTGCTGCTTCGAAGCCCATGCGCGCAAGAGGCAGCGCCAGCGCGTAGGTTTGGGGAGTTTTTGGGGATATTTTGGGTCCAGGGCTCGGAGCTAAAGACCTTAAACCAATCACACCCTAAACCCTAAACCCACATGAACCCTGAAACTCTCCCACGCCAAAAAAAAAAACAAGCCCAAGGTGCGGGACGTTGCTGTTCCCTAAACCCTAAACCCTAAACCCTAAACCCTAAACCCTAAACCCTAAACCCTAAACCCTAAACCCTAAACCCTAAACCCCATCAGCCCTTAAGAAAGACAAGCCCAGGGTGCGGGACGTTGCTGTTCCCGATGGGGTTCGTGCTGGTCAGATCAGGGTTGGACCCCCGCACGAAGCCGTTCTCGACCCAGGGTTCGCCGACAAAGGCTCCGACATACCTGGGTTTGGGGTCTGGGGTTTGGGGTTTTGGGGTTTGGGGTTTGGGGTTGAGGGTTTAGGGTTTAGGGTTTAGGGTTAGGGTTTAGGGTTTAGGGTTTAGGGTTTAGGGTTTAGGGTTTAGGGTTTAGGGTTTAGGGTTTAGGGTTTAGGCTTTAGGGTTTAGGGTTTTAGGGTTTAGGGTTTAGGGTTTAGGTTTAGGGTATTGGGGTTTGGGGTTTGGGGTTTGGGGTTTGGGGTTTAGGGTTTAGGGTTTAGGGTTTAGGGTTTAGGGTTTAGGGTTTGGGGTTTGGGGTTTGGGGTTTGGGGTTTGGGGTTTGGGGTTTGGGGTTTAGGGTTTCGGGCTTGAGACGGGTTTGGGGGGTTTAGGCTATATGTTGTACGCTTGCGCCTTAAAGAGGTTAGTTAGTATAGGGCGCTAAGGTATGTGCCACACAGGTGCGAGGAATCTGGGGGTGGAAAGTAGCCCAAGGCCCCAAACCCTAACTCCAACAAGGGTTTGGGGTTTAGGGTTTAGGAATGGACCGTGGAGTTCGGCATGGCAAGTTGCAAATACTCCGCGTCCCAGCGCACTTTGACATGTGTAGCGAACTTCCCTGGAAGCACGTAGTCTGGGAAAAGAGGCTGGGCAATGTCCTTGAAGAGGGCGTCTGAGAACGGCACCTCCTCCCAAACAGACTCGTTCCTCGGCTGGACCCCCTAAAGCCTAAACCCCCAAAACCCCCCCAAACTAAAACTCCGTAGTTCTTCTTGGGGTCCTCTTCAAAACCCCTAAACCCTGAACCCTAAACCCTAAAGCCTCACAAGGGCACATGTTTTAAAAACCATCCCAACACGGCCTAGCAAGGTTCAGGTTGCCATCAATCTGGACCGACTGCCCGTCCCGGAGCCGTCGGGCAACATACTGGCTCGGATACCTCGGGTTTAGGGTTTAGGGTTTAGGGTTTAGGGTTTACGACTATCGTTTAGGAGTCAAAAGGGCACCTTTGTTTCATGAGCTTTCGTGAAGGATACTACGTAGACCCCTTCCAAAAAAACACTACCAAATCTGGGAGTCCCAGTCACGCATCCAGGAACAAGAACCCTTTCCAGCGATGGGAGGTCTGCTGCAACAGGCTCACAGAGTCGTTGGCGCTACACTTTGCCTTAGTTGCTGACTTCATAAGCCCCCAAAAAGGTGTACACTTTCAGTTCTATAGGGGGATTAGAGTATCCCAAAAAAGTGTAAAAAGCGTGCTCACTCAGCTGCTAAGTTGCATCCGAAGCCTCTGATAGGGCACGCACAGCCAGGAAGGCCGACGCAGAAATCACGAGGCTGTGGCAAAGTTGCACCATAGTTCGCAGCCGCTTCAGGCTGACTGTGTCTAATATAGGGGTTTCAACAATAGTAGTATGCCCTTAGAGTCCCTTTAAAAATATACAACAATAACTCCCAAAAACCCTAGTCTAATTAGTCGGGCCCCTACACTAAGCTTAGTGCTCCCGCACTTGCCCTGCCCCTGCTTCTAGAGATGCCCTTCACTAGCCAGCTACTTTGCCGGAGCCTGGCACTTGTGCAGTAGCCCGGGTGTGGTGATGGAAGCCCTGAGCCCTGCATGATACCATTTCACACAACGCTAGACCCTAAACCCTAAACCCTAAACCCCAAACCCTAAACCCTAAACCCTAAACCCTAAACCCTAAACCCTAAACTGAGCCGGAAAGGTCTACATGCCAGAGCGGCCGCAAAGCTAGCAGGAGACCACCCTCCCCCCTGAAGTCGATTGTAACCATATCTTGGTAGCCCAGTAACTGCATTGGAACAAGGGTAATTACTAATTACCCTTTTTGGGGTTGGTTTCTTGATAAGGGGACCTTGAACCAAAAAAAGGAAGAGGGTACCACTGGGCTATCAAGATACCATAGTATGCTATGACTACGCATCTACTGTTGGGAACAAGAGGTGGCGGAGGGTAGAGGATGGGTAAACCAAATGGCTCCGTACGACCCAAGAGGGGCTGGGCTCTCTACCCTCCTCCTTAAACCGCACACCCTGCTAAGGGTTGGGCTTTGAGGGTTTTTAGGGCTTGGCGTGATCTGATTCATAAAGGCTGAGGTAGAATGCAGAATGCCACCCTGACCTTGCAAGTTGCCGCGGAAGGAGTCTGCTTTCGGGCTTCTTCTACCCTAGGGTCGCTCAATAGGTCATAAGGGTGTCCTTTCGTAGACACCTTGAAAGAATTCCATATCAAGGGTTGCGCTAAAAGACGCTATACGTAGTTTGATAGTTTGAGCAACACCCACCTGCGTCGATAGAACGACTGCCCCAGCGTCTACAAGCCAAAAGTACAAACCACCCATCTCGCTTCAGCACCGACTGAGTCTAAGTGGTTCAGGGTTCGGGCTTCTGGCTGTTATGTTGGACCTGGTTTTGCTAGGTTTCGGATTTTAGGCTTTAGGGTTCAGGGTTTCAAGGCAAGCTGCCTAGTTAAACGGGATCGGGTGACGACTTGGAGACGTCCTCGATAGCGTCAAGTCATGCGGGCAGAGATCTGTCGTCCTAGAATCTCGGCCGCAGCCCTCCTCTCCCTATCCGGAGGTTTACGTTCATAAGGGACCCCTAATAGAGACCCGCTTACGAAAAGGACGCCAACACGGTACTCTACCCAAAACCCAAAACCCAAAACCCAAAACCCAAAACCCAAAACCCTAAACCTTTGGTCCAAAAGTCTATCGGGGTTTAGAAGCCTTCCATCTCTTGGGCTGAGGGGCGTGTCGCCGCAGTCGTCAGTGTGCTCGGCTTGCTGGTAAACACCTCGGATAACCTAAGGTTTTGGGTTTAGGGTCTATAGGGTTTAGGGAGCCCTACCTAGGACTCTCTTACCTACAGTGTTATGGGATAGTTAATATGCATATGAATAAAGGGGTAGCTACAACTAAACTGTAGGTAAGAAGGGTTTCAGGTATACCCCACAAGAAGAATCTGCGAGTTTTTGTTCAATTTCCATCAAAACCATCGAAAAAATCGTAGTTACGCTCAACCTGCATATGTCGGGAGTCAGGACGTTGCAGAAGCCTAGCTACCTAGACCTAGACAACAGTAGAGAAACTACAATTGGGGGTCTATCAACGCCCTTCTTTGGGCAAACCGAGAGCTGTTGTGGGCTTGGGAGTGTTGGGGTCGTCTACATTACAGGAAGAGGTCGATAGGGTGAAAGGGCTGAGGCGTTCAACAAGTGTTAGGGCGTGGAAAGAATGTGACGTCCCTCTCGCGCTTACGACAGTGTGCAGGCAAGATGCGGTCATGAGTCACGTTGATCGCATCATGCGTAATGCCACCGATTTGATCCGGTATATCTGCGATGCGATTGACCTCGGCTGTAGGACCTATATAGTAAGAACCCAAGACATAACGTTTTATGGCTATAAGTTGCTGTAGACCCTAACTTCCCCATCTAAAGCTAAAGGGAGTCTGCGTACTTCTGCGCATCTTCTAAATTAAATGCTAAAGCCAACCATAAGCCAAAAAAAATACAAAAACCCTCTAGCCTCTCCATTGTTTGGCATCCCTAAAACCAAAACCCTACGGGGTTTAGGGGTGATAAGTTATAATTAAGGGTCTAGGGTTCACCCGAACTCAACCCAAAAACCCTGCGTAAAACCCATACGCCTCCATTTGCCAACTCAGCTGCCAGCGACGATTTGCCGACATTGGGCCGACCGACGACGGCAACGCAGGGGCGCTGGATCCTTTGTGGCGCGTGGGCCTGATGTTACGGCTAAATCCTAAGGGCGGAACCCTAAACCCTAAACCCTAAACCCTAAACCCTAAACTTCTTTGTGAGGCTTAAGGTTGAGGGTGTAGGGCTTAGGGGTGATCTGCCCCTAAACTACACCAAAAGTTTTGAAAATTCGCGCAAGACAAGTGCCAACCCTAGTGTTTGTAGAGTGAACACCCACAAAGCTACACAGAAAGCTGCCAAAGGTCATGCATTGGGTCTTGTGTGGTGGTAGTCGGTTGGGGATGTGCAGTGCTTAGGTCTTGGGAAGGCAGATTTAAGCGAATTCGCTGCACAAAATGACTACTGCACCCCCCCTTATCACCTCATGACGCCTATTTTGGATGGATCAGCACCACTGCCCCGTTCGACCAAGATGTAGGATGAACAGAGAGCAAGCTCTAGTGCTGTGTATGAGTACGCTCCTACTGAAGGATGCTAGTAAGATGCGCCTGAACTCTATAAACCCTAAACCCTAAACCTTAAAAGGCGACTCATGGCCCGCGGCTCGGGTTGCAGATTTCTGTTCAGGGAATTGGGATGTTGGAGGGTGTTGTTGTGGGTTCTCACAGGTATTACTATGCACGTGCTTTTTCGTGTGTTTTGTCTTCCTTGTTCTTTTTTAAGGGTTTGGTTAGGATTCTTAAGGTTTTATTTGCTGGTTGGTGGTGTTCTTGGAGGGCTTTGGGTAACACTAAACCCGAAACCCTAAACCCTAAACCCTAAACCCTAAAACCCAAAACCCTAAACGTTGGGCCTCCTTTCGGGTTCAGCCTAGTAGGTCGTCGGAAATGCGTCGAGAAAAGGACCCACGAAAGCCACCCAGACCCCCCAATTGTCGATCCTTTTCGTGGGGTTTAGGGTTTAGGGTTTAGGGTTTATAGCGGTTAGGAGGCCGGTAACCTCCAAAGGCCTTAAGAGCCCTAAACCCTAAAACGCAAAATGCCCTCAACCCTCATAACCCACAGTACAGACACCCTAAGCCCGTAACCCTACACAAACCTTAAACGCAACATCCTAACCCTAAACCCTAAACCCTAAACCCTAAACCCTAAACCCTAAACCCTAAACCCTAAACCCTAAGCCTAAACCCTAAACCCTACGGCACCCTTGATCTCGCCTTCTTGTAGGCATTGATATCGGAGACCAGCCGCACGGAGGGGAGACCGGGGTAGATCTTCTCATCGTTGAAGACCTAGCTGGAAAGGAGCTGTGTTGGTGGTTCAGGGGGTTTAGGGTTTAGGGTTTAGGGTTTAGGGTTTACGGTTTTGAGGGTTGGGATTATCACCAAGCATTCCCTCCAATAATCTGAGACCTTCAGCAGCAAGGAGTGGATACAAGCTGGGGACCGCTGCGAATTTATGGCTAGTCAGGTTTAGTTAGGGTTTCGGGCCCACGAAAGTGTGTCTGTTTTTCTGGGGAGGCGGCCTCAGCCCTGAACCCTAAACCCTAAAACCTAAACACTAAACCCTAAACCCCAAACCCTAAACCCTAAACCCTAAATGCAGCCGGCGACCCAGCCGCGGCCCTCGGGCAGCCGAAGGTAGAGGCGCCGATCGTCATCGATGCCATCCACGGCCTGGAGGGGCTACTCTCAAGGGGTTTAGGGTTTAGGGTTTCGGGTTTAGGGTGTAGGGGTGCCCCAGAACACCCATCACCAGGTTCTTTCAGGTCGTGGAGCAATGCAACTTTCGCAACCTTGAATTACCCGAAGGGTCCATGCACCTGTATGGTATGTACTTGTTTCCAGGGCCCAAGCATGTCTTAGTTGCTGAGTTCAGAAGCCCCCAAACAGTGTACATTTTCAGTTCTATAGGGGATTATAGTATCCCAACAGTGTAAAGTGCGCTCACTCAGCTACTAAGATGTACGATATAGGCGCATGGACGCTTTGGGTTAGGGTTTTAGGGGTTTAGAGTTTAGGGCTTGGGGCGCAGGGGCCTTACCCAAGAACCCAAGACTGAAGTTTTAGGGTTGACGGTTTAATTAGGGTTTAGGGTCAGTGTGGGGTTTATTGTTTAGGATTTCGGGTTTGTGCCCTTGTGTGCTTCTGAAGGTTTTTGTTCTAGAAGTAATGGGAACCTTATCTCCCACCCCTACACAAAGGAATTCGGAATCAGGGGTTACTAGGTGGGCCTAGCTACAGTATGACCAAGTAAGACAAGCCAAAATGTGAACATCAGAGCCCCTCCTACGAGAAAAGCTTTCTGGGATGCGAAAGGCTGGCATCTCCATGGCAGACTTCCCACCGCACATAGACGGTTTAGGGTTTAGGGCTTGGGGTTTAGGGTTTAGGGTTTAGGGTTTAGGACTACACACAAGCGCAAGACACAGAAGGGAACAGGCCAGGCGCCTCAACGGCCACGAACCGATCACCCTGGCGCAAAATCTCACCTTGCTTGCACGAACAGAGGGTTGAGGTTCCCCTAAACCCTAAACCCTAAACCCTAAACCCTAAACCCTAAACCCTAAACCCTAAACCGGGCGGCTGCAGCTGCCCCAAGCACCCCAGCAAGCTACCCCATGCCCCCAAAAAGCCGGTTCCGACGAATAACAAAGTGGGTATTTCCCCCTTTGATACCCCAAAAAGGGTTTAAGGTTTAGGGTTTAGGGTTTAGAGGAATAGAAGCCCCTTAAAGAAACCCGAAAAAAAGGGTACCCCCTATTTTCGGAAGTGCCCAAATGAAGAGCCATCAGATTCGGGCGTTTTTGGGTTGCGGGGGGCCTCGCAGCTTCTGGCCCGAGGTTGGGTTGTAGGGCTTAGGGCTTAGGGCTTAGGGCTTAGGGCTTAGGGCTTAGGGCTTAGGGCTTAGGGCTTAGGGCTTAGGGCTTAGGGCTTAGGGCTTAGGGCTTAGGGCTTAGGGCTTAGGGCTTAGGGCTTAGGGTTTAGGGTTTAGGGTTTAGGGTTTAGGGTTTAGGGTTTAGGGTTTAGGGTTTGGGTGCTTAGGGTTTAGGGTTTAAGGGTTGCAGCTGAGGGTTCTTGCACAGAGTAGTTCGGACGTCTACCCTTCAGCCTATATTGAGATTGCAGCACATCAAGTGCGACGAGATCGCCATGAATCTGTGGTAGGCTCTGCACTCATCACGGATGGCTCTGCGCTCGGCATGCGCCGAACTTCATGCAAGTCCCAGACTAAGTACGTCTCTTTTCCACTAAGGCTTCTGTCCTTCCTCTTTCCCTAACCTTGGAAACTACATGATTTGAAGGCGACCTTGTCATAGAGCCCCCCGGAGATTCCTGCAGTCAGAAGAGCAGTGACTCCTAAGCCGACCTTTGTAGCCCCTGCAAGCCCCTGCAACCTAGCTCCGGTTCAGGGTTTAGAGATATTTGGGCTAGAGCTACGCAATTGGCCCCAGGCAACCCTAAACCCTAAACTTAAACCCTAATCCCTAATCCCTAATCCCTAAACCCTAAACCCTAAACTGCATGGCAAGCCACCGGTCCGGGGGGACCGCTCGTCCGGCAGCGTGCGGACCGCGATGCCTTCTGCGGCGACCTCGTACTCGCGCTCGTCGAGGTAATCGAGCCTCGGTGGAAACTGTAGGGTTTAGGGTTCAGGGCTGATAGATGCTTTTAGGTTTTGGGGGGCTTCAAGGCTCTAGAAGTTTTGGGTATGTGTGAACAATATTAGGCTTGTGGTTATCTTTGCGTCTTTATGTGCGTTTAGGGGGAAGTTTCAGGTCAGGTTTTTGGAGTTGGCTTCGCTAGTGCCAGTTTAGGGTTCAGGGTTTAGGGTTTCGGGTTTAGGGTACTATAGAATCCCTATTAAGGACTGTTAGTATAAGGGGGAACATGGGGGTTCGGAAGGCTCGAGGGAAGGGCATTGGCAATTTGCAGCTCTCACCCACTTTCCCCTCGACCCCTCAAAAACCGAGACACTCTCTCAAAAACCGAGACACTCTCTCATAGATGGCGCGCTCTTGGCACCAGGTCGAACCCTAAGCTTGGGATGTTCCCCCGTATACTAACAGTCCTTCATAAGGATGATACTTGGGGGGGGGGGGTACTAGAATCCCTATTGAGGACTGTTTGTATAAGGGGGAACATCCCAACCCTACCTCATAAAGAATCTCATAAGCCGGCTCCGCCAAAGAAAGGATCATGAACAACATGACTCGGCCTGAAAGGAGGAGCCACTAAACCCCAAATCCCTAAACCTCGACTTCTTCAAAACTCTAAGCCCCAACAGCCGAAACCCCAAACCCTCAACTTCTTGGAGCCCTCCGGTCCCAAGCGGAACGCCCCAAACCCTGAACCCCAAACCCTAAAACCCAAAACCCCAAACCTAAAACCCGAAACGACCTGAACTCCCTAAACCCTAAACCCCAAACACTAAAATCCCCCAAAAAAGGCACCCAAGGCGCGTCTGGCCCTCCTCCACCTCTGCCGGCGGCGCTGCTGGTCTGGCGCCCTCCCAGTCACCCCAGAAGCAAGAACCCTTAGCCCTAAAACCTTAAACCCTTAAACCAAAACCCTGAACCCTAAACCCTTAGCCCTAAACCCTAAACCCTACAACCCTCAGCCCTCAGCCCTGAGCCCTAAGCCCAAGACCCTAAGCCCTAAACCCTAGGCGAACAAGTTTTTGGGTTTTAGGGGTTGCTTGGTGCATTTTGTTTTGGTAGGTCTGTTTGCTTGGTCTTTGGGTCCTTCTCCAGGGTATACGAAGGTCTGCTTCAAGCGATGTCCAGGCTTGTTGGCTTGATTTTTTAGGGCTTTTGAAGGTTTCAGCTTTGCTGTGTTTCAGGGTAGAGCGTGTAGTATCGAAACTAAACAGTAGGAGTCCGTTGGGTTTCTAGGGTTTTAGGATGTGGAGGGTAGTGTAAAGGTTGAATGTTGTAGGCTCATGTTGTTGAGGTCAGAAGTTTCTTTAAGTACAATCACTACGGTTCCCTATGCCCTGAAGCCCCTGCACGACTAAGCACCAAAACTCGAAACACATGTTGGGGGGGTGTAGGGTTTAGGGTTTAGGGTTTAGGGTTTAGGGTTTAGGGTTTAGGGTTTAGGGTTCAGTGCTCAGGGTTTCGGGGTGCAGCGTGCTCGGAAGTCGCACTGCCAGTCTTGGCTCTAGGGTTTAGGGTTTAGGGTTTAGCGTTTAGGGTTTAGGGTTTAGGGTTTATTGTGCAGTCCATTAGCAAAAGTCACCAACAGCAAGGCCCCTAAACCCAAGACCCTGAACCCTAACCCTAAGTTAGCCCGACGCCTTGAACCCGAAACTCTTTGCCGCGCAGCCTGCAGTTGTTCACCTGGTTCCTCCTCCTCCTTCACGGGCTCCTTGCGTCACAGGGCCGGCCCTGCCCCCCAAGCACTAAACCCTCAAATCATGTAGGAGTTGGGGTTTAGGCGATGGAGGGAGGAGGAGGGAGGTGGAGGTGCCCTCCACAATTCAGCGGCCATTTATCCCAAAGACTCCTCCTTCCCAGCAACCCCCCCCCCGGACCCTTTTTTAACCCATACCACAGATATTTCGACCCCCTATAGGGTTTGGGGCTTACAAGTACTACCTACGCCAAAGCTGCACCTACCGCATCGGGCTTGGGATCAAGCCCAAAAAAATGTATCACTCCCATCTGGAAAGGTAACTTCAAGTCCTTACCAGGCCGAAACCCTGTGTGTGTATAAATAAATAAATAAATAAATAAATAAATAAATAATTAAATAAATAAATAAATAAATAAATAAATAAATAAATAAATAAATAAATAATATATATATATATACATACATATAGATAGATATATTTTCCTTTATGTGTATATCTATATCTATATCTATATCTATATATATATATATATATATTTTTTATATTTACTTGTATATACATATATATATATATATATATATATGCCAACAGAGCCTCCTATGATCCACAGAGCCTTTGTTGAAATTATCGTTGCCTGGCAAGGTGTAAGGCTAACTCACTGCGTCAAGAAAGAAACATGTTTCCAAGGCAACACCATCGATGAGGTTGTCCTCAACAAATCAACCGCATTATGCACATCAAGCTAGCATATTAGGGAGTGCGCAGTATTACACTTTCGCATCCAAATTAATAGAACTTGAGGTATAAAGGATGCGTCTCACGATTGTTTTCGAAACTAGTTCATGCAGAATCGCTTGATGCAGTTGCAGTAGATATTTTTCATCGAAGGCTTCTTGACTGGCTTCTTGGTCTTTGCAGCAGGCCTACGAAGAACAGTACCTGGCCGCACCACGCTCTTACCCTTGCCATATATAATGGATGGGTGTGACGCAGTACGAACTGCAGGTGTACGTGGAAACCAAAATTTCCTTGCTAATCTTTCAGACAGCATCAAGTCGAAATGTCTGTATTGGGTACCAGCGCACGTAGCTGCAAAAGCTTGACGCAAGAAGTCCTTGCGGAAGAAAATGGCTTGGGACCCTTCGAGCGCTTGCTCGATGCCGTAATACCACTCAACTTTGGTTCCCTTTGACCAGATATTTCTGTATCCGGGCCAGCCGATGTTGCTCCATTTTGGTAGTGATGACATCAGGCCCTGAACTTGAGCAGCAGTTTGCTGAAACCGTGCGTCTGCTTCTAAAAATCAAACCCATCCGACTTCAGAATGTCGTTGGTCAGACCGATAGCGTTGTAGTAATTGATAGCATCTCAGGGTCAAAATGCTTATCCAAATTCGTTTGTAGGACATAAACGAACGAAAGTACTATAAAACAAAAAAAGTATACAAAAAAAAAACAAACTTACTTGAAACTGCTTGCGCAGCCTCGTAAACCATCGGTGCCGTACAGAGTAATGCACGATCTCATTGGGCTGCAGCTTCTTGCCCATGTGCTCGTCAGTGCCATATCGATATCCATAAATAACATGGACTTTGTTAGCGCCCATACCTTTTAATTCTTGGAGAAGTGGGTTATGCACGCCATGGTTGTCGGCATGCGACAATATGAGGAAGAGTGCGTTGCTAAGCTTGGCCGGTGTCTCAGGCAACACGAGCTTGGCTTCATCGACGTGCTTCGCTTTGCAACGTTCCAGCGTCTTTCGTTTAGACTCATCAGTACTGCACCACCAGGACAAATTGCAGGAACATTTGTGCCATGCCATCTCAGATAGCCTCTACACCTAAAATTGTTGTAAGCACAAGACATCTTTTCATAATATGTTTTGCAATTAACACGTAACGTGACCTATGAATGAATCTCGCTCAACAAACTTCATTTGTTTATACAGTGACGGTATACATGAATGTTGTCCTTTACTTCTGTGCATGTAGTACGAACACATGGATTTCATCATTATGCGCCAGGTAGCAGCATAAACGTGTTTTCAAATTTGTTTATAAGCTTCACGATCATGAACTACGACAACTGTCCGCATGTGTTGTAGAGTATACAGGTACAGTTGGGAGCATGTTTTTGCCGTTTAGGGTTTTTTTGAGCGACCCTAAGCCCTATTTTCAAGTTGAAGCACTCATTTCCGAAACTTGCGGTGTTGAGTGAATTAAGCATGATTGTGTTGGGCGCACGTGTTTTGTATATTGCACAGGTACAATTGGGAGCATGTTTTTGCCGTCTGGTGTCTTTTGAGCGACCCTAAACCCTAAATTTCAAGTTGAAGCACTCATTTCCGAAACTTGCGGTACTGAGCGAGTTAAATATGATTGTATTTGGCGCGCATGGTTTGTTTAGTGTACAGGCACACTTGGAAGCATGTTTTTGAACGCTTGAGGTCTTTTGAGCGACCCTAAACCCTAGATTTCAAGTTGAAGCACTCATTTCCGAAACTTGCGGTGTTGAATGAAGTAAACATGATTGTGTTTGGCGCGCACGTTTTGTATAAGTACAGGCACACTTGGAAGCATGTTTTTGCCGTTTGAGGTCTTTTGAGCGACCCTAAACCCTAAATTTCAAGTTGAAGCACTCATTTCCGAAACTTGCGGTGTTGAATGAAGTAAAAATGATTGTATTTGGCGCGCATGTTTTGTATAAGTACAGGCACACTTGGAAGCATGTTTTTGCCGCTTGAGGTCTTTTGAGCGACCCTAAATCCTAAATTTCAAGTTGAAGCACTCATTTCCGAAACTTGCGGTGTTGAATAAAGTAAACATGATTGTATTTGCCGCGCATATTTTGTGTAGTGTACAGGTACAATTGAGAGTATATTTTTGCCGTTTGGGGTCTTTTGAGCGACCCTAAACCCTAAATTTGAAGTTGAACACTGATTTCCGAACCTTGCGGCGCTGCATGAACTGAACGATTGTTGTTTGGCCCGCATGATTTGTACAGCGTACAGGTACAATTGGGAGCATGGTTTTGCTGCTTGGGTCTTTTAAGCAACCCTAAGCCCTAACTTTCAAGTTGAAAGACTGATTTCCGAAATTTGCGGGTGCTGAATGAGCTTGACTGCAGTGTTCGAGATTTCCAGATATATCAAGAAATTATAAATCTCATCTGACATATCGTAAAAATTACTACCGTCACAAACATTACCGGAACAAATCGTACAAATCAAGGCGGCTAGCTTGGGTTACAACTTTGCTGAAACCTTGATTACTAGTTATTGCGGTCACTGTCAACTTTAGCCAGCAGACACAGACACACAATGCCGGAACAAATCGTACAAGTCACTGTCGTCCACAAAAATTGCCGGAACAAAATGCCGGAACAAATCGTACAAGTCACTGCCGTCCACAAATATTGCCGGAATAAATCGTACAAATCAATATGGCTAGCTTGAGTTACAACATTGTTGAAATCTTGATTACTGGATACTGCGGCCCTTCTCAACTTTAGCCAGCCGACCCCGACGCACAATGCCGGAACAAATCGTACAAGTCGCTGCCGTCCACAAACATTGCCGGAACAAATCGTACAAATCCCTGCTGCCTTCACTAGCAATATCACCTGAACAACTTGTACAATCTCTGCTGCCCACGCACGCTCTACAAGCCACTTCCAAGGAAGCAGTTTGCAGCCCCCTAAGCCCTTCTATAAGGTTGCAGGTTCCCGTTCAACCTTCCCTGCAAATCTTTTTGGCAACAGCTGGGAGGGCCTCCAAGGAAGCAGTTTGCAGCTTCTGCAGCTCCCTAAACCCTTCTTTATGTCGGCAGGTTCCCTTACACTCGGTTATGCTTCTCCTGCAAGGAATTTCCAGGAAGAAGTTTGCAGCTCCTAAAACCATTCCGCACGTCTGCAGGGTCCCCCGAAACCTTCCCTGCAGATATGCCTGCAGGCTCCAAAAGCGGCTCTGTTTCCCCAAATTTGTACCCCTCAACCCTCAACCCTCACAACCCTCACAACCCTCACAACCCTCAACCCTCAACCCTCAACCACAAACCCTACCCTTAGAGATGTAGTCTTGGGGCTTCTGCTTAGTGCCACGATAAGGAAGCAGCTGCAGCGAGCGGCAAAGATCCGTGCGGCAGCGGCTCCGACGCATTCATAGGCTCAGCCGCTCGAAATTTCGACTGCAGTATGCCCTGAACTCTAAGCCCTAAACCCTAGACCCTAAACCCTAAACCCTAAGCCCTAAGCCTTAAACCCTAAACCCTAAACCCCAAACCCTAAACCCTAAACCCTAAACCCTAAACCCTAAACCCTAAACCCTACACGTTACACGTTTAGATCCTAAGCCTCTGCAGGTGGTGGTTGGGAAAGTAAGAGAAAACGCAGTGGAGAGTCCAGCACAGCCAATTGCCCCTTCAATGCTGGCTCCATGTTACTGGTACCAAAATCCGAAACTGGGGGGAGCCCAAGCATCGAAAATCTAGGGTTAGGGTTTAGGGTGTAGGGTTTAGGGCATAGGGTTTAGGGTTAGGGTCGGGGTTTGGTTGGGGCCCCTCTTCCTGTTTGTGGTTCCTCACAAGCCTCCTTGAGCAAAAAGGGGGTACCCTCTTTGTATTCCAGAGCCGCAGTGCATGAAGTCCTCATGGTCCAGACCGTCGACCTCTCATTCAAACCTCCCTTATCCCTACATATACAAAGGAACAAATTGTATAAATCCCTGCTGCCAGCATTTGACAGGTGTGCTTCCGTCATTGCCCCAGAGTTCGCGCATTCTCTCCGCTGTAGGAACGGAGGTTACGGCACATGTAGGCTGACAGAACTTGTACGTTGCAGCAACGATACATGCACTCTTGTGAAACCGCCGGGACAAGCAAGATCTTTCTTTTGGCACGTTTCGCCTGAGCTTTCTCCCCAACTCCCCAAACACATATTGAAAGAGTATGGTCAGCGCGACCAGGGCATAGCCTATCTTTCTGCATAATGATAGGCCGGCGCCTCACCCACAGACCCAGTACACATCCCTACTCAGACTCAGACTGACCATAGTACAGCTGTTTCGCGTACTGAAACTGGCCAGATCGTCTGACGATGACGAAGAAAATGGATGTGGCCGCACGCACAAATGTTTAAACACATGAACTCACTGCACATCTGTCGAACCTGATCCAAGAGCTTGCGCTCTTGTTCACTACGGCTCTTCAAAGCTTCGAAGTTCTCGTCATGCCGAAGGTCCTCGAACTCAACATCATCATCGTCCGAGTCGCTTAGAATCAAAATGGGAGACTGCAAGACTAGCTCGACACAAGTCGTAGCCGTGGGCAGTACAGATGGAAACAAGAACTCAAGCACTTGCGCCGAGCAGGAAGATGGTAGTGAAAGATAAGGCACTGTCATCCAGACTTTGATGTCCTGGCGCTGCGCGTCATGAAGTTCGATTTCTTGTAGCAGAACTCGGAGCCATGCTAAGGTCTCTTGGCGAGTTTGTTGAATGGCCAGCAACGGTTGCGCGAAGTAGTTGCGCTCAGCAGCACGGATGCTAATGGGAAGCATGTTCCACACGAGCTGGGCTTCTTGCGCTATCACGGCAGGAACATCAACGGGTCGGCTCCAAAACATATGAGCGTACATCTGCATGGCAGCTGCCGCAAGGAGAACAATCTACTACAGCAGCAAACACTAAAATAGTGTTTGGGACATGTGCGGCTTTGGCGAATTGACGGAGAAAGTCTTGAAATCGCAACTTCAAGAGGTCAGCAGGCATGAAGACTGCAACAAGCAGCCATGCAGAAAGCTCTTTTTCGGCTTTATGGGTACTGCGGTACAGAGTTCTCGCAAGCAGCATCGAACGACTGTACAGTTGAACTTGCTTGCCAAACTAACAAAATGTGGTAATCATCAGCCAGTTGCGAAGCTCAGCTTTTCATGGCTGGAACCAGGTGCAACAGAGTGTATATACAGACAGAAACTGCACGCTGCATGAGCAATCTCGAACAGCTGTACGACGCCGAGCTTGCTCAGTCATGGCTTCAGAGCCTGCGTGCCTCGCACGCAGCTCGAACAATGTCGCCAACAGCAGCGAACTTGTCCTGCTCGGCATGCCAATGATGCCATTGAAATTCACGCACCCGCTCATCAATGTTCCCTTCATCCGCTTTCGTTGACTTCGGAACCCCGATCAACTTCAATTGCCGCCACACATTGTCTATGAGTTGGGTTCCCTTTTTCACCCATACCGTGTTCGTTTGGTCTTTGGGCAAACCCTTGACATGTGCTTTCCTGTAATCTCGAGGAAGGCGGTGTTTCCATGTAGCGGCATAGATGGGGTTCGGACGCTTGTGTCTCACCGAATCGGTGATCACGCCAGGTATCTGCACGTACCTGTACGCTCGTGCACCGTCACAGTGCAGCAGGATTTTCCGATTCTTGAGATAACGGAACCCTATTTGCTTCCATTCTTTTTTGGATATGGGTCCCGGAGACACAGCAGAGCCCTTGCCCTTCCCCTTCAGCTTGACAGACGTTGACTTCACTCGCATTTTGACAAGGGTGAGGCTCTTACGGTTGCCGCGCTCGAGCAGACCACAATACTGGAACCAGGTCACTTGTTTGCCTGATTTCTTTCCACGAACTGTGACCTCGTCGACTTCAGCTTGAACCCAAGTTCGAAGATTGCCGAAGAGCCGAGCTTCTTGTTGTCGTTGAACATAAGCCATTACAGCTCTTCTCCATCTGGCAGACAGAGTTTGCACCGCCCTTGCTCCAAGGCCCGTCAGCACATGAATCTTGCCAGTGTCCACTCTAGTCACATTGCAGAAAAGAACCAGGACCTGTTGACGCAAAGAAATGAATGACTGGCCCCATCCAGTACAGAAGAATGGATGCCGTGCATGTGGAAGCACATACTTGTGACACGTCTTCGCTTGACATCTTCTCACAAAACCTCGCTTCTTGTGCTTGAACAAGCCTGACAACTTCCCTGTTCTGCAATGTGGACAGCGTGTGAAGTTCCACAAGATTCCCAGCTTTAAGAGCAATTTGATGAGCCTGTTCTCGGACATCTGCACCAAGTCCGTTAGAGAGCAACACCAGTGTTGGGATCGTAGCTCGGCCTTCTTCGCGCTATCGAGCTGCTGATCTCGTGGCACGTAGGGAACGTGATCTGGCTTTGTGGACTGCGATTTCTGAGAAGGCTTTCGAAGCACCAGTCGCAACATCCCATGCTTAGGGCTCGGAAACTGCTTCATATCGCTCGTCTCAGAAATGTAGAGCTGCGTCCGAAAGCGACAAAGGGCTACTATCGAAATGGCTGCGGCAGCAGTGCTGGATGAAATCGATTTCGTGCGTTGAGTACCACAGCGACATCGGTGTCGAGCCCGCGCAATTTCGACAAGACTCTTTTGCATCAGTGCACGGTGCGTACACGCCGGAAGCAGTCTGTACAATATTCCGGCCAGAGCCTGTCCTAGCACTGCTTTCGATGGATGGAAATAGGACATTCTTGAAGCGCAGGGGTTATCGGCCTGCAATACGACAGCTCCTGCTCGCTCGTTGCCAAGAAGCCGTGAGCGGATGTGTATCGAAAACTCCAACTGTACATCAAACATATAAGCGAAACTAGACATAGCGCATGGCAAAGACTCATTCTGCACGACAGCCAAGCTAGCGCTTACATCGCAATCAAGCTGTACACCGTAGAAGGTTATAGAGTCAGAGAGTTTGTCACTCTGCAATATGACAGCCTCTGCTGGCTCTGCACGACTCAGAAATCATGACTGATTGGCTGGCTTGCTCTTGACCCTGACACGTTTACTGGTCGAGTTGGTGAGGGCAGATTTCAGAGCGGCGCTAGATATGTTCGCGTATTGCATCAGGGCTGCCTCATATTCAGGCGGTGAAGCTGAAGAGGGACAAGTGAAGTTGTAGCTATCTGTGGCCGCATCGAAACTACCCAGAATTGACGGAGCAGCTTTGACAACAGCGCGAGAGTCCCCAAGAGAAGGCTGTTGCGTGAGCTGGTCCTTCGACCTCTGAAGGTTGTACACGCTTCGTGACTTGATGACACAGGTTTCTGCCCCCTCTGACGAAGCTTCCGCCTTGAGGAGCAACCGACGAAAGAATTCAGTGTCAGGCAGTCCGGTGTGCTGTGCTTTCGGCTGCCAATCTTGATCTTTGTTCGAACTCTGTCCCGTCAAAGCAAGAGCAAGCTGATCCTCGTCAGCCATAGGCCTTTTCCGCTTTCTCTCCGCTGAGTCGGCTTCGTTGAGCGTTGAGAAAGCAGACGACTCTTCCTTACCAGCCATGATCGCCACCACGCTCTCTAGAATCTCCAGCAGTCCAAAAGCCCGTGCAACCACATCCGCATTGATCAGGACCGGCGCCTCTGGATTTTCCGGCGGCGCCGACTGCTG
>CAJNDS010002224.1:815022-845022 GCA_905221605.1 Symbiodinium natans
CTGAAAAGTTCGAAAAGTCTGAAAAGTCTGAAATGTCTGAAATATCTGAAAAGTTTAAAAAGTCTAAAATGTCTGAAATGTATGAAAAGTCTGAAATGTCTGGAATGTCTGAAATATCTGAAAAGTCTGGAATGTCGGAAACGCTTGGAATGTCTGACAAGTTTGGAAATTCTGGAACGTCTGGAAAGTCTGGAATGTTTGAAATGTGTGGAATGTCTGAAAAGTTGAGAATGTCTGGAACATCTGAAACATCTGAGAGGTCTTGAACATACAGAGTGTCTGGAAGGGTTGGTATGCTAAGAATATATTCAAAACGAGCTAACATGATAAATATTTAAAGTAGTTTATGTTGTTAAACGAAAGCCTGGTGGATCACAGAAGGCCCTGTTGCCATATATATATATATATATCAACCCTAAACCTATGCATAAACCCTACAGTCCTTGCCGTGCCGTACGGGAAAGTCGTCATAAAGCAGGCTAAGTTCCTGCCGAGGCTTGGGCGAAGGGTCCTACAGGGCGGTTTAGGGTTTAGGGTTTAGGGTTTAGGGTTTAGGGTTTAGGGTTTAGGACTCTGAAAGTTTGGGGGCTTTCCGGACCTAAGGGTTTTGGGATTTAGGGTTTGGGGCTTCTAGGTCAAGGGTTTAGGGTTTAGGGTTTAGGGTTTAGGGTTTAGGGTTTAGGGTTTAGGGTTTAGGGTTTAGGGAAACCCAAGGGTACAACCTTAAGGGTCCAAGGTAGAACCCCTAGATTTAGGGGCTTTAGGCCTCCAACTTACCAATACTCATGGCCTGCACGCCCTTTGTCTTGACATGTTAAGGCTCCTGGTTAAACCCTAAACCCTAAACCCTAAACCCTAAACCCTAAACCCTAAACCCTAAACCCTAAACCCCCTTTGTCTTGACATCTTAAGGCTCCTGGTTCTGGGTACCTGCGGGTAGGTTGTAGGGCTGAAGGTTGCGGATGTAGGATTTAGAGTCCTAGGGATTTGGGGTCTAGAGGTTTAGGCTTTTGGTTTAGGGCTTACAGCTTTAGGAGTTTAGGGGCTTAGGAGGCCCTGCACTGATGGCTTCTTTTCGGCCTGAGCGCTCCGTAAGAAGCCTCACAGTTCCGGCAGAGAGAATACGGAAACAAGTAAAGACACCTCCGCCGATCCGAGACATGTAGTAGGGGGAAACCCCGGACCCCGTAACCTTAAGCCCTCTAAGCACAAAAACCCTTAACCCTAAACCCTTTCGGGGTTCATGTCGAAAAACCGTTAACCCTAAACCCTAAACCCCTCAAAAAAGCCCCATAAATACACCCTAGAGGAAGCTCACGGTCTCCACAGACAGCTCCACCACGTCCCCGCGCCGCATCGCAGGCCAGTGCGCTGTGGCATCCTGCTTAGGGTTTAGGGTGGTTCTTGTGGGTTTTTTCGGGTTCAGGGTTTAGGGTTTAGGGTTTAGGGTTTAGGGTTTAGGGTTTAGGGTTTGGGGTTTAGGGTTTAGGGTTGTTCCCGGGCTGGTTTTTGGGGTCTTTCCTGGCTTTTCATTTTTTTAAGGGTCTTTGATAGGCATCTTCTTGGTCTTTATGGCTTTTCTTGGTGTTTGGGTAAGGGTGCTTCAAGGGGCAGTTCTAGGTTTGTTTATGGGGTATTTTCTTCGTGTTGCTATACGGTTTGTTGTAGGATTTTTTGTAGGCTTGGGCGCACATATTTATTGTATGAAGAGGGTTTATATTCCTTGTATCCTCAATAGGACACCCAATATATACACTCTTCAACAGTAAAAAGGGACCTTATTATACACTCGCCAATAACACTAATATACACCTTGCTGCAATATGGGGGGGATATCAGGTAGCCAACAACTAAGAATTGTTCCCAAGTACCCTAAACCCTACACCCCAAACCCGAAACCGTAAACCCTAAACATTAAAACATAAAATACTAAACCCTAAATACTAAACCCTAAACCATAAAATACTAAACCCTAAACCCGAAGCCCTAAAGCCTAAACCCTAAACCCTAAGTGAAGGGCTTCAGGGTTCACCCCAAGCCAGGCCTCAAAGAGGCGCAGCGCCAGTGCTTCTGGCCCATCTGGACAAGGGCTTCTTCGGGGTTTAGGGTTTCGGGTTTAGGGTTCAGGGTTTAGGGTTTAGCGTTTTAAGATTTTAGGGTTTTTGTAGGGTTTTCAAGAATGTTTTAGGCTTCAGGCTCAATAGCTGAACAGCAAGCCCTCCAACCAGAACCCTGACCTTTAAACAACCCTGAACCCAAAACTCCCTGGTTCTTAGTAGGGAATGAGGGAATGAGGGCCATAGACATAAATATATACCCATTTAAGGGATTATATACAGGCCCCTCATTCCCCCATTCTCTACTACGAACCAGCCCCAAAACCTCAAAGGGCTTCGGGCTTCTCAAAGTTCACGCTTGAACTTCAAATGCCGCTGGGGCCTGCTTTTAAGGGAGTCTCGGGTTGCGAGTGTAGGTTTAGGGTTTAGGGTTTAGGGATTAGGGTTTAGGGTTTGGGGTTTAGGTGTTGGGGCTTAGGGTTTGGAATGTGAGCAGCAAGAGGGAATGCCAGTAAGCATAGGTTGCCGGGTGCTGGGGTTCGAAGGTCGGGCCTTGGCACCCCCAAGCCTTGAAATGCTAAACCCCAATTTCCTCAAAACCCTATACCTTGGGTCGTATACTAGCAGTCAGAGAATAGAGACTATAAGAGGGGGTACTATCATCCCTATTAAGGACTTTTCGTATAAGGGGAATATCCCAACTCCAACCCATCAAATTGTGAAAGGTTAAATCCTATAGCCTGAACCCCAGCCCCCCCATCCTAGCCTTAAACCTGCATCTGACAAGACAGTTCAGAAGAAGTAGCTTGCGGGTGGAGGATGTGATTCGGGATGAGCAGCGGAGTATGAAGGAATCTCATCGGTGTGTGTGTCAGCTGAGAATACAAACCGTTGCAGCAGAAGGCATATTCTAGCTCTTGAGTGCTCATCTCGTGAGGGTGTTTGGCCATTTGCTTCCTGACGACAACTGCGAAGACTCTGAGAGCTACCTCGCCAGCATGGAAGAAATGTCATCAAAGCGGTCATCATCTTTAAACCTTGTTTGAACCCAAGTAGGAAGAAAGACTGAAAGAGTTCTTCATGCGCAAGAAAACACGCCCGAGGTGATTTCCTGCACGAAGCTGGTGCTCGATTTCGGTCATGGTCAGATCAACCACGGGTGCCAACAGCAATAGGCATGCAAGACAGTGGCTGCATGCCAGACGACTTGGCGTGCACGAAAAAAGTGGAGAGCCTCAGAGCCTTTCTGCAAATGCCCACAAGTGCCCGACGCTCTGGCTGCATTCTCTGCAAGCACGTCTCCAACTTCCCAGGATACCAAGGAGGCCAGTAGGGAAGCACCGTCAGCACGCAGGTTCACGCGCGACATTTTGGCGAGACCACTCAGCCAACAAACTGGAGCTTCAAAGCTCCATCGCCAAACAACCAGTAAAACTTGAAGGATGTTCCCCTTATACTAACAGTCCTTAATAGGGATTATAGTAGCCCCCTATTATAATCCCTATGAAAGACTGTTATATAGTATCAGGGGAAACATCCCAAAGGACAACGTGCATTTGGTGAGGCTCCCCGCCCAATAATAGCGACCACAATCAGAACCACCAGTAAAGTCAACAAGGAGTCGGGTTCAGCTTTTGAGTCATGTCTTAAAAGTTCATGATTCCTTCAGCAGGATGTGCTACCACACAAGAGGAACAGGCAATATTGCCAGCTCAAGGATGTAGAGTTAGACCTTGGAGTTCGAGTGTTTAGTCCTTAGGGTTTAGGGTTTAGGGTTTAGTCTTTGCGAGTCTTCCGCACTGGATGTGGTGGTGTGCACAGAGCACGCGAGAGACCATAAACCCTTAAAAGCTAAACCCAAGCCCTTACAGAGGAGGCCTAAACCTCAAATCCTGAACCCTGTTTATCCTCCCCTAAAACCTTGAACCCTAAACCCTGAACCCCCGAAAGTCCTATTAACCCTGTAAGAACCCTGAAACCCTAAAACCTTGAACCCTAAACCCTGAAACCCCAGACTGCAGACTGTATGGAAATCCAATAAGACTATCAACCCTAAAAGAAGAACCCCTGCAGCCCTAAACCCTCAGCCGGGTTTAGGGTTTAGGGTTTAGGGTGGTTTAGGGTTTAGGGTACTGCATAGTGGAGGGCCTGGCCGCATCGTCTGCGCGGCTCCCAGAACGACGGGCCTCAATGGGGCTTGCAGGGGCTGGAGGGATTTAGGGTTTAGTTTGGGGTTTAGGGTTTAGGGTTTAGGGTTTAGGGTTGAGGGTTGAGGGTTTAGGGTTTGGGCTTTAGGATTTAGGACTTAGGACTTAGGGTTTAGGGGTTTAGAGGTTTAGGGGTTTAGGGTTTGGGGCTTAGGGTTTCAGAGCTTAAGGTTTCGGAGGGGCTGTAGGGTTTAGGGGGTGTCGGGGGCTGGGGAGTTTATACTTGTAAGGATAAACTAGGCTGCCCAGTAACCTACGCTTAAAAAGGGTGCCCCTTTTTTGCTTAAAGGGGTCTATAAGGGAACCGAAACCCCCCCCAAAAAGGGAATAAAGGGTACTACTGGGTATCCTAGTAAAGGCTACACCATGCAGACGGAATCCAGGACCGGAAGCCCTAAGTTCTGCAGACCTAAACCCCCGGTTTAGGGTTTAGGGTTTAGGGTTTAGGGCTGAAGGTTTCGGGGTTGAGGGTTCAGGAATTAACGTTTAGGGTCACCCACAAAACCTGAGTCCAGAAGCCTCCGAAACACTATCGGTGGCCCAGTAACCCAAGAAGAAACAGGGTAGCGCGCCTTTGCTTTTCACTAGGTGTAAAGAAAGGGAGTATGAGGGTACTACAGGCAATCCTGATACAGACCCCGAGGCCTGTATAACCCTGCATACCCTCATAACCCTCATCACCCTCAGGAACCCCAAACCCTATAAACCCTACAACCCCACAAACCCCATAAACGCTATAGACCCTATGAACCCTATAAACCCTACACACCCTATAAACCCTGTAAACCCTATAAACCCTACCAACCCTGTAAACCCTACAAACCCTATAAACCCCATAAAGCCTACGATTCCTATAACCCTACAAACCCCATGAACCCTACCAACTCTATAATAAGCCCTTCAAAACCCTGAAAACCCAACAAGCCCTACAAACCCTGCAAACCCTCTAAACCCTCTAAACTCTACAAACCGTACTAAACCCTAAAACCCCTACAAACCCTGTACACATCTGTAAACACTGAAAAAAACCTATGGCACCCGATAAAACCCCCATAACCCAAAAACCATTGAAAGCACTTCACGAAGAAGCAGAGTTGGACAGGAGGCCCCCAAACCCTAAACCCTAAACCCTAAACCCTAAACCCTAAACCCTAAGCCCTAAACCCTAAACCTGACTCCCAGCCCCGGGCCCTGCATCGCCCCCCCAAAGCTTGAACCCCGAAGCCTATGGGTTTGGGGTTCAAGGTTTAGGGTTTAGGGTTTAGGGTTTAGGGTTTAGGGTTTAGGGTTTAGGGTTCAACTTCGGCCTTACCCTAAAAACTGAACCAAAGGCTCAAAGAAGACTGACTAGGCAGGGTTTCACAACTCATCCACGGCCACAAAGGAGTTTAGACCCTGAACCCTGTAAACCCTAAACAGACCCTAAAACCCGAAACCCGACCTAGTTCTGGGACCAGGCCAAGCCATTTAGGGTTTAGGGTTTAGGGTTTAGGGTTTAGGGTTTAGGGTTTAGGGTTTAGGGTTTAGGGTTTAGGGTTTAGGGTTTAGGGTTTAGGGTTTAGGGTTTAGGGTTTAGGGTTTAGGGTTACAACCATGCCAAGCCACACCAGCAAGGCGCTCCGGGCAAGCCACGGCATGGACCAAGCGAAGCCGGCGGCCGCGAAGGTGAGGCCTTTGCTACCCTAAACCCTAAACCCTAAACCCTAAACCCTAAACCCGAAACCCTAAACCCTAAACCCTAAACCCTAAACCCTAAACCCTAAATTCAAGGTTTAGGGTTTAGGGTTTAGGGTTTAGGGTTCGGGGTTTGGGATTTGGGGGTTTGGGGTTAGAGTCTAGCTTTTGAAGATCAGCTGTTGGGGTCTTAGGGCAGCCGACCGCAAGACAGCGCCAAGCGGCAGAGGAAGCAACAGCACTGCAGGTCATTCACCTCCACACTCAGAGGATCAGTTTTAGGGTTTAGGGTTTAGCGGGTTTAGGGTTTAGGGTCTCTGGTCTATCCAGAGATGACAAAGTCTGCCCCACACAGCTTTATGGAGCTTCGCAGCCACCAAGCTCTTGCAGTGTGAGTTTGTATTCTTCCCTAAGGGTCCATGTATCTTATTATTATATACTTAGACCCAGAAGTCCTTATCTAGGAAGTACTTTAAGGCCCAAGTATTCCATATTTAGGTACATGGACCCTGAGGGCTTGGCTTGGGGCGACGAGGATGGGAAGTTGGTACTTTTGGGTGGGGAGGGCCGTGAGCCAAGCAGGTCGCATGAAGAGCAAAATCCCCTTGAAGGAGGGACCACCCTTGCTGCACTATCGGAAGTTCAGGGACTTCTAACCTAAGTTTAGGAGCCTTGTAACTTTAGGGTGCCCTTTTCGGTTTGAAGAGGGTTTTATAAGGGAACCCAAACCCTGAAAAAGGGAATAAGGGCCAACTCTGGGTCCTGGACATATAACTCGGGGGGCCCTTCTTGTACACACTCCAACCCCTAATCCCTAAACCCTAAACCCTAAACCCTAAACCCTACTCCAAAAAGGGGCACCAGGGGAACCCTGACCCACACACCCACGTGCCTGCCGCTGCCCGTAGGGCTTCAAGGTGCCAAGTGTGATCGCCGTCCCCAACGTAAGGCCGAGGGTCATCCTAAGGAGCCCTACAGGGTGGGGCCCCCTAGTTATAAGTAGAGTTATAAGGGCCCTAAATTGGGTTATAAGGACCCTAAGTTAGGTTATAAGTCCCTTAACTACAGTTAGTATAGTAAGGGGGCCCCACCCTGTAGACCCCGAGCCCTAAGCCCTAAGCCCTAAACCCTAGACCCCAAATCCTAAACCACATTCCACTAAGGGCAGCCCTCTGGTGGAATTGATTACTCTACAAGGGAACCTTGAACACCCCCAAACAAAAAAAGGCGCAAAAGGGTACCGGGCAACCAAGCATCATCAAATTGTGGTAGGTTGAGGCAACCTGGGCTGTGCCCCGGCTTCGGAATCTATAGGATCTCGGGTGCAGTTTGCGGGGGGGGGGGGGGGTTCTGGGGTAATTCTAAGGGTTTCGGGTTGAGGGTTTCATTAGGGTTTAGGGTTCAGGGTTTAGGTTTGCTTCTGGACTCAAATCGCATTTTGACAAGCTGGGATTGGGAACAAGATGCAAGTACCTGGACCCTCTGGGCTAAATCATGAGGCGCTCGACCCTAAACCCGTAAGCCCTCAACCCTGAACCCTCAACCCAACAAAAAGGAGCTACAAACCCTAAACCCTAAACCCTAAACCCTAAACCCTAAACCCTAAACCCTAAACCCTGAACCCAGCCCCCAAAACTCGCGCGCCGAAGCTTTGTGCAGCCGCTGGGCCGCTACCAGGGCCACCGCCACGAGCTTCAACCCAACTTCAACCCACACCTCTTGGCACGCTGCCTGCCGCGGTTTAGGGTTTAGGGTTTAGGGTTTAGGGATTAGGGTTTAGGGTTTAGGGTTTAGGGTTTAGGGTTTAGGGTTTAGGGTTTCGGGTTGGCAGCCTGCGGTACAGGTGTAGGGTTTAGGGTTTAGTTTGGGGGATGGTTTTGCTTCCGGTGTCTAAGTTCTTCAACAGGGCTTGCACAAAGAATCGCAAGCAATGCGAGGTTCGGAAGTTTTTGCCTGAGGACCTAGCTGCAGGTGCTGCTTTGCGAATTCACAAAGAAACCCTAAACCCTAAACCCTAAACCCTAAACCCTAAACCTTAAACCCTAAACCCTAAACTGGACGTGTTGCGGAAGCTATAGCACACCTGAGAAGCTGTCGGCACACCTCCTCAATGTGGGAGTTTACGATATTAGGGGCACCCTATTGGGGTCCTTGTTATAAAGGGAACGCTGCTATTTTGGGGTTTAGGGTTACGGCTTAGGATTTAGGGTTTAGGGTCTATTCTAAGGGGCCCCCAATTTTCGCAAATAGCCATGTGTTGCCAAGCTACGTATTTCAGGAAGATCTCCTTCGCGCCAGCGAAGATTCCTCAAGAGGTGTGGGATCTGGGACGACCAAGGCGCGGACGTCTTCACTGAACACGCGCCCCCCCCCCCCCCCCCACTACACTGAGCCCCTATAAAAGCGCAGTTTAGGAGCACTAGGGTCCCTTCACCCTAAACCCGAAACCCTAAACCCTAAACCCCTAAACCCCTAAACCCTAAACCCGAAACCCTAAACCTCCTTAAGTCCATGACACAAATGCCATTGATCTGTCTGGCCCGGCGTCTATCAGATGCCTCCACCTGCTCCATGATGCAACGCTCCGTCAGCATCCTAGCTGCGCCGCAGCGACTTTAAGGTTTAGGGCATGATCTCCTCTCACATTCCTTCGCCAAAATCTCTCTCTCTCTCTCTCTCTCTGGGTCCCGGATGGGCCTTGGAAAGGATTCAAGTATATACTACAAGGGTACATAGCGTGGCCTTTCAAGGGTGTAGGGTGCAGGCCCTAAGGGGGGTCCATGCACCTATATAGTATATACTTGGGCCCTACAGCTGCTGTATGGGAACCCCTTTGAGGCCCCCAAGTATTTAACCCTAACCCTAAACCCTAAACCCTGTTAAAGGTACATGAACCCTTATAGGGAGGGTTACCAAGGGACGCTCCGCAGTCCCTGCAGTAATGGACAGCTCTCTCTGCACGAATGGTCTGTTGAGCGGAGTGCGCAAAGAGAAAAAGAGAACACTCCTTGAGCCATTCAAACCCTTACAAAAGGGACTAAGGGCCTACTCTGGGTCCTAGTAGCCCTAAACCCTAAACCCTAAACCCTAAACCCTAAATAGGCATCAGCTCCCTCCTTGTGATCTTCTGCCAGCGCATGAGGTCCGCATCCGCCTTCTGCTCCAAGACGCTGGACATGGCCATGCTCGCCTGAGGAAACGGTTAGGGTTTAGGGTTTAGGGTTTAGGGTTTAGGGTTTAGGGTTTAGGGTTTAGGGTTTAGGGTTTAGGGTTTAGGGTTTAGGGTTTAGGGTTTAAGGTTTAAGGTTTAGGGTTTAGGGTTTAGGGTTTAAGGTATTTAGGGTTTAGGGTTTAGGGTTTAGGGTTTAGGGTTTAGGGTTTAGGGTTTAGGGAAGCCCACACATGCAGAGCTTGGGGTTTCGAGGGTTTGGGGTCGAATGACCTGAACTCCCCATTATAGGTCACCCCGCAGAGGAATTCGCCCGTAAATCTCACAAACTCCAATTTTAAGAACAAGCCCCCCCCACCCCACCCCCATTTATACGGCTTGATGACAAAGGAGTAAGGTGTACCTGCTGCCATGTGGCCTTGAGAATGGGAATACTTTCACGATGTTAGGGTAAGCCTAAACCCAAAACCCAAAACCCAAAACCCTAAATATTTCACGATGTTAGGGCTTTGGGTTTAGCATGTATGGACTCAGTACCAGCTCGACCTCCCCATTGCGCCTAGGAAAGCAGAGCTGCGGTTGAGGGTTTAGGGTTTAGGGTACGGTTCAGGGTTTAGGGTGTAAGGCACGGTTTAGGTGCCCTTTTTGGGATGTTACCGGGCGCCCTAGAATTTCGAAACCGAGGCAGAGGAACATCGAACTCGAGTTCGTTCTCGTAGCCGTCCTGGCTGGCCACCTGCTGAATTGTCCTTGGCCAGCTCTAAACCCTAAACCCTAAACCCTAAACCCACAACCCACAAAACCAAACCCTAAACCCTCAACACGCACCCCTAAACCCTACCGCCCCAGCCAGACGCCCTCATCTCCCCAGTGCCCCCACTCAGGGTACTCGTAAAATGGGCATGTCCTACAGTAGAGGCTACCCCATATGGTCCCAAATATGCACTAGCCTCTAGCCCTTCTAGGTTGGGGTTTAGGATTTAGGGTTTAGGGTTTAGGCTGTAGGGTTTAGGGTTTAGGGTTCAGGGAGGTCCGACAAAGGTACGTTGGAAAATCCAGGAAGTCCGGCACAGATACTTTGGAATAGGGGCTGGATAGGCCGCAGGCGTGCCAAGACCAAAACCGGAAACCCTCACCCCGGTCTCTACGCCCTAAGGCTCTGAGGCTGCCATAGGGCTTTGGGTTTAGGGTCTAGGGTTTGCGGTTTAGGGGTTTAGGGTTTAATCGGGTTTATGGCTAGGTTGACCTGAGCTGAGGACTTCTATGTTATGTTAGGCTTGGCTACACTACATACGGTTGTGGTCTATCGTGAGAGCCTAAGTGTATTGAGGGCACGCCCAAACCCTGATAAACCCTAAAAACCCAGAAACCCTAAACCCTAAACCCCAAACCCTAAACCCTAAACCCCAAACCCTAAAGGCCCAGCTGCAAGGTAGCAGCCTCCAACTTCAGGCGCACGGTGCCGCGGAAGAACACGGCGCTGTAGGCCACCGCCGAGGCAAGGAGGTGCGACCGCCGGAATGGCTCTGTCAGGTCCTGCTCTCTGGTTTGCGATTTTTAGGGTCCAGGGTTTAGGGTTTAGGGTTTCGGGTTTGGGGTTTGGGGTTTAGGGTTTAGGGTTTAGGGTTAGGGAGAGTCTTACGGCTTGAGGGATCGCGAGACCCCTAAGCAACAACCCAAAAAGAGGCTTGGTAACCCGATTACAAGGGCACCCTGTTGGGGGGGTTGGTTTCTTTGTACCCTAAACCCTAAACCCTAAACCCTAAACCCTAAACCCTAAACCCTAAACCCTAAAACCAACAAAAAAGGAAGAGCACCGCTCTGGGCTACCAAGAGGGGGTTCGAGGGCTTATGGCGCGTGCCGCTGGAATGGACGATCAGTGGCAGCTCCAAGCAGAGGCAATGCTTAACTGGCTCTCAAGAAGAGGGTTTAGGGCCTAAGGGTTTAGGGTTTAGGGTTTAGGGCTTAGGGTTTAGGGTTTAGGGCTACTGGAATCGAAGAATTTATAGACGGATAGTTGCTGCATGGCTTTTTACAAGCCTCTCATAGAAACTACGAGCCTGTAGCCCCTCTAGGTTTCCCCCCATAAGCAAGGCTGTTTGGGGAAAATTAAGCCAAATTAAGGCGATGTAAGGGGGGAACCTAGGTGGGGGGGCGGGGGGGGGGGGGGGGGGGGCAGGGGGTTGAAAAGAGGGGGGCAGCAGAGAAACTGACATTCCCCCACCTTGTCCATCGCATCTGCCTTTGCTTGAGGGCCCATCGCGACGACCCGCACCACCGTCTTGTCTCCGTCGGAGTCTGCGAAGGACACGTACCGCCTGCTGATGCCACCATAAGTGTATAATGCAGCTGAGGGTACGACTCGGGGTATAAGGACCCCCCAGAAAATACAAGATACTAATCCCTATATTTTGCCCTTACGAGGAAGAACATGCTTGTTTTTTTGGGGTGTTCGTAAAAGCGAATAGACGATGACGAGGAGGTTTGCCCCGTGTAGATGTTTAGAGGTGGAGGTAGTCCCGCTTCGGGGTAGGGAAACCATGAGCCCCCAGAAGCCTCATCCCCTACGCCCCTCTCACCCTAAACCCTAAACCCTAAACCCTAAACCCTAAACCCTAAACCCTAAACCCTAAACCCTAAACCCTAAACCCTCCACCCCGAAACGGGAAAAGGCACCCCGGAAGCCCTCCAAGTGGCCTGCTGGGCGTGAAGACCAAGTGCTGTTTCAGGATGAGGTACAGCAGAAAAGCGGGAATCACCAGGCAGTAGGATATCGCACATCCCAACCCGATGGCATCAGCCTTAGGGTTTAGGGTTTAGGGTTTCGGGTTTGGGGTTTAGGGTTCAGGGTTTAGGGTTTGAGGGTTTTAGGGTTTTGGGTTTTAGGGTTTTGGGTTTAGGGTTCACGGCCCGAGGAGAGGGTGCACCAGAGGGTTTCCGTGTTCCGCGAAAGAGTGCAGGGTAGGGTTTTTGCACGAAACTACCCTGAGCCCTAAGCCCTACGCCCGAATCCCCCTAAACCCTAAACCCTAAACCCGGAACCCTGAACCCTGAAGTCGGGGCTTGAGTTACCAAGCCCAGAACCCCCACAGCAACCCGAAAGCACAAAAGCGCTACTGACGCCCTAAACCCTAAACCCTAAACCCTAAACCCTAAACCCTAAACCCTAAACCCTAAACCCTAAACCCTAAACCCTAAACCCTAAACCCTAACCCTAAATGCCGCGGCCCTCAAGAGGGCTTCAGAGTTTAGAGTTTGGGACTTATAAAGGTTTAGGGCTTATAGGGTTGAAGGATTTTGAGATACCATGACCTACATCCTCCACCCCCCGCCCCCCCCCCCCCCCCCCCCCCCCCAACATACCCTAAACCCTAAACCCTAAACCTAAAGCCCTAAACTCTAAACCCTCATTCCCTCCCGCCCCAAGAAAATGGTCTGAGGCTCCGGCCCATGCTGCTTCACCAGCCGACTCAGAGCACAACACGTGGGGCAACCTCAATGCTACCCTAAACCCCAAACCCCAAACCCTAAACCCTAAACCCGAAACCCTAAACCCTAGACCCCAAACCCCAAACCCTCAACCATAGACCCCCGCACAGCTACCCAAGGCTCCAGGCGTCGGCTTGAAACCAGGACTCTTTTTTTGAAATTGGTGTTAGGGGTTGGAAAAAGTGTAAAAGGGGTTTAAAAACGGTTTAAAAAGGGTTTAATGGGTTTAAAAAAGTTTTATTTTTGCTGTCCTTTTTTTTCTCTGGTTTTAGGTGTTTAGTCTTGTGAGCTTTTAAGGTTTAAGCTTTTCTGGTTTCAGGGGCTTGGGGTTCTACGGAATTCGGGTTTAGGGTATTTTGGGGTTTTGAGGGTTTAGGATTTTGAGGTTTAGGGTTTTAACGGTTTTGGGGGGTTTAGGGTTTAAAGGATTTATTTGTTCAAGGCTTCTCGTGTTTTAAGGATGGAGGTTTTTAAGGTTCAAGGCGTCAGGGGTTTTAGGGTTTTGAGGGGTTTAGATGTTTAAGGTTAAGGTTGTAGGAGCTTTGGAGTTTTAGGGTTTTGGGTTTTAAGCTTTTTTTTGAACTTGACAAGGTTTAGGTTGTTGAGGTTTAAGGTTTTAGGGTTTAGGGTTTCAGGGCTAAAGGGTTTGGGTTTTAGGCTTTTAGGGTTTAGGTTTTCAGGGCTTCAGGTTTTTGAGGTTTTTAAAGGCGGGAAAGGTGACTATTTTGGTCGACCCACCCACCATTTAACCCCCGTCATGGGTTTAGGGTTTAGGGTTTAGGGTTTAGGGTGCTGTTCGGGTGTTTGACTGAGCGCGCAGCTGAGAACGGAAGGCATCCCCGCGCAAAGACGCGCCGTCTGCGAGGGGCAGCAAGGGTCGTGACTTGGGGGTTCCAACACAGGACCTAGGGTTTAGGGTTTGTAAGGTTTAGGGTTTAGGGTTTAGGGTCTAGGGTCTAGGGTCTAGGGTCTAGGGTCTAGGGTTTAGGGTCTAGGGTCTAGGGTCGAGGGTCTGGGGTCTAGGGTCCAGGGTCTAGGGTCTAGGGTTTAGGGTTTAGGGTTTAGGGTGTCGTACTTTCATGAGGAATACTCAATGGCGGCTCAAAGTCATCACAAAACTATCGACAAGGCACCCCCTCTTGGCTCTAAGCGCCCCTAAACCCTAAACCCTAAACCCTAAACCCTAAACCCTAAACCCTAGACCCTAAACCCTAAACCCTAAACCCTAAACCCACATGGGTCCTGCGTCTGAGGCTTAAAGGGCACATCCGTCTCTTTTTTGTTCTTGCGCAGGCCGTAACGCCTACGCGCTTAGACTCCAGAACCCTCAAGCTGGGTTCAGGGGTGTAGGATCTAGGGTTTATTATTTATCAGGGCTTAGGGTTTAGGTTTAGGGTTTAGGGTTTAGGGCTTAGAGCTTAGGGCTTAGGGCTTAGGGCTTAGGGTTTAGGGTTTAGGGTTCAGGGTTCAGGGTCGAGGAGCCAACAAGCCTCTCTTAGGCAGGGGCTTCTGAGGGTTTAGGGTTGTAGGGTACTCAGGTGTGTAGGAGATGGATATTTCCCAAGAAAGGGGTTCCCCAAGTTTACGCCCTTCCAAAGAAGGTACAACCCCATTGTTAGAAACCGCATAAGTGTCCTAAATCCTGAACCCTAAGCCCTGAACCCGAAACCCCATAAAACCGTAAGCCCTACGCTTTTATGGGCGTAGGATGTATGGTCTGTTCTCTATATGCTCCCTCTTTCCCGAAAAAGGACCGGGCGGGCCGCCTTGTAATAAGGACCTGAAAAGGGACCATAAAAAATAGGGTTTAGAGGATTTAGGGTTTAGGACGGAGGGTTACCCTAAACTAAACCCTAAACCCTAAACCCTAAACCCTAAACCCTAAACCCTAAACCCTAAACCCTAAACCCTAAACCCTAAACCCTAAACCGCGGATAGACGGCCCTGTGCCTCCATCCATCTGCTGGCAGTGCATGAGCTTGGCGCAGGATGAGGCTCCACCAATGAAGAGCAAGGACAAGGCCTTCAACGCGAAGTTGACGCCTCAGAGTTTAGGGTTTAGGGTTTGAGGAGTTTGAGGGGCTTAGGGTTTAGGGTTTAAGGTTTAGGGTTTAGGGTTTGAGGAGTTTGAGGGGTTTAGGGGTTTAGGGTTTTAGACGGGGTTGAGGGTTTTAGGGTTTGGGGTTTAGGGTTCAGGGTTTAGGGCTTCGGGTTTGCCCTAAACTTGCCCTAAACCCTTCAACTCTCCAAACCTGCCAGTGTACAACACCCTACAGTCACCCTAAACCACGAACCTTTAATCCTAAACCCTAAACCCTAAACTCCAAACTCTGGAACCCACCCTTGCCTCGGCCAAAGCGGACGGCCTCCACCAGCACGCAGAGCACCAGCCTTGGCTGACACCCTAAACCCTAAACCCTCAACCCTAAATCCTAAACCCAAAAAGTTAAACTCCTAAATCCTAAACCCAAAAAGTTAAACTCCTAAGAGCCAGTCAGAAGAAGGCCAAGCAGCAGTATCGGCAGCACGCAAGGGGCAACGAGGGCGGAGAGCGTCCGGGCTGTCCTCTATCGAAGGATCCCGCTAAAGTAAGCTTAGGTTTAGGGTTTAGGGTTTAGGGTTTAGGGTTTAGGATTTAGGGTTTAGGGTTTAGGGTTAGAGGGATTTTCCTACACCCTAAACCTCATCCCTAAACGCGATGAACCCTAAAACCCTGAACCCTACATCCCCAGAACGAGGACCCATGTAGGGAAAATTCGAGGCTACGTAGTGATGTTGTGCGTGCTTGCGCGCGGCGCCCGCGGGCAGCGAGCACGTCCTGGACCGTGCGTTGTTTTCCTGGTCGCTTGTCGCTTCGTGGGCGAAAATCGCGCAAGCCCTAAACCCCAAACCCTAAACCTGAAACCCTAAACCCTAAACCCTAAACCCTAAACCCTAAACCCTATACCCTATACCCTAAACCCCAAACCCTACCCTAAACCCTAGCAAGCCCAAGCCTAGACCGCGCCATCCTCGAAATTCTCATCGTTCTTTTGGCTTCTGAGTGGGTTCGCGACATCTAGGATGGGCTATTAGGCCTTACAATCCCCAGAGTCAAGCCTGCAAAAGCTGTCGTCGCTTTTGGACGTCTGGGCTCACACGGTCGCTCCTTGTTTGGGGTCTGCGCTGGCATAACAGTAGGGATTCAGAATGAGGGCTTCTGGTTCATAATACAACCCGATTATCAGTATTATCAGCCTAAATTCCTAACCCTACACCCTACATAAACCCTAAACCCTAAACCATATAAACCCTAAACCCGGAACCCTAAACCCTAAACCTAAAGACATGAAAGGCACACCGGCTCCTCCCGTAGGCACAGTCGAGACTGAGCGCGTCGCGAAGGCCGCCGGCCGTGAGCTGGAGCCATTGGACATACTCCTTCAATTCAAAGGATAGTTTAGGGTTTAGGGTTTAGGGTTTAGGGTTTGGGGTGTAGGGTTTAGGGTTTAGGGTAGCTTATTGGGGTCCTTTTTGTATATTGGGGTCCTTTTATAAGGGAATCCTACTATTTGGTCCCCTGCTTTCGTAAACCTAGGGGCCTCAATTAATTACGGTAGGGGTTTTGGGGGTTGTTATAGTATAGTTATATGGGGACCACAAGGGGCTACTAGTAATCAATAAGCCGAATCATAGAAGGCTTTCGGCTTGGGGTTTCGTCGGTGTCCGGGTTGAAGCTATAGGGCTTCGGGTCCCAAACCCAACAGCTCTAAGGCTTCCTAAGGGCCCATGCAACTGTTTAGCATATACTTGGGCCCTAAAGCTGCTACATGGAGGCCCAAGTATATACTATATATCTAGTGTAAAGGTTCTTGGGTACCCCAAAGACCATACTACGCAAGGCGTGTGAGCAAGTTACCCAAAGTGGGAATCAAAGAACTCCCGGAAGCTCTATGTGAAGTAGGTTCTAATTTTATTTAAGGGCCTACATTGCTAGCATCCCCAGAAGGACACCCAATACCTCACACTCACCAATATTTATAAAGAGCCACACAAACACTCACCAAGAACAGTGATTTTGGCCTGAACCCTAAACCTAAACCCTGAACCCTGAACCCTGAACCCTAAACCCTAAACCCTTGGGTTTTAGGTTTTGGGGCTTGGGTTCCGAGGCTGCCCTCTTAGATTCCCGGCCTGTGCATGGGGGACCTGAGGGGGGTTCAAGGAAAAGTCCCCTATAAACCCTATTAAACCCTATTAAACCCTATAAACCCTATAAACCCTATAAACCCTATAAACCCTATAAACCCTATAAACCCTATAAACCCTATAAACCCTAGGCCTTAAACCCTAAACCCAAAACCCTAAGCTACAGGGGCCCATTTGGGAAAGTCTCCTGTTCCCAGAGGCTGGAGGCAGCATCGCCATCGCTCTCCATCTTCACGTCCAGTGCCACCAGTACGCCCCACAGCTGTACCAGCTGCCTTGGCGCTGTCTTGCTAGGGTTTAGGGTTTAGGGTTTAGGGTTTAGGGTTTAGGGTTTAGGGTTTAAGGTTTAGGGTTTAGGGTTTAGGGTTTAGGATGTAGGGTTAGGCTGTACCAGCTGCCTTGGCGACTGGAGGCGCTGTCTTTAGGGTTGAGGGTTGAGGGTTTGCCAGGGTTTCAGGTTTAGGGTTCAGGGTTTCAGGTTTAGGGTGTAGGGTTCGGGTTTAGGGTTTTAGGGCCCAAGAAAAAACGGTGCCTGCTTTTGTCTTCCATGGCGTTTATTTATCAGGTCCTGGTTTGGAGATACAACAAAATAAGCTACAGGTGAACGCTGGTTGCACAAGGCACCTGTGACTGTGCAGCAAGAGAAGTCATTTCGCTTCGTTCCTACCTCTTTTCACGTGTTCTACTACACACGGACATCCATCACAGACCTTTAGAACAAATATTCTGCAAGCACCCCTCTCAAAAAGCGGAGATGGGGTGAGGTGTAGCGAGGGGGAGCGCGACACGCTCTCTCCGAAGGCCAAGCGGCACCAAGAAAATGACCTGACGATCCTTCGGCACCCCCAAGCCTGAGCCCAAACATCCTTAAACCCTAAACCCTAAACCCTAAACCCTAAATCCTAAAATCGCGAAAGCTTAAACCCAAGACCTTCTACCCTTCCACCCGAAACCACCAAGCCAAGACCCTGTACCCAAAGACCTAAACGTGCTTATCCTTCTACCCCAAAACCACAAGTTCAACAGTTCGAGATCCTAAATATCCTAAGCACCCTGAACCCGAAACCCTAAACTAAACCCTAAACCCTAAACCCTAAACCCTAAACCCTAAAGACCTCAACGACTGTCATTTTATCGGGGCGAGAGTCAGCAGCACAGGAGCTTGAGCCAACAGAAGCGGTCCTAGGGCCTGAAGGGAGGGCTGGCAACTGTTTCGAGGGCGGGGAGGGGGTTAGGGTTTAGGGTTTAGGGTTTAGGGTTTAGGGTTTAGGGTTTAGGGTTTAGGGTTTAGGGTTTAGGGTTTAGGGTTTAGGGTTTAGGGTTTACGGTTTAGGGTTCAGGGTTTAGGGTTTAGGGTTTGGGGCTTAGGGGGGCGGGGGAGGGGTGGGGGGGGGGGGGGGGGGGGGGGGGGGGGAGGGTGGAGTTGTTTAGGGTTTAGGGTTCAGGGTTTTGTCGGGTCTAGCGCTTCAGATTTGGGTGTCTTGGGCCTTGGTTTAGGGCGCAGGTTAAAGGGTTTAGGGTTTAGGGTTTAGGGTTTAGGGTAGCCTGAGTCAAAACACCCAAGCGAAATCTCAAAGCGAATGTGGAGTTCAAGGTTAGTGATTCGGCCCATCAACCCAATTGGCCGCCCTCCAAAAAGCTCCCACAACCTCAGGTTTCTTGTTCATCCTTCAACCCTAGATATCTAGATCCTAAACATACCCGAAGCCAGATCCCCAAACCCAAAACAACGTAGACCCTAGATCCCTAAACCTCGGATCGCTAGTCCGAGCTTCTGATTAACAACCCCCCCCCCCAACCCACATTGACGGCCCGGAACCCGGTCCAAGACTAAAAGAAACAACCTTTCACGGAGGCCTAGGAAAATTCAGGGGTCAAGTAGGGTTTGGGGCTTCAGGGCTTGCTGAGAACTGCTCATAGTGCTGCCGAGTGCTGGACTAGATCCATACTTCCTAAACCCTAGATCCCTAATATCCCTAAGTCCTAAACCCTAAACCCTAAACCCTAAACCCGAGACAAGTGGCAGGCTAAAGGTGAGCTTGGACATCAGGGTCCGAGGATTGCGGGAGGCAGCCGGCTTCTGCTGCTGTTGCCGCGCAAAACCCTAAACCCTAAACCGTAAACCCTATTGAAATCCTTAAACCATAAATCCCTAAACCCTAAACCCTATAAATCCCTAAACCCTAAATCCCTAATCCCTAAATCCCTAAATCCCTAAAATCCCTATACCCCTAAATCCCTAAACCCTAAAAATCCCCAAACCCGAAGCCCCTCCATGCTTCAGTCCCTTCACGCAGAGCCTGGCGCGCCGTGGGCTTGCCAGCAGCTGGCTCAGTTGCCGCTTCCGCTGCGGGCAGGCGGCTCCTGGCGGCTTGGAACTTCTAGGCTTTGGGGGGTTTAGGGTTTAGGGTTTGGGGTTTAGGGTTTAGGGTTTAGGGTTTAGGGCTTAATTTGGCTTCCCTAGCCTTTTGAAATGAAAGGTTTCAGGACAAGTTAGCTTCCCTAACCTATTGAATTCAGGGCAAGATAGCTTCCCGTAACATCTTGAGACTATAGGTTCAGGGCAATTTAGCTTCTCCAAGCTTTTGATTTATAGGCTTTAGGGCAAGTTACTTTCCCTATCCTCAAATCCCAAGCGATTTGTTGGTGGGGGCGGAGAATCAAGAAGAAAAAGACCCAAATAGTACCCTCTTCTAGAACTGGGTCTTTCTTAGGAACCCTTAAGGAGATTTACTTTTTGGTTCCTCCCCAGGGGGTTTAGGGGGTTCAGGGTCTACGTTATCGGCGAGAGCCTACCCTTTTGGGGGGTCTAAACCCTAAACCCTAAACCCTGAACCCGGAACCCCTGAACCCCTGAACCCCTGAACCCCTAAACCCTAAACCCTAAACCCTAAACCCTAAACCCTAAACCCTAAACCCTAAACCCTAAACCCTAAACCCTAAACCCTAAACCCTAAACTCAAACCCTAAACCCTAAACCCTAAACCCTAAAGGCTCCTGGTCAAGGCGAAACAGGCACCTGCGGCCGCCGCCACCACCAAGGAACCTGTGGCCAGCGCACCTGCGGGTCAGATTCCCGAAGCACTAAACCCTAAACCCTAGACCCTAAACCGCCTAAACCCTAAACCCTAAACCCTAAACCCTAAACCCTAAACCCCAAACCCTAAACCCGTTCATGGGCACTTAGAACCCCTAGATATTAGACTACTTATAACCTACTTGAGGGACTGCAGGGTGCTTATAAGTACAGCTATACTTGGGGTTATAAGTCCCCCTGAACCTCCAAGTATGTCAGCATAGTTACCTAAACCCTAAACCCTTACCCTAAACCCCAAACCCTGTGAATTGAGGTATATAGACCATGAGCCATTTGAGGGCAGTGGCGGAGGCTACCAGAATGAAAAGCACCGTCATTTGCTATATGACGTTCCTACTTATTCTGGCAACTTTGCTAGACTGACCGTAGAAGGAATGCCGATGCTGTACTTAAAACTGACCTTCTTTTACTTAGTGTGACCGCTCGATTTAAGATACCATCCATAGAAAGGGACCAGATTTTCTTTACTATATATAATATGTGTAAAATACACATATAAATATGCATATAAATATAAATAAATAAATAAATATATATATATATATATATATATATATGTAAAGCTATATATATATATATAAACAACCTTACTGTGGTACCTGAGCTTACGTGTTTACGGGGTTTCCCTTGCAATGTTGCCCTCAGCCCTGAGGCCTTAGACTTTGGTCGCTCAAAATTTGGGTTGGCCTTTAAACCCTTTGATTTTTTTCATACAATAGGGTCCCTTATCACCCCACAAAAGGAAAAATATGAAACATCCCACAAGCCCCAAACCCTAAACCCTAAACCCTAAACCCTAGCAAACAAAAAGATCCTGAACACGAGCTCAGGCGCCCCAAGGCACGGCTTTCGCGTCGCCCCTGCACTTCGCGCAGCGGGTTCCGCTGCCTCGATGGAGGTCTGGAGAGTTTAGGGTTTAGGCGGCTGGGGTTTGTTTAGGGTTTAGGGTTTAGGGTTTAGGGTTTAGGGTTTAGGGTTTAGGGTTTAGGGTTTAGGGTTTAGGGTTTAGGGTTTAGGGGTTAGGGTTTAGGGTTTAGGGATCAGGGTTTAGGGTTTAGGGTTTAGGGTTTAGGGTGGAGAGCTTGGGGTTTCGGAGGGTTCGTGCATACGACTAGTTGGTACTAAGGAAGAGACCATAAATCCATGGAATAGGGATGGAGGTAGCATGGTGGGGCGCGTAGACCATCGTTGTGATTCGAGCTGCGCCCTAAGCCCTCCTTGTTCAACAGGCTTCTGTGCAAACCCTCCCATGCCCTGAACCCTGAACTCCGCATCCTGACCCTAAATCCTAGACCCTAAATCCTAAACCCTAAACCCCTGAACCTCCTAATTCATCTTAGGCCCTAGGCTTTGTTTCCCTTAAGGGTCCATGTACCTAATACAATTAGTGTTAATTGCTAACCGTTTTAAGGCCCCAAGTACACACCATAAAGGTACCTGGACCCTGAGGGTTTAGGGTTTAGGGTTTAGGGTTTAGGGTTTAGGGGTTTGTGCCCCAAGGTGCTGCGATATCCTTCCGCGCATGCGGTGCAGAGCGGGCCTTCATAGCCTCAGAGCGTCCACCGTAGGGCTCTAGGAAAATTGGTTTAGGGTTTAGGGTTTGGGGTTTGGGGTTTAGGGCCGGGGTTTTAGGGTTTAGGGTTTAGGCTCTTCGGTTAAACTACTTTGCGTTCACCTGTGGGGTCCAGGGTTTTAGGGTCCTAGGGTTTTGGGGCTGATGGTTTCAGGGTGTTGTGGTTCTAGGGTTTTAGGGTTTAGGGCTTTAGGGCTTTAGGGCTTTAGGGCTTAGGGTCTCATTAAGGCTTTAGGGGCTTCTTGCAAACAGCATGTGAGGTTCTAGTGGCCACTGTCGTTTGCACAGAATTCACCCACAGCCCTAAGCCTAATGAAACCCTAAACCCCTGTACTCTAACCCACCATAGCCCGGGCCGAACATGAAAAGGGAAAGGTATCCTGCAGCCTTGAGGGTTTAGGGCTTACTTGGAGGTTCGGGGTACTTGTACCCCCAAATTCTAACTGTACTTATAAGCCCCCCAGGTCCACTGCGTAGCTTAGAAGTAGATTTAAAACCCTAAACCCTAAACCCTAAACCCGAAACCCTAAACCCTAAATCTCCCTTAAAAAGTACACATGAGCCTCCAACTAGGGCTTCGTGCACTGTGCAGACGAGCATCCCAGTGCACAGCCCAGATCTGAGCCGTTGGCGCTTGCGTTGCACCGCTCTTTCGCGAGGTCCATGCACCTTCTAACCCAAAGGGTCCGTGTACCTATATAGTATATACTTAGTCCCTTCCGGCCCAAAAAAAGACATAACTGAGTACCGAACTTCGAACTACCCAATTGCAACTTACATTTCCGGTGCCGTCCCTGGCCTGCTTCTTCAGGCAATATGTCGGCACAGATGCGCGCCATCCCTGCCGTGCCTATTCTGGCAACTTTCTGGCACAGTTGCCCGCCTCGCCCTCCCTGACCTGCTAATCCACGCAAGATTCTCGCACAGTTGCCCGTCTGGCCTCCCTGCCCTGCTCGTTAACCCTAAGGGTCCATGTACCTAACTATGGAAGACTGGGGCCTTAAAGTACTTCCTATATAAGGACTTTTGGGTCTAAGTATATAATAATAAGGTACATGGACCCTTAGGGTAAAGCACTTCGGTACACAGTACTTGCCCGACTCCATAGCCTCCTTGGCAAGCCGACATTTCTCGGCTCAATTGCCGCCTGCTTGTTAAGGTATCATCCCGGTACAGTCTCCCACCTTTTGTCCTGAATGTTGTGCTGCCTGACTGCCTGCCGTCCGGAGCACGTCGCGTCACATGATGCGTGCCACTGCGTCCTCCAAATCTAACAGCCCCACTTGCGGGATATAATGCAAGCAGAAAAACCGATAAACTTCAATATCCATATGCAGATACATGTAAATGTCACTTGGACATATATATATATATATAGATACATACATATAAGCATCATGATGCTGATGATAATAACAACGTAACCGTGCAGTTAGAAAAAACAAAAAAAACTCTACGGCCTGAAAGCCAGCGGGGATCGGCGTCGCAGGCGTGCGTAGCCAGTTTTGGGCTCGGCGGTCTCCGCAAGGGTGCCCGCCTCTGGGCAGTCCTGTTTAGGGCTTTTTGGGGTCTATGGGGTCTTAGGGTTTAGGGTTTATGGTTTAGGGCTATTTTTGGGGTCTAGGGTCCTGCTGAGGGTTTTTTTGGGGTCCCGGGTCTTTTACAGAGTTTAAGAGCAGGGCTTTTTTTGGGGTCTAGGGCATTGTCTAGGATTTTGGGGCCCTAAACCCTAAACCCTAAACCCTAAACCCTAAACCCTAAACCCTAAACCCTAAACCCTAAACCCTAAACCCTAAACCCTAAACCCCTAATCACTAGGGCTTTAGGGGTGATAGGGCTATACGGCCTTGCGTGTTTAGGATTTTCGGGCCTTAGGGGTTAGGGCTCTAGGTGGATGCTTTGGCGAAGGAGGCTCGAGGGCTGTATGGTTTTGGGGGCTTAGGGTTTAGGGTTCAAAATTTAGGGTGTAGGGTTCAGGGCGTAGGAGAGTTATAAGTTGGGGTTTGAAGCTTCAACGGGTAGTTGAGGATCTTCGGGGCTTAGGGTTCTGGTTTTTGGGGAGCACCTGGGATTGGGTCCCGGGTTACGCGCTTCAGGTGTAGGGGGTTTGCAGTTGCTAGGGCATCGTGCTCGGGATATGTGTGGGCTCCGCATTTTGCCCTGTTTGGGCTTGCACCCTGCAACCCCCTAAACCCTGAACCCTAAGCCCTAAACCCCCAAACCCCTAACCCTGAACCCTAAACCCCAACCCTAAACCCTAAACCCTAAACCCTAAACCCTGAACCCTAAACCCTAAACCCCTAAACCCTAAACCCCTCAGCCCTAAACCGGTCCAGGTGAAGATCGTCACAAGATGCGCAGGTGCCACTGTGCAAGGCAGTGTGAGCTTCGCACAAGCACTGCCGATTCACGGCGTCGATCCTCCCGGGGGGGCTCTGGAGCTTGGGCAGGGTTTTGGGTTTAGGGTTTAGGGTTTAGGGTTCAGGGTTCAGGGTTTCGGGTTTAGGGTTCAGGGTCCAGGGTTCAGGGTTTAGGGTTTAGGGTTTAGGGTTTGGAGTTTAGGGTTTGGGGCATAGGGTTGAGAGAGCAAGAGAGCGAGCGAGGGGGAGAGAGAGAGAGAGAGAGGGGGAGAGGGCCGGGGAGCGGTAATTGGTAAGGAGAGATGTTCTCCAGATTTGACGTGTCGCCCGGAATCTCATATCAGGCCATGCATGTGGTGAGTTCTCTTAACAAGGGTCACTTTTTGGGGTACCCTAAATAAGAAGGGCCGGCTTATAACAAGGACCCCCAAAAGGGACCAGAAATCAGAGAATCCAACATCTTTACCTCGCAACTGGCACGCCCCTCATCTGGGCTTGGAGGCTAAGCCCACTCCTTCTCAGATTCTCAAGCCCGGGAAAAGGTGATTCGAGACCTGCTCACCCTCTCGACCCCAAAAACCCAAGAACCTAGCCCTAAACCCTAAACCAGAGAGCCCAATAGCCCTTACCCAAGGAAGACCTAACATCTTATTGAGGATCCCTGTGACTTTCAGGTCTATTCCCAAGCTACGGGGGATTGTGCTCCCTGGAAGGCCACGCTGCCCCTTGGGTGCTCCTTTTTGAACTTGGGTGGGTGGAAGGTTCCGATATCCGATGAGGATTCTAGTATTTCGGGGTAGATAACCCTAAACCCTGAACCCTGAACCCTGAACCCTAAATTTCGGTATTTCGGGGTAGATAACCCTAAACCCTGAACCCTGAACCCTAAACCCTGAACCCTGAACCCTAAACCCTAAACCCTGGAAAACGTTCCGTTCGCCCGGCAGGTCCTTCCAACATCGCACTGGCAATGCTCCACGGAGCTGGCGCCTGGTTCGGTCGTATTGCTTCCTGGCGGGCATTCCATACCTTAGCTGCTTTAGGGTTTTTAGGGTTTAGGGTTTAGGGGGTTTAGGGTTTAGGGTTTAGGGTTTAGGTTTTAGGGTTTAGGGTTTAGGGGCTTCAGGGTGTCCGGAGCACCCTTGCGTCTTTCAGTTGGGGTTTAAGCATTCAAGCATTCAATGCGTGAGCTGCTTTCGGGGCTTCACAGGGCGTCAGGAGCACCCTTACGTCCGTGAGTTGGGGTTGAGGTTGTCGGGTTCGAAGAGTTCCTTTAAGCTAGGCTTTATAGGGCTTCAAGCCCTAAACCCTAAACCCTAAACCCTAAACCCTAAACCCTAAACCCTAAACCCTAAACCCTAACCCTAAACCCTAAACCCTAAACCCTAAACCCTAAGAAGCCCTGAGAAAAAGAGCCCGCGAAGCATCAAAGCTGTGTTCTCAAGTGCGGTCCAGGCGCAGCTGCTCATGTTGAACCTCCGCGGCAAAAAACGCTGGCTTTAGGGTTTAGGGTTTAGGGTTTAGGGTTTAGGGTTTAGGGTTTAGGGTTTAGGGTTTAGGGTTTAGGGTTTAGGGTTTAGGGTTTGTTCCCTAAGGGTCCATGTACCTAATAATGGAATACTTGGGCCTTAAAGTACTTCCTAAGGACTTTTGGGTCTAAGTAGATAATAATAAGGTACATGGACCCTTAGGGCTGTTTCGTTCGGCAAACAAAAAACCCAATGAATGCTGGCTGCACTGTCCCCCAGACATTACAGGCTAAACCCAGAACCCTAAACCGCAAACCCTAGACCCTAAATATGAAAACCAGAACCCTCAAGCGAACTGCAATCCTGAAGCCCAGCGCCCAGTGACGTGTGCAGCCTTAAAGCATGCTGACCAAACTCGAAACACTAAACCCTAAACCCCAAACCCCAAACCCCAAACCCTAAACCCTAAACCCTAAACCCTGAACCCTGTCCTTTCTCTGGCCACCAAGAGGCTTGCTGTTGTAGTAGCCACGGGGACATCGCTCACAGTCTTTGGTCCGACCCCTCCAGCCGGGAAGGCAGCCGCACAGTTCCTCGGTCGACTTCTGCACACCAAGTTTGTGGGGTTTAGGGTTTAGGGTTTAGGGTTTAGGGTTTAGGGTTTAGGGTTTAGGGTTTAGGGTTTAGGGTTTAGGGTTTAGGGTTTAGGGTTTAGGGTTTGGGGTTTAGGGCTTAGGGCTTAGGGTTCAGCATCTCAAAGTTCAAGCATTCACTAGGTTTCCAGCTCTTCAAGTGCCCGAAGATTACCAACCCACCCAGAGAATCCCATACCATTAAGATATGAGGACGTTTCACATGCAACCCAAACTCTTAGCCCCAATTAAACCCTAAGCACTCGTCCCTGAACCTTAAACCTTCACCATGGACCCCTAAGCCCTGAACCCCAAACCCTGGTCCTGAACCCAAGTTCTTTGAACCCTAAACTGTAGGACTCTTCAACCCTGGTAGCCATTTGCCCAATCATGCCAGCCAGTGGCTTGGGGGTGGGGTGGGATGGGGGGGGGGGGGGGGGGGGGTGGCGGGAGATTAACCCATTTTACAACCAGAATCCCCATTTTGCAGCCAGAACCCCCCCCCCATTTTACAACCACACATGGCATTTTCAACATGAGAACGCCCACGTTGCAACTGGGCAACGAACACCCATTTTGCAACCGGTCTCTCTCTCTCTCTCTCTCTATATGTCTATCTATCTATCTACATACATACATGCATGCATACAGACATACATAGAGAGATATACATATTTGTACATGCATATTTGTACATACATTTTTGCATACATATACATGTCTCTCCCTCGCTGGGCCTACCTAGGCTCTGGAGAAGCTTTGAGAATGACCTTGGGGTTAGCTTGGTCCTCTCAGCCCTCAGTACTAATACGACAATGGCAGAACAAACTTTGCCAGTGTCGAAGACTAGTAACATAGTTAGCAATGGAACTCCTGGAGCAGCGACTCTCCCTAATCCCTAAACTCTATTACTCCCCAAGCTTGGTCCTACACCCTGTTACTCCCCAACCGTGGTCCGTGTTAAGCTAAAGACAATATCCGGGCTTGGTTGGCTTAAGAACGCCCAATTTGCAACCACTCTAAGGGATGATGCCGGAGCATTGAGGTTTTTGCGTTAGAAGTGTCAAGAGGCTTATGCACGTGGTTGCAATTTGGGCGTTCTCGAAATGCTTGCGGGTTGTAAAATGGGGGGTTCCGGTTGGAAAATGGGGGGTTCTGGTTGCAAAATGAGGTACACGCGGGGTGGGGGGGGGTGGGGGGTGAGTGGGGATGCGGGCAGGCAGGGGTGGGGGGGGGGGGGGGGGTAGGGGTGGGGGGGGTAGGGGTGGGGGGGGGGGTGGGGTGGGGGTGGGGGGTGGGGGCTGAGGGGTCAGTTGGGGGGCAAGGCCACTACAAGGTCATAAAAAAGCGGGCAAGACTCTACAAGGTCAAATTGACCTTGTAGGGTCCTTGCCCGCCATTGTTATGACCTTGCAGGGTCCTTGCCCGCTATTCTTATGAGCTTGTAGTGGCCTTGCCCGCAACTTTTATGACAAAGAGCAGGCAAGGTCATAAAAATAGCGGGCAGGGCCACTACAAGGTCTAAAAATAGCGGGCAAGGCCATTAGAAGGTCATCAAGATAGTGGGCAAGGCCACTACAAGGTCATATGGATTTGTTAGGACCTTGCCCGCTATGTTTATGACCTCGTAGGGGCCATGCCCGCTATTTTTATGACCTTGTATTGGCCTTGCCCGCAACGTCATTAACATTTATACTATGTATGATAGAGTGGTTTATATAGGGTTTAGGGTTTAGGGTTTACGGGGCAGCTTGGGGTTTATGATCATAACGGACCCCCAATATAAATCCCCAAATAGTAGGATCCCCTTACAATGAGGACCCCAATAAGAAACCCCTGATCTTGGCTGACTTCTGAACCCCTCCTAAAAATTAACTTTTCGGCTCCTTATTGTAGTTTCTACAAAAACCCAAATAAGAGCCAGCCAGAAGAAGCCAAGGTTCGTCTGGCAAGAAAAGCGACGGCGTCACCCAGAGTCCTGTACCTTGCTTGGCAAAACTTTTTTGGGTTTAAGGGTTTTAGTGTTTAAGGGTTGTAGGGTTTAAGGGTCTAAGTGTTTCAGGGTTTGGGGATTAGGGTCTTGCCCTCAAATGTTTAGGGTTTTGAGGCTTAGGGCCTAGGGTTTACGGCTTTCAGTTTGGGGTCTACAATCCCCTCCTCATTTAGCTCATTCAGGAGAGCGAACTTGGCGGGGGGGGGGGGGGGGGGGGTGGGAATGTTTGCTTGGGTACCTAATCCCAAGGATAACATGTGATGTGCAACTTGGGTGCCGACAAAAATCTGCACTGTGCGGTCAAGGTATGTGGGCAGTGTTCCAAAGCGTGGTCCCTGAAGAACTCCGAATTCCCCCCCCCCCCCCACCTGTTCTGAAAGGTCGCATGTTGCCAAAGGAAGAAGCCCAAACCATTTAGGGAAAAGGGTTGAGGGTTTAGGGCTTCGGGCTTAGCAAAACCTTGACAAAAACCTGTCGGTTCCCCATTTCGAGCACAGTGCTGGTCAACTCGTGGCAGGCGTAGCCGCCAGTATCGTTCACAGAGCTCGCTGTTTCCGTCACCTGGAACCCAAGACCCCCCAACCCGGAACCCTAAACCCTATTGAGAAACACTCTAGGTTGCCCAGTAACGTAGGATGAAAAAGGGTGCCCTTTTTTGCTAAAAGGGGGTTATAAGGGAACCTAAGCCTACCAAAAAGGGAATAAGGGCACTACTGGGCATCCTAGCACTTGGCCCTATCACGATCCCTCAAGCCTAAACCCTAAACGGTGGCACCCACGATGGGCCCAGCACCGGAACCCGTTCTTTTGGACCAGTGCTGGTCCCTTAAAAAGGTAGTTACCCTAAAGCTCAAGGTCTTCACCCTGGATACCGCAAGGTCCCCAGACCAGGTGTCTGGAAACCAAGAGGCCTCTGGCCAGGCGGGTGCTTGGTAAACCCTAAACCCTAAACCATAAACCCTAGACCCTAAACCCTAAACCCTAAACCTAAACCCTAAGCCCTAAACCCTAAACCCTAAACTCTAAGGGGTTTAGGGTTTAGGGTTTAGGGCTTAGGGTTTAGGGTTGGGACCCCACCCCCCCCCTGACACGAGACAGTCTAAAGTGGAAGAAGATTTTGGAAGTGGGCTGTTGGCTTGAGTTTAGCCTGAGACGGCGTCGGGTGGGATAAAGGTGTCAGATGGCACCACTATCGGGCCAGAACTGCTCCTCGCATTTCACGCAGCTGTCGTTGCGAGTCTGCATCCACATCTTCACAGCTTCTGCGCCACTTCACAGCAAACCCTAAACCCCAAACCCCGAACCCCAAACCCTAAACCCTAACCCTAAACCTTAACCCTAAACCCTAAGCCCTAAGCCCTAAACCCTAAACCCTAAACCCTAAACCCTAAGCCCCAAACCCTAAACCCTAAACCCTAAACCCTAGACCCTGCCCAACCTTGATCATTCCTTGCGCCAGCAGCTCCCGGGGCTCCTTCCGAGCTTTCGTGAAGTCGACGCCCGAAAAGTCCAGGGAACGGCCCTGCCTGGGATGGCCGGGCCTAAACCCTGAACCCTGAACCCTGAACCCTGAACCCTAAACCCTAAACCCTACACCCTAATCCCTAAACCCTAAACCCTAAATCCTAATCCTAAACCCTAAAGACCCTAAGAGTCCTAAAAACCCTAAACACCCAAAAAGCCCTAGAAACCCTAAAAACCCGAAACCCTAAACTGAGACATAGTTATTTCCAGGGTCCCTTTTATAAACCCCAATCAGGAAAACAGACAACAGTCCCAACAGCCAACCTAGTTGCTGCAGGGATCGGCGCAACAGACCTTCTTTCACCTCACAGGTTAGGTATATGGAGGTTTACGACGATAACGGACCCCTAATGTAGACCCCCAAATAGTCAGGTTCCTTTATATATGATCAGGACCCCAGTAAGGTACCCCGAATATCGGAAAGCGCCATAGAGACCAGAGGCTTGAGGGCTTGAGGGTTGGGGTTTAGGGTTTAGGGTTTAGGGTTTAGGGTTTAGGGTTTAGGGTTTAGGGTTTAGGGTTTAGGGTTTAGGGTTCAGGGTTCAGGGTTCAGGGTTCAGGGTCTAG
>CAJNDS010002224.1:852522-877522 GCA_905221605.1 Symbiodinium natans
TAGCGATTTCCAGAAACGGACAAGGTTCCAGGTTCGGCAGTTGGGTGAGAGCTGTTAGGTTGCCGGTGATGCCAGGATTCTTCGACAGGTGAAGCTCTTTCAGTACCTTCATGGCCTGGCCAAGCTGGAGATTCCCGAACCCTACTAGGAGGTTCATGGGTACTTATGACCACAACTATAGGTCTACTTATAAAATACTTAGGGGAGTTTGGGGGCTTCTAAGTACAGATATAAAAGGGGTTACAAGTACCCATGAACCTCCAAGCATGAGTGATGTAAGAAGTAAAAAGCGTGCCCTTTGGTTGCATCAAGGGTGTAGACAATAACCCATAGCTTGGGATGCTCCCCCTTATACCAAAGTCATTGATAGGGATTAGAATAGGGGCACGACAATCCCCATGAAGGACTTTTAGTATACGGGCAAACCCTAGCCCCTAAAGAAAGGGATTAAACGCTCCACTGTGCCACTCTGAGCAGCCTCCGCTACTCCTCTCCACCGCAGAACACCCTACACGCCCCCCCCCCCCCCCCCACCCTCTCTGGGTAGAGATACTCTGGGGTTGGGCGAGTTTAAAACCTAACAACCCCATTCCGAGGTTTGGGAATAAACATGAACAAAACGTGCTTCGAGTTAGGGTGGTGCTGAATCACATGTACCCTAAACCCTCTACCCCATACATATAAGGGCCTGACATAATATCCTGAGATCCCTGTCGCCCAAGACCCGAAACTCTAAACCCCTAGGGTATCTTAGGGTAGCCACGAGGGCTTTTCGTATAGGGCCCTTCATGTGAGAACCCCTACCCTAAGGGTCCATGTACCTTATTATTATATACTTCGACCCAAAAGTCCTTATATTAGGAAGTACTTTAAGGCCCAAGTATTTCATGTACATGGACCCTTAGGGCTACATACCCATTTTTATATCCTATCACACCCAAGGGCCCCTACTTCAGAACCCTGTGTAAGAAAGGTGAGGGACCACGTTCTCAACCCTAAACCCTAAACCCTAAACCCTAAACCCTAAACCCTAAACCCTAAATGCCCGGGGGGGGGGGGGGGGGGGGGATTATAGCTTGTTTGGCTTAGCCCACATGGGGTAGGGCGCCCGAGGCCTACTCGAAAGATTCGGTCCTCGGGCTTCGGGCTTACAAAGGTTTCGGGTTTAGGGTGTAGGGTTTGGGGTTTAGGGTTTAGGGTTGGGGGTTGAGGGTTAACGGTTTTTGGATTTAGTGTTGAGGGGTTTTTAGCCGTTTCGGGGTCTAGGGTTTGGGGGTTCGGGGCGTTTGGAGGTTTACCTCCCCCCCCCCCGCGAACCCGAAACCCTAAACCCTAAACCCGAAACGCCTCATTCCCTGAAGTCAAACGGCCTGAAGCCCCCATAGGCTGCCAGCAACTCCAGTCTCGGAAGCGTGCCTTTGCTAGTTCGCTAGGGTTTAGGGTTTAGGGTTTAGGGTTTAGGGTTTAGGGTTTAGGGTTTAGGGTTTAGGATTTAGAGTTTAGGGTTTAGGGTTTAGGGGGGGATTCGGGGGTTATCTGGGGTTTAGGGCTTAAGGGGGCTTCAGGGTTTTTGTTGGGGGCTGTTTAGGGTCTGTAGGGTTCAGGGTTCAGAGCTTAGGGTTCAGGATTTAGGATCCATCGGTTTAGGTTTTAGGTTTTAGGGTTTGGGGTTTAGGGTCCACGGGTTTTAGGGGCTTGAGGGGCTTTGGAGGTTCTAGTTGGGATGTCCCCCCTTATACTAACAGTCCTTAATAGGGATCATGATGAGGGGGGGGGGGGGGGGTACTACAATTCCTATTAAGGACCCAAGGTTCTAGGTTGGAACAAGAGAAGCTCTCCGAAAAACCAGGAAAAAAAGCGAGCAAGTCTCGCAGGGTCCTTGTTTGGGGGCAGCAGGAGTTCGGGTCTGCAAGTTCGCACATACCAGAAAGTGTGCAGCAAACTAGAGGCACTTTCTGCTGCTTCGGGTTTAGGCTTAGGGGTTTTCTGCTTCTTTGCAACTGGGGCTCAGAAACTGCAGCTTCGTCATGCCCTTCAGAGCAGAGATGCTCCCAGTCACGTTCGTCCCTGAGAGGCCCAAAGACCACATCCGTGTCATTCCCTGCAAGGATTTAATGTCTCCAGAGACCCGGGCATTGCCTGGGTTGCTGTTCAGGAACATAAAAAGCGACGCTAAGAACGAGACCATATTGTCACACCGCCAAGAAACTAAATGCTTGCCATGCTTACGCACATACATACACATAAACATATAGAGCCATGATGCACATGTGCGTATACAAATACAAATATGAAAACACACACATGTATACATATATATATATATGTATGTATATATATATATATGTATGTATATATATATGTATATATATATATATGTACATATGTATATATATATATGTATATATATATATATATGTATATATATATATATATATATATATATTGATGCATACATATATATTCATTCATTTATTTCTTGAATAATTAGCATTTAGAAATACATACATGTAGAGGTACATGTACATGTACATGTACATGCAAAACACGTCTACATGTGCGCACTCTGGATGGCTAGTCAGAGTTCCTTCAACGGCAACCAAGTTGCCCTGAACCTCTAGGCGCACCAGGTGCATGGCCTCCAGACTCACGAGACTCCCTGACACCTCTGGGGCGGACTTTCGCGGGAAGAGAGGGGGGTGGGAAGGATGAAACAAATACTGTCTATGGGTTAGACGGATCGTAACGGGATTCTAGGGCCTATGGGCGTGAAGACCTTTTTGGAACCCACAACCCAGGCCTGCGTGTTCCGAAGGAAGATGCTCGACAGCTGCGTTAAGTTCGCTAGGTGCCGTAGGCTTCCAGACACCTGGGTGTTCTGGAGGTAGAGCCTCCTCAAGCTCTTCAGCTCTTTCAGGCTTTCAAGGCTGCCGGTCACCTGCGACCGCTGCAAGTAAATCTTCTGGAGCTGCCTCATGCCCCGCAAGCTCGCTAGGTTGCCAGTGATGTTTGTGTCCTGCAGGACAAGTCTGGCAAATGCAGGCCTGACGTCTGTCTGAGCGTATAACGGCTCCTAAACCCTACCCCAAGCCCTAAACCCTAATCCCTAAACCCTAAATTCTAGCAACTACACCCTAAACCCTGAAAAACCTGAGCCCTGGAAACCCCAGCCTGCAGGGACAGCACTTGTAGATGCTCCATGGAACGATCCTTGGCTGACTTCTGAACCCTGGGCCCTAAACCCTCAACCCTCAACCCTAAACCTTAAACCCTAAACCCTAAACCCCAAACCCTAAACCCAATAAAGGGAAGTAGTTAAAATGTCCCAAGGGCCTACCGAGGATCTAAGGCTCCCAGCGCCGCCAGGTCCCCGCGCAGCTTGGGATTCTCGGCCAAGTCTAGCACTTGCCTGGGCGTTTAGGGTTTAGGGTTTAGGGTTTGGGGTTTAGGGTTTAGGGTTTAGGGTTTAGGGGTTTAGGGTTTAGGGGTTAGGAAACCCTAAACCCTAAACCCTGACCCTGAACCCTGGACCCTAAACCAACTGGGGTTTGAGGATTATATGGAAGAATGTCGTGTTTTTGTTTAATGCAAACAGCCGCAGAACAGCACATTCCAATACTCTTGGGCCCCTGCATGACGGTTTAGGGTTTAGGGTTTAGGGTGTAGGGTTGAGGGCTTCTAAGGGTTTAGGGTTTCAGCCCCAACACCGTGTCCAGATACAGCCCAAACCCTAAACCCTAAACCCTAAACCCTAAACCCTAAACCCTAAACCCTAAACCCTAAACCCTAAACCCCCCTCAAGTGGGAGGCCCGAGGCGCAGCTTCTTCAGGGCGCCAAGCTCCCTAGGGAGTTCGCCGGGTAAAACCGTCCGCAGGCGGAGCTTCTTCACATGGCACCTCTGGTTCAGAAAAAAAACGAGGGGTTTAGGGTTTAGGGTTTAGGGTTTAGGGTTTAGGGTTTAGGGTTTAGGGTTCGGGGTTTAGGGGTTCAGGGGTTCAGGGGTTCAGGGGTTCAGGGGTTCCGGGGGATGGGTTTTGGCATTGAGGGCTTTAGGGCTCTTCAAGGGGAGTAGGGGTTTAGGTTTTGACATGGGCTGACGGCAGAGACCCTACTCGATATCAACCCTATAGTCCCTAACAGGGCGATTGAAATTTAAGAACGTCTCAGTTTGCGCTCTACGACGACACAGAAACGCTAGTTAATGTCTTGAGGCTCCCAGGCTACCCTACTCGCCAACCTCTAGACATATCCTACAACCCGAACCCATCAAGCTCTCTTGTCAGAGAGACGTGTCGTTCTTGTGGCACGTGATTGCCTTGGTAGCCCAGCAACCGTATTACTATAAGGGCACCCTTTTTTGGGTTTTGGCTATTTTTATAGGGGAACCTTGAACCCAAAAAAGGGAAAAAGGGTACCACTGGGCTCCCAAGTGTCGCTCCAGCGGCAGTGCTCAGGGTCATGCAGATAGTCCGTCTGGGGAGCGCCGAGCTTCGCAAAGATTGCTTGTAGGAGAGGTCCTTCGGTACCTCGAGGTTGCACGTCTAGGGTCTTCCACATGTACGTATGTCTACAGACATATAGTGTATATATATATATAATAATAATGATAATAGCAACAATGATAGGTAGTAATAATAGGAAGCTTACTTAGAGTAGCTCTTCTGTTGAGCTGCTTGGGGTTTCGTTTTGGAGAGGTAGGCTGCATTTCTCCTGTGTTGGTGGTCGAAAGTAGCCACCGTGTTTTCCTGGAGCCCTACGCTCTAAACTTAGTTAGTGTTCAGGTTGGGATGTTCCCCCCTGAACTAACAGGTTTAGGGTTTAGGGTTTAGGGTTTAGGGTTTAGGGTTTAGGGTTTAGGGTTTAGGGCTTAGGGCTTAGTAGGGATTATAGTACTAATCCTACTAAGGACTGTTGAACATTGTAAGGTCCAGGCATCATTGGGGGGATGGGGTGCGGAATGGGGGCTTGGGTGGGTAGGGGAAGGGAGGGGTCGAAAGTGCCCCCACCAAAGCGTTCACAAAGCTGGTGCGCCAATATCTTGCGGTTTCTACGGAAGCCGAACTCACGGTACCAAACATGTCGACGGGTAGAGAACTGCAGATAAGAAGCAATTTGCCACTCCGGTATGCTCCATCAAGCTGGACGGAACCTGACAAAAGATTAGGGTTGAGGGTTCTAGAGTTCACACAGGGTATGGGGTAGCCCCCAAACCCAAAAATCGGGACCCTGTGCTTATGGTACACAGGAAGTTCTGCACTGAGCCTCATCTGTCTCCTTCCGTGGCTAAAGTCGGAAACCCTTCGGCAGTACGGGTACAAGCACGGGCTATTAGGCCTGTTAATCCCCCCAAACCAACCCTACAAAGGGCCTGTTTAAGGGTTGTAGGGTATATCAGCCCATGCAGGTAGACTCGAAACACTCTCTATGGCCACATAGTTCACTCAACACTAAACCTTATACCTTAAGGGATCTTCCCCCTTATACGAAAAAGTCCTTAATGGGGATGACAACACCCTCTATTAGAATCCCTCTTAAGGACTGTTAGTATAAGGGGGAGCATCCCAACACTAAATCATATACCCAACTAAACGCAACTAAACCCAATGCGTCCGCAAGCCCGAATAAACCTTGAATCATCAAGCCAACTATGCCCACAAAGCCCTAACTAAGCCCCGGAAACAAAGCCTGAGCAGTAAACCCAGGTCAAACCGATAAGGTCAAATAGACCCAAACTTCTGCACCCTGAACCCTAAGCACGCGTTTAGAGGCGAGGTATGGGATGTTCCCCCTTGTACAGTCCTTAATAGGGAATATAGTACCCGAGTACAATCCCCGATAAGGACTGTTCATATGAGGGCGGAACATCCCAAAATCAGGTCTTTTCTGGGATCGGGAAGAAAGGGGGTGCCACTCCTAAACCCTAAACCCTAAACCCTCAAACAGGGGAACAAGGGGGGCTGCCACTCCTGGCGGGCGACTGTGGGAGCGGGGGGGGGGGGGGGGAGTTTGGGGTTTTTCTCTGGCTGATCTTCCTACCATGTGCTTCAGAACCTACACCCCCCCCCCCCCCCCCCCCCCCCCCCAAAAAAAAAAAAAAAAAAAAAAAGAATAAAAGTCTTCCTTGTAAGGGTAACCATAGGGATTTGTTCTTCTAATGATTCTACCTATTTTTTGGGTGTTCTTAAACAAATAGTCGTATTGTAGATATCAGCAAAGTGCGGTGGCTTGTGAAGAGCTTGCGGCGCCCCAAGAAGCACAAGCCTCACTGTCTGGCGCCAGAACTGACATCTTCCGGTTGGCCTTCCCATGTCCAGCCTCATCAAAAAAAGAAGGATCAGGTGTGTCAACTTAAAGGAGCGACCCTTGTAAGGGACCTTGGGGGATATTTAGGGGCTATGTAGGGGTCTCTCCTGGTCCCCCTTAAGTGGGGACTGCATGAGTTGAATTCGATGCAGGGTTTAGGGCTTAGGGGGTTAGCTCGGCCAGCGCCTTCGCACACAGCTGAGGACACGCTATGGTCATTGCCTGGACCACTTGCCTGAAGCCCACACCCTAAACCCCAAACCCCAAACTCTAAACCCCACAATGTCCCACCCCCCAGCACCAAACTTCACAACGGCAGAGGGCGCTTTACGCGCGCAGGTAAACAACCTGCCATCGGGATCCCTGGTTTGTCCCAACATTTGGGCCCCTTATACTAACAGCCATTAAGGACTGTTAATATAAAGGGGGAACATCCCAACCCAAAATGCTTGTGTCAAGCATGTAGGGTTTAGGGTTTAGGGCTTTAGGGTTTTGAGCGAAAACAGCTCCCCAAAACAAGCTCCGAGCAGATGCGCCCCCGGCACCTGGAATTGGACCCGGGTTCGTGCAAAAAAACACCTTCCATGATGCTCCGAAAATGGGTGCTTAATTATAATTTCCCCTATATGGCCCTTATGAACCCCAAAGCCTGAGCCCCTTTAGGGTTCATTTCGTCCCAAAGAGCCCTTAAACCCTAAACCCGAAACCCTAAACCCTAAACCCTAAACCCGAAACCCTAAACCCGAAACCCTAAACCCGAAACCCTAAACCCTAAACCCGAAACCCGAACCCGAAACCCCTGAACTTCCAGCCGCCTGGGGCCCCTGGCTACTAGAGGCACCAGAAGATCCTCCTGGCTCCGCTCGGCGCCAGGTAGCAGTACCTGGTCCGGGGAGCCCAGAAATTAGAAGGTTCTTAAGGGTTTAGGGTTTAGGGTTTAGGGTTTAGGGTTTAGGGTTTAGGGTTTAGGGTTTAGGTTCCAGGGTACTTTAAGGTTCCCTAACACTCCCGACTCTACTGAGAGGCTCTCTAAGCTTCTCCAAGGTTCCCTAGGTACCTACCCCCCCATGAACCCCCCTATACCCTAAACCCTAAACCCCCAACCCCCAAACCCTAAACCCTAAACCCCCAACCCCCAAACCCTAAACCCTAAACCCTAAACCCTAAACCCTAAACCCTATAAAGAATGGCTGAACGTTGACTTAGAGGAAAGTTGGGCCTTCTAGGGTTCAAATTTCAGGGGTTCAGGAGCTCACGGGTTCAGAGGTTCAGGCTGGGTACTTCTAACCGCAGTGTTGTAGGGTTTAGGGTTTAGGGTTTAGGGTTTAGGGTTTAGGGCTCTACTGATAAGCACCCTAAAGTGGCCTAAGTAGGTGATGAGATGTAGACTTTGGGATGTGCCTTTTACGAACCGTCCTTGCTAGGGATTATAGCACCCCCCCATTATCATCCTATAAAGGACTTTTAGAAGGAGGGGGAACATCCCAAAGTAGACTTACCCTAAGGGTCCATGTACCTAAAAAGGGAATACTTGGGCCTTAAAAGTACCTCCTATTTAGGGACTTGAGAGCCCAAGTACATAACCCTAAACCCTAAACCCTAAACCCTAAACCGGTACATGGACCCTTAGACTTATATTTGGGGTTCGAAGTACCCCACGAACCTCTAGGTAGGGCAAGGGGTTGTGGGAGGCTCCACCTTAGGAACCCTACACCCTAAACCCTAAACCCTAAACCCGAAACCCTAAACCCTAACCTAGATTTTTGTATGGTTTAGGGTTTAGGGTTGAGGGTTTTGAGGGTTTAGGGTTCAGTGTCTTTTTCGTTTAGGGGCCCCCACGAACCCTATAAGGGATTTGTGCTAAGAACCTTCAAAAAGTTGAGGTTCTTGAGGTCGGGTTTTTGGGGGTTTTTGGGGTTTTGAGTTTATTGTTTTTTTTTTTGGTGGGGGCGGGGGGGGGGGGGGGTTAGGGTTTTTGGGGTTCGTAGAGTTGAAAGGTTTGCCTGTTATATTGTTGTATTCTGCCCAAAAGCCTAAACCCAAGCCCGGAACCCCCTAAACCTCAATCCTGCTGGGGTTTTGGAGTAAACGCTATACCGACCTAATCCCTGTATAACCCAATGACCTCAAAGCCGAAGTCCCTAAACCATAAACTCTAAACCCTAATCACCCCAAACCAAAACCCAAACACCCGAAACCCCAAACCCCAAACCCCCTTCAAAACCATCTAAAGCCCTGCAGCGCGCAAGCTTGCAAGCCCATACGGGCTGCCCAACCAGACGCTAAACCCTACAACCCCAAACCCTAAACCCCACACCCCCACAACACAGTGGTGGGTTGGGTGTGGCACTTCGAGGAGTTGGGTGAAACAATTTCGAGCTTTCTGCTTCAACCGACACTGTACTGTAGGAGCCTTAATTATAATTAGAAACAGAGCTTTGGGGTTTTTATAGTAGGATTATCAAGGGACCCTAAGAGAATAGTACTGGCTTGTGACCGCATGTCTTGGTCCAGAAACCTCATATCCTTATGCAGCATGGTATTCAAGGAGGTGCTTCTCCAGAAATACGGTTTAGAGTTTAGGGTTTAGTATTTAGGGTCAGTCTGTTTTACAACGAAGCGAAACGGGCTGTAAATGCCGTTGCTTGAGGCATATTCGCAAAAGGCATGAACGCTCGTGACAGCGCCCTCAAAGCCCCGAACCCTAAACCCTAAAGCCCCAAACCCTAGACCTTAACACCCTAAACCCTAAACCCGAAAGCCCCAAACCCTAGACCTTAACACCCTAAACCCTAAACCCTAAACATGTTCGGCTCCGCGCCTGCAGGCAGACGACCACCCTAGCAACCAAGGCAGCCATGGCATGGAAGCTTACGGCCACCTGGCATGTCCTGCCTCGGGGCCCCCGAATATCCTTGGTAGCCCAGTAGCCATCTTATGATGAGGGTTTAGGGTTTAGGGTTTAGGGTTTGGGGTTTAGGGTTTGGGGTTAGGGTTTAGGGTTTAGGGTTAGCCCAGCAACCATGTTTTATCAGGGTGCCCTTTTTTTGGTTGCTGACTTGATAAGGGAACCTTGAACCAAAACAGGGTGAAGGGTACCACTGGGCTGCCAAGTAACCCGAATCTCTGAACCCTATTTCCCCCATCCCTCCGAACGCTCCTTGCTTACGGGGGGCCTCCCCAAACAGCACGCTACTCTAACCTTAGTACTTGTTTCCCCACATGGGCAACCCTCGCGGTTAAGAGAAGGCTTCGCAGACTACATGAAGGCTGACGCATAGAGCCAGAGTGGCGCGCGGCGGTTTTAGGGCTCAAGGGCGGTATGGTTTCTGGGTTTCAGGGCGCTCCACAACCGCTGCATTCTGCACCAGTAGCCTAGGGCAGTCGTCTCTAATGAAAAGGGTGCTCTATTTGCCCGGCCTTGTACTAGGTAGAAGATCTGCAAGGGGTTTAGGGTTTGGGGTTTAGGGTCTCCGAAATTAGGGGTACGGGATCCCGATGATACGGGAATCCTACTAGTTGAGGTCTATATTGGGGGTCCTTATTGTCGTAAACCCCCACAAAGGGATCCAATCCCCTAAGCCCTCAACCCTAAACCCTAAACAGCTGAGAAATCCCCAAGTCGGGCAGACGCCAAAGCGCGCAGACGGGCGCGCAGAAACCCTCAACCCTCAACCCTACGCTAAACCCTAAACCCTAAACCCTAAACCCTAAGCCCTAAACCCTAAACCCTAAACCCTAAACCTTAAACCCTAAACCCTAAACCCGAAACCCTTCACTGGGCGTCATAGAGGGCATGGCTTCGGCAATCCGGCCTCGTAGCTTGGGATGTCGGTGGACTGGCTGGCCTTGCTAGGGCTTAGGGTTTGGGGTTTAGGGTTTAGGGTTTGGGGTTTAGGGTTTCGGGCTAGCAGTTCAGGGTTTAGGGCTTAGGGTTAGGGGTTAGGATCCCAGCTCTCTTATACGAACTGAGAGGACTACATTAATATGAAACAAATGCCTCTATGCACCTAAGGACGTTGGTTTTCGTGCGGGATGTCATTGGGTAAAATGCTTGTGCAGCATTGGGTCTAGGGGCCTCGGAACCTGTAATCCCTAAGCCTTAAAGCCCTAAGCCCCAAAGCCCAAAGCCCAAAGCCCAAAGCCCAAAGCCCAAAGCCCAAAGCCCAAAGCCCAAAGCCCAAAGCCCAAAGCCCAAAGCCCAAAGCCCAAAGCCCAAAGCCCAAAGCCCGAGCCCTAAACCCTAAGATAGAGAGGGAGAGAGCGAGAGAGAGAGAGGGGGAGAGGACCAAGATTTGAAAGGCTAAGGAGTATGAGGTTGTGCACTTACATCCTCCAAGCTTCAAGTCCCTGCGAGGGTTTAGGCTTTTGGGCTTCTGGCTTTAGGGTTTAGGGTGTAGGCTTTAGGGCAGCATAGGGTTTAGGGTTTAGGGTTTAGGGTTTAGGGTTTAGGGTTTAGGGTTTAGGGTTTAGGGTTTAGGGTTTAGGGTTTAGGGTTTAGGGTTTAGGGTTTAGGGTTTAGGGGCTTGTGGCAGTCAAGGTTGGAAGCCCCAGGTGATCCGAAGGATGTCTATTTTGAAACAAAAAGGGTTCCTTATAGCTAAATCCAGGAAAAGGGGGGTCTAGGGTTTAGGGTTTAGGGTTTAAGCTTTAGGGTTTAGGTGTTAGGTTTGGGGTTGAGGGCCTATAAATCAGATCACCCCCCCCCCCCCCCCCCCATGTCTAGTCCAGGCTAGATTAATCAACTGATGGCTTGATATCCGGAATTCTTCCCCTACCTGAGCATAGAGCAATTGATGACATGAGGGGAGGGGCTCCAGCAAGGATTTATCTTCTTTAAGTGGGCAGGCAGCGAGGAAAAACATTCTGCGGGGAACACGCCTGACGATGAAACCCGAAGAGTTCGGATGCGTGCAAACCCTAAACCCTAAACCCCAAACCCTAAACCCCAAGCCTTAACCATCAACACGGCCCTCTGCAGATAAGCATCCGGTGCTGGATCATCCATGCCATCGAAGACGCTGCCAAGCGATATGTCATCCACATCCCGCACCCCAGGGTTTTCAGACCTCTACTGCTTCTAATGTTCTCGCAAAGCTGGCACAACACTTCTTACTTCTTTGCTCCCTCTCTCTCTTTCTAGCCAGCTGACTCTCTTGTTTTTGTTCTTTTGTTTCTTGTGGCTTGATGGGACGATCCCCCGCCCCCCCTGCTCTCTCTCTCTCTCTCTCTTTCTCTCTTTCTCTCTTTCTCTTTCTCTCTTTCTCTCTTTCTCTCTTTCTCTCTTTCTCTCTTTCTCTCTTTCTCTCTTTCTCTCTTTCTCTCTTTCTCTCTTTCTCTCTTTCTCTCTTTCTCTTTCTCTCGTTTGTCCAAAACTCCAAATACAACGGACAGCCGAGTTGCATTCGGTACTGCTCCTCCTTTGCCGCGGACAGGATTGGGATTTCTGATTGAAAGGCTCAGATGCTTAGGAGATCTTGGTGACAGAACATGGGATTTCAGGATTTGGGATTTCAGGGCTAAACCCTGAACCCTGAACCCTGAACCCTAAACCCTAAACCCTAAACCCTAAACCCTAAACCCTAAACCCTAAACCCTAAACCCTAAACCCTAAACCCTAAACCCTAAACCCTAAACCCTAAACCCCAACCCTAAACCCTAAACCCGTTGATGCAGGAATCCTGGATTGAGGGTTTCAGGGTTTGGTGTTTAGGGTTTCAGGGGCTTTGGCTTTAGGGTTTGGGGTTTAGGGTTTCAGGGGGCCAGGGTTAAGGATTTTAGGGTTTCGGATACAGACAGAAACAGTAATGGGTTTAGGGTTTAGGGTTCAGGGTTTAGGGTTTAGGGTTTAGGGTTTCCTGCAAACTTCAGAGCGCGAGGCCTTGTGCGGAAGGCTCTATGGATTCTGCTGCCGAAGCGTTTTGAACCCGAAAACCACGCTCCCATCCAATAAACAGCAAATGCAATTGATGAAAAGAAATGCTTGGCAAACCTGTTGCTTCTCTCTTTCTTCTGTCATATTCACTGCTAGCATACGGTGGTTTCCGAAGTTAGGGCAGCCTGTTGGGGTCCTTATTATTAGAGCTCGTAATTCCTACTATTTGGGGGTCCATGTTAGGGGGCCTCTATTTTCGTAAACCCCCATATGTTTCGAATACATGCGATAATCCAAATTCTAAGAAAACCCCTAAACCCTACACCCTAAGCCCTAAGCCCTAAACCCTAAACCCTAAAACCCTAAACCCTACACCCTAAGCCTACTTTTATCCGAATTTCAGAAATTCCCATGAGCTCGTTTTGCGATGCGGATTCCTAATTGGGTTCGGGCTGCAGGGGTTTCTGGCTGTCACAGATTTAAGGGTTTTACGGCTTTAGGAAACTTTGCGGATTTTCGGCTTCGAGGGGCTCAGGTTCATTTAGGGTTTAGGGTTAGGGTTTGGGGTTTAGGGTTTATAGGGTTTAGGGTTTGGGGTTTTGGGTTTAGGGAAACTGCACTGCGGGCTGTGCTTATGGCATGGCGCAGCCACATACCGCGCTGTAATGCAGGAGTTTGACACCAGGACGTGGGCTAGGTTACATTTCAAGCTGGTAGTTCGGGCACACCTCTACATCAGATAAACTGAGCCTACTGAAGGTTACTCAAGCGTACCGGCAGTAGCTATGATACACATGTGTAAAACCAAGATGTCAGACGATGAAACGTAGATGATAACACCAGGAACAGAACATATCTTCAATGACCATTTCACTCGCATGCAAGAGCCACGTGAGCAGGCAAGCGGCATCCCATTCTTCGTCATCGTCATCGTCCATAAAGTCTATCTCTCCCTCCGTATCCTGATTGTCGCGAAATCGCATGGCCGGGGTGTCATCATCCTCACCTGGGCAGGAGGTGCCCAGAACCCTTTAGGTGCCGTATTCTAATAGGGATCCAAAAAGGGAACCACAATTTTGACAACCACCCAAACAGAGGAACAAGGTGGAAGCGCGGGGCCAAGGGGAACTTAACCCGAAAGCAGAGGAGGCTCAGGACACACTCTGGATTACGAAGGGCCCAACATTCTGAGGATGAACTCCTAAGCGAAAACATAAACTGGCTGGCTCTTAGTAGGGAATGAGGGAATGAGGGCCCTATATATACTCTTTAAGGGATTATATGGGGCCCTCATTCCCTCATTCCCTACTAAGAACCAGGGGGTAAAGCCCCACAAGGCGCTGGGCCAAACCCTGAATCTCAGGGCTCAAGGTTTAAGGCCTTGGTTCAGGCTTACGGTTCAGCGTTTATAGGGGCTTAGGGTTAAACCCTAAACCCTAAACCCAAAACCCTGAAACCCTGAAGCCCTTAGGACCCTTGAGCCAGGCTGCCCCACTCCGACTCCTCACCCTCGTCCTCCAGCTCAAACTGCTGGTCTCCAACGAACTGGCCTTCAGCAAAGCTTCCAGGATTCTCGTCCCACTCCTCTTCAGGGACGCTTTTCTAGGGTACGGCCCTAAACCCCAAACCCTAGCCCTAAACCCTAAAGCCTAAACGCACTGAGCTCAACTTGAAGCCCTAAGGCCCTAAACCAAACCCTGAACCCTTGCAGGGTTCAAGCTTGAACAATAGACCCAAAAACCCCTGAAGCCCTCAAAGACCCGCCGCTCCTCATCGTCGTCCTCCAGCTCAAACTGCTGATCTCCAACGAACTGGCCTTCAGCAAAGGTTCCAGGGGCCTCGTCCCACTCCTTCAGGGAAGCTTCTAGGTTGTAGCCGCTTAGCCCAAAACCCTAAATAAACCCTAAACTCTAAACCCAAAACCCTAAACCCTAAATGCACTGAGCTCAACGCAAGCTTCAGTGTCGCGCAGCTCTGTTGAGCCTAACCATGTACTATAAGAGGGTGAGGTTAACAAAAAGAGGGGAGGGTTTAGGGTTTAGGGTTTAGGGTTTAGGGTTTCGGGTTTAGGGTTTAGGGTTTAGGGTTTAGGGTTTAGGGTTTAGGGCTTAGGGTTTAGGGTTTAGGGTTTAGGGTTTAGGGTTTAGGGTTTAGGGTTTGGTATTCAAAAACAACTCATAGGAGTTCATGCTGATTAGTGTAGGCCTCCCCGGCTAAACAAATCGGCATCCCGGGGTGGGGGGTTGGGTGGGGGGGGGGGGGTCGCTGGCTCATGAGCTCTGAAGGGTTTAGGGTTAGGGTTTAGGGTTTAGGGTTTAGGGTTTAGGGTTTAGGGTTTAGGGTTTAGGGTTTAGGGTTTAGGGTTTAGGGTTTAGGGTTTAGGGTTTAGGGTTTAGGGGTTTAGGGCTCAAGAAGATCTCAGAGAGGAATTCATGAACAGGATTTCAGATGGGTTCACGAAAGAGAAGGGCCCCTACTATAGACCCACACATAGCAGGATCCCCTTTTCTAGCCCCTAAAAACCTCAGTAGGCCCTAAGTAACCCCTCACATAAACCCTGCTAAGGCCCCTTATCAGGGTACCTGCTTCAGTGTTCTATGGGGTTTAGGGTTTAGGGTTTAGGGTTTAGGGTTGAGGGTTTAGGGTTGAGGGTTCAAAGAACTGGCACATTCCACCCTGAGATGCTCCGAAAGCCTTAGCACTATTCCGGGGGTATCAACAGCAACGTGATCCCAGTCGAATAACTTCGGGAACGGGAAATTCGGAAAGATCTACTAGAATTGCGGGGGGATCAGACTCCTCAGCATCTCACATGAGGATTCAGGGCTCACTAGGCCTGAGGATCACCAGGATGGGCTAACACACCCTTAAAAAGGCACTTTTTAGGGTTTTAGGTTTTAGGGTTTAGGGTTGAGGGTTTAGGGTTTAAGGTTTAGGGATTAGAGTTTAGGGTTTTGGGTGGGACTCTATAACATCATCGTCCTCTTCAACGTCCGGCTCTGGGTCTTCGGGTTTCTTGCTCCTGCAAGCAGCCCCATCCCTGTTGGACCCCATGATCCCCCATGGTAACCCGATCAACCTCGGGTTTAGGGTTTAGGGCTATACGTACTACATATAATCATTCACACCTTCAGGCCCTATAAGCCCCATCACAAGCCCACAAACCCAAACCCATGAACCCTGAAAATTTAATACACTATCTGGATAAACCCTATACTCAAAACCTAAACTCTAGGTCTTCGCTTTTCTGGCGGGCCCCTTTCGACGGGCGGCTAGGGAACCCTTATGACGAAGAGCACTTCGGCTTGGGTTTTGGACTTGGGGTTATGGGCTCCTAAGCTTGGCTCTGGTACTGTTGGGGGGGGGGGGGGGGGGAAGGGTAAGGTTAAGGCTAAGGGTTAAGGGTTAAGGGTTCAGGGTTCAGGGCTCAGGGTTTAGGCCGTTTAGGCTTTAGGGCTTAGGCTTTAGGGTTGAGGGTTTAGGGTTTAGGTTTTAGGTTTAGGGTTTAGGGTTTGGTTTCAGGCACACCCGAAGCACACCCAACCCTAATGACCTTCCTCAGCCCTTGCCCCTGACATCCCGAACCCAGACCCTAAACCCCAAGCACTCCTCTCAACAATCCCCTCCCCCCCACCTCAACTACTCCAAGCCAGAAGAAATGAGGCCCGAGTCAGGGCTGATTTTGGTGGGCGGCTAGGGGGGAGGGGTGGCGTAGGATCCCATAATCCAGGCAATCATATTCAATCTCACCCTCTCGTCGGGGAACCCCCCCGAAAAGTCCTCCCTGGCTCAGCATCCGCTGACGCACTCGCTTGCCGAGCCAGATGCCTCCTTGCGTACTGTGCTTAAGACTCAGGGTTCATGGGGTTTCGTCTCGGAAAGATCGCCCGGACACCGAATTCTGCAACGAGGCGCAAGCAGAGTATGGCAGCATTGCGCTGTGAATGGTGTTGGCTGTATTGATGATGATGGTGATGGCTCCTCCTCCTCCTCCTCCTCCTCCTCCTCCTCCTCCTCCTCCTCCTCCTCCTGCTGCAGCTGCTGCTGCTGCTGCTGCTGCTGATGATGATGATGATGATGATGATGATGGTGATTATGATGCTGATGCTGATGCGGATGCTGAGATGATGTTGTTGATGATGATGATGATGATGCTGGTGCTGATGCTGATGATGATGATGATGATAATAATGATGGTGATGCTGATGATGATGCTGGTGCTGATGATGACGCTGTTGCTGCTGCTGGTGATGATGATGATGATGATGACGACGGCGACAGCATCGGCTCTGGGGTTCAGGCCATTTGCCCGGAAGCAAACGCAAAGACCTCTAGGGTGCAGGGGTTGATGAGGTCTTCGTGGACACAAGCCCTAAACCCTAGACCCTAAACCCCAAACCCCAAACCCTATACCCTAAACCCTAAACCCTAAACCCTAAACCCTAAACCCTAAACCCTAGACCCTAAACCCCAAACCCTAAACCCTATATACACACAAACAGAGCTTCGAAAGGCATGCGACCTGGCCCGGGCTGCAAAACCTGCCCCTGCAGCAGCTGCAAGCGGCAGCTTTTGCGACCTGCCGATGCAAGGAAGAGTGTGCACGCAGGCTGGGCTCTTAGGGTTTTAGGGGGCTTAGGGTTCCCCTAAACCCTAACATTCTCTACCATATAAACCTAAATGTTAAACACGAATTTGGCGATCTGGTCAATTTTACCCCCCCGTTGTTCAGCACGAATTAGGGCCTATTCAACCCTAGCCGAAACCGAAACTTCGCCAATAAGCTCAAGTTTGCATATTCTCGACCACTACTAGTTCCCAGAGAGGATCCCAGGAATATAAACGGAACCCTTTTTTGCGCTGAAGGGGTCCAGTACAAACCCCCAAGGACGAGACTACCCGAAACCCTAAACCCTAAACCCTAAACCCTAACCTTACAGCAATAGCCCCCAACGTACTGGCAGACAGTGGCAGCTGCCTCGCCCTGTGCGGGGCGCGGCTGCCAGAGGCTCCGCCGGAGATGGCAGTGGTTCCACCTGGCACCTTGGGGGCGTTTTGGGGTTTGGGGTTTGGGGTTTAGGGTTCAGGGTTAGTTTTTGGGGGTGGGATTTAGGGTTTAAGGGTTAGGGTTTAGGGGTGTGTGATTGTTGGGTTTGAGGCTCTGGGGTTTAGGGTTCGGGGTTTCGGATTGTTTTGGGATTTGGGGTCCAGTTCAAGAGCGTTAGGGGTTTGGAGATTCCCCCTTAATTATACTAACAGTCCTGAATCGGGGTTGTAAAACCCCTTTTCAACAACATCCCAAGGTCGGGCGAGAATTAGGGCGTGGTAGGGCCTAGAACAGCCCAGTACCCAGGATTTCCCAGATCCATTGCAAAAGCCAAACAAAAATCGCAGACCCGAAGTTCTGGGAGTGTAGGGTTTTGGGGGGGGCTTTCCTCTATCCCTAAACCCTAAACCCTAAACCCTCAACCCTAAACCCTCAACCCTAAACCCTAAACCCTTCAAAGACCCCGCTGCTCTTGAGTCGACCTCTGCTGCAGGCAGCCCCAGCACCGGACCAGGCCGCTCCAGGACCTCATTTGGAAGACGGTTAAGGGTGGGTTTAGGGTTTAGGGTTTAGGGTTTAGGGTTTAGGGTTTAGGGTTTAGGGTTTAGGGTTTAGGGTTTAGGGTTTAGGGTTTAGGGTTTAGGGCTTCGGGTTTAGGGCTTAGGGTTTAGGGTTTAGGGCTTAGGGTTTAGGGTTTAGGGTCTAGGGTTTAGGGGTTAGGGTTTAGGTCTACAAGGGGTTTAGGGTTCTAGGGTTGAGGGTTCAGGGTCGGGTCGTTGGGCTCAAGAATGAGGTTTAGGGTTTGGGGTTTAGGGTTTAGGGTTTAGGGTTGAGGGTTGAGGGTTGAGGGTTGAGGGTTTAGGGACCACCTCCCCCCCCTCCCTGCCCTCACCCATCCAAGTGGCCGGTCGGGCGTGGCCGGGGCCAGCAAAAGCCAACCTTTGCAGGTTTACAGGGTTGTGGAAGAAACCCCGAAGCCTGAACCCCAAACCCCAAAACCCAAAACCTCAAAGCCTGAACCCTAAAACCCTAAACCCCCAAGACCTCAAACCCATAACCCAATAAATCCCTAAACTACCCTATAAATCCCCAAACCCCAAGACCTCAAACCCATAACCCTAAACCCTAAATCCCCAAACCCCAAACACCAGATTGTGAAAGCCTTTCACAATGAAAATCTGTAAGCCTGAAGGCAGGCGCAGCGTCAAAGCCCGTAGCCCGAAACCCTCAAAGCCTGAAGCCCTTGAGGTTTAGGGTTTAGGGTTTAGGGTTTAGGAGTTAGGATTTAGTTTAGAGTCTGGGGTTTAGGGTTTAAGGTTTAGGGTCAACGAAACCCAAGACTTAGGGTGTATAGCGTGTGGGATGCTGAAGGCCCGAAAACTCCCAGGGTTTAGGGGGGCCTGTGGGATCCTCCTCGAAACCCTATGGTGTCACTGCAGTTAGGCAAGTCCCCTCGAAAGAAGAAGGGTCCTACAGTCCTACACAGACCTAAGCCGAACTAAGCCCTAAGCCCGAAACGCAATCCCAGTTCTTCCTCAGGCTAAGCCCGAAACCGAATGCCTAGTACTTCCTCCGGCTCCCTAGGCCCTCGGCAACATGTTCGATCAGCTCAATCTCTCCAGAACCATACTGGCACGAGCTCGTGTGGTAACTGCTCAAAACTACGGTCCTTTTGGGGGTCACCATGACCAGCCTAAACCCTAAACCATAAACCCTAAACAGGCGGCCCCTCATATCCAGCGTCCAGAAACCCTACACCCTAAACACTAAACCCTGAACCCGAAACCCGAAACCTGGCGCACTAGGGCCCAAGGCTGGCTCAGCCAACTCATCCTCCTGGCATTCCGGGGGTCAGACGACAGGCTTGCCCTAACCCCCGAACCCCAAACTCGAGGGCATGATGTAAGGCTTATAGGGGTTAAGGCTTAGGGCTTAGGGTTCAGGGTTTAGGGTTTAGGGGTCTTTTTTACAGGTTCCGTGGATGCTGAAGAAGGAGTGGGGATTCGGTTTTGGTTCATGGACGTCGCTCAACAAGCCTGACACCCACCCCCCCCCAACCTTCCAAAGGAAAAGAGCCTACGCTCATGTGAACTGGGAAACTGCAGCCCTAAACCCTAAACCTGAACCCCAAACTTCCCCAAACTTCCCCAAACTTCCCCAAACCCTAAACCCTAAACCCTAAACCCTAAACCCTAAACCCCAAACCCTAAACTAAAACCTCAATCTGAGATTGGAGGCCTCACTTCCCGGCCAGGGGGGGAAAGCCTGCCCACCTCTTGCTGAAAGGCGCGACGCGCCAATTGAGCCGCAAGTGCGCGGGGCCCGAGGCTGCGATGCTTAGGGTTTGGGGTTTAGGGTTTAGGGTTTAGGGGTTTAGGGGTTTCGGGGTTTAGGGGTTCAGGGGTTGAGGGGTTTAGTTTGCAGGGTTGTCGGGCATTGTGGAACCCCATACTACACTCACCCTACTACCTAGGGGTCATGAACCGGCCTACCTTAATGGGATTTAGGGTTTTGGGTGCTTTTCCCACCATTGCTACGGAAGATAAGAGCTCGGTTTAGGATTTAGGGTTCCGGGGTTTAGGGTTTAGGGTTTAGGGGGATTAAACTGGTTTGGGTACGATACAGCAGCAGTTGCGGGTGGGGGTAGTTAGCCATTGTCATTAGAGGAACGGTCTCCTCTGGCCGTTTGGGACTCTAGGTCCGAAACCCCAAACCCCGCACGAACCCGCTCCAGCACAGACCCCTCACCGCCCGCACCCTAAACCCTAAACCCTAAACCCTAAACCCTAAACCCTAAACCCTAAACCCTAAACCCTAAACCCTAAACCCTAAACCCTAAACCCGGACCCCAAACCCTAAACCCTAAATTGCGTGGAGCTGATCTTCAGAGCGGAGGCCTCCTCACTAGCTCGCTCAGAGGCCCTGAAGAGTGAGTGACGCTTGCGGCTGCCGCAGCTTCAGGGCCACCACTGGTCTGAGTTTGGGATGTGTCCCCTTATACTAGCCGTCCTGAATCGGGATTAGGGTTTAGGGTTTAGGGTTTAGGGTTTAGGGTTTAGGGGTGCATTACAATCCCTATTAAGGACAGTTAGTAGCCGAAATAGGAGGTCGGAAAAAAATGCTACTCTGTATGCACATTTCCCGCACAAATAGCCCTGAAAAGCAGGCACGTCACGAGAAAAAAAACACACACACACACACACAAAAAAAAAAAAGTTACGTTGAATATATTCCCCCTGAGTCGTCTAGAACCCCTAAACCCTAAACCCGATGTCCTCAACTCCTATGGACTCTCGCAACAAAAAATGACTAGAGGGGTTTCACGTCCACAGCTTCCAGAGCTACCTTCTTTAAACTTTAAAGAGTATATGCCTCAAACACCAGAATGCCCACAACAATACTAGTCTAAGTTGTGCTTGAAACTCTTTGAAAACTGTTTGCGAATAGGTTCCCTCATGAGGCAAGAAGGGAACTTAAGAATGTACGGAACCTTGCATAAGTCAGCTAATTTTCAAGATCTGTTAGCGTGACGGAGCCGTGAGCTCTTCACCTCAGCTCTGTCATATCTCTGCCTGCGAGAACCGCGACCCGAAACCCTAAACCCCAAATCCTGTGAAGCCCTAAGCCCTAAAGCCTAAATCTTTGGATTCCTTTGGATGTTCCCCATTATACTAACAGTCCTGAATAGGGATTAGACTACCCCCTGCAATACTCTTGTTAAGGACTGTTAGTATAAGGGGGAACATCCCAGCCCAAAACTCTTAACCGGAGACCGTACCTGTAACCTCAAGTACCTACTTACAGTTTTTATGGGTTTTACCATGTATTCATGGGTAGTTACCAGTAAACTGCAGGTAATTGGGGTTGCAGGTAGACCCTAGACCCGAAACCCTAAACCCTAAACCCGAAACCCTCAACTGCACGCTGCGCCCCCGGACGGAAAGGAGTGTTGCGAAACCGCTCGGAGACCTGCGGCTGTCGGATCCTGGCCAGGGAGTTCGTTTTAGGGTCTGGGGTTTGGGTTTAGGGTTTAGGGTTTAGGGTTTAGGGTTTAGGGTTTGGGGTTTGTGGTTTGGGGTTTGGGGTTTGGGGTTTGGGGTTTGGGGTTTGGGGTTTGGGGTTTGGGGTTTGGGGTTTGGGGTTTGGGGTTTGGGGTTTGGGGTTTGGGTTTGGAGTTTGGAGTTTGGGGTTTGGGGTTTGGGGTTTGGGGTTTGGGGTTTGGGGTTTGGGGTTTGGGGTTTGGGGTTTGGGGTTTGGGTTTGGAGTTTGGGGTTTGGGTTTGGAGTTTGGGGTGTCGGGTTTGGGGTATAGGGCTTATAGGGCGCGAACTCTTCGAGTTTCAATTCTTCAAATCTCAAGCCCACCTACAAAGCCTAAACCACACACAGCTGTAGGCCGTTGTAACGAAAACAAATTCAGGTTTGTTAGCTAACTAGCGCCAAAAGAAGAGTTTAGGGTTTAGGGTTCGTCCCTAAGCCCTGTAAACATTGCGCAGCTTGAGGGTTTGGGGTTTTATAGGGTCCTGGGGGAGAGGAGTTCATGGGGGGTAGGTACCTAGAGTACCTGTAAAAAGTTGCGGGAGCCACAGGGAGTCGTGGGAAAAAATGTTAGGATCATGGCCCTGTTTCGTGGGTGCCAAGAAGATGAGCAGCGGGCCTGGTTCGGGCTCAGACTGGCCCTGTGAAGTCCGGTCTCCGTCCGCAATGCACCAGGCCACTGCCGCCAAGAGCGTGGTCTTGCCTCCGCCGGCAAAGCACTCGATGATGGCGACTGCTCCGCGCAGAGACTGGCGCGCATGCCTTTAGCTCTCTAGGAGGAACCTTGGGATACCATCCTTGAACTTCGTTGAATCCCCTCCCTTGAGAGCCCTGTAAGGGTTTCAGGGGAAGGTGAAGGGACTTCAGGGAATCCAAGGCTTTGAGGTGTTGATGGCGCAGAGAGTTTGGGGATCAGGATTCTTGAAGGGGAGGGGTCGTTACATGGTTCCCCTTCGTATGGGCCCTTAAAAGGGTACCACTTATATACAAATTAAGGACCCATACTTCAGAACCCTTTGAAAGGAGGTTGGGGACCATATCAAGGGCCCATGAAACTGCCCACAGAAAAGTGTAGGGGTCAGCCTGTGAAATCCTAGAAATTCCCTAAACCCTGCCTAAGCCCCTGAGTGAAAACGATTGGAAGGAAACGAGGCCGGAAAAGATCCGAAAACCCTTACGCTCTTAATCCGCAACCCGAATCCAACGCCCTAAACGCCCTAGACACCCTGCGCTCCTAACTCCAGATCCCCGGCGTCCAGTCACAAACCCCTGAATCCCGGTACCCGAGTATGAAACCCCAGCAGTCCCTTTGACCCCTCTAAACCCCTAGCAGTCCCTTTGACTCCTCTAAACCCCTAAGCCCTTCTACACCCTGCAAAGCCCTCTAAATCTCGTAAGTTTCTACATATACCCCTGAACCCTAACTCTACACCCTAAACCCTAAGCCCTGTATATAACCCTACCCTCAAAACCCTGACCTTCCCGAAAACCCCTATATAACCCTTACCCAGACCCTTGGGAGGATCCAAAAAGTAGAACCCCCGAATAGTACCCTATACTAATATTGCATGCTTAGGGTTGGTTGGGGTTTAGGGTTTAGGGTTTAGGGTTTAGGGTTTAGGGTTTCGGGTTTAGGGTTTAGGGTTTGGGGTTTAGGGTTTAGGGTTTAGGGTTTAGGGTTTAGGGTTTAGGGTTTAGGGTAAAAAGCACATCTCCCGAAACAAAAACCAAAGCCTCAGCGCTCCCCAGCATCTCAGGGGGCTCTTGGGGCCTACCACGTCTCAACGGCGTGGCAGGCGAAACTTCTAGGGTTTAGGGTTTAGGATTTAGGGTTTAGGGTTTAGGGTTTAGGATTTAGGGTTTAGGGTTTAGGGAAATTCTGTAAATCAGGTTCCTTGTCCGGGGTTTCGGATCGAAATACAGGCTCTGATGGGAGAAGTGACCACATAGGTGGTAGGGTTTAGGGTTTAGGGTTGGGGGTTTGGGGTTTAGGGTTTAGTTATTTATTTATTATTAGTTTTTTTTTTTTTTTTTTGGGGGGGGGGGGGGGGTGGGGTTTACGGCCTTTTTTAAGGCTTCACGGATGAGGGCTTAGGGGCATCGGTTTCATTTGTTGATTTTACGGTTTGGGGAGAATCATGGGAGGTTGCAAGGGATCATCGCCATCACTGGGTTTAGGGTTCATGCGGGTCAGGGTTTAGGGTTCCGGGTTTGAGGCGAGGGTTTAGGGTTTATGGTTTAGCCCTCCAGGCGGTGCACCAACGATCTCACTGGCCATCGTCACTTCCTTGCCCAACGCCTTGATCTGCTCACTCTGGGAGATGATAGTCCCCGCCAGCTTCACTGGGGTGTCTTTCAGCGCCGCGTTCCTGGCCGCGAGCTCGAAAAGCGCCTGGGCCGCTGTATGCAGATTCGTCACCCCAGCGGGTGCTCCGGACTGCCGCGGGTTCGCCGGCGTGAGTGCCTGGTCCGTGAGGAGCCCGGCTCCCATCAGGGCCGCCGACGACGCACTTAGGATTTAGAGTATCGGGGAGGGTTAAAAAAAGATTATGAAGAATGTACTGTAGGACTCTAGATATCGACAGTCTAAATAGGTTATTGTTGGGATGCACGCTCCCAGCAGCGCCCTGTACAGGGTTTAGGGTTTAAGGTTTAGGGTTTAGGGTTTAGGGTTTAGGGCTAGGGTTCAGGGTCCACATGGTAGCCATACTGTTCGGTGTTTTTTCATCCTCGAAGAGTGCAGGGCCCATTTACCAGCAGGTATGGCGATACCTGTATCCGATCAACCCGCTGCCCCCAAAAGCACAGAAGTCGACCCAAACCTAAACCCTAAACCCTGCACCCTAAACCTGAGACCCTATATCCAAAACCCTAAACCCTAAACCCTAAACCCTATACCCTATACCCTAACCCCAGGCCCTACACCCTTCAAACGCTTGAAACATGAAGCTCGTACAGACCTCCGAACGAGAAAGCTCTTCACAAACAACCACGCGCCCTAAACCCTAAACCCTAAACCCTGAACCCTGAACCCTAGACCTTAAGCCCTACTGTGCATCAGCTAGAGTCAGTGTGTGAAACAAACCTCGCCCAAAACCTCAAACCTTAACCCGAAACCCTACGCACCCCCCAAAAACCAAACCCTAAACCCTAAACACTAAACCCTAAACCCTAAACCCTAAATCCTAAACCTTGGCGAGGCCCCGGCGGAATGGCGGCGCCCAGGGCTTCCTGAAGCGACTGCGCCGGGGGAGTCAGCTTCGGCTCCTCGAGTGTACTTAGGGATGGGGTTTGTTTAGGGTTTAGGGTTTAGGGTTTAGGGTTTAGGGTTTAGGGTTTAGGGTTTAGGGTTTAGGGTTTAGGGTTTAGGGTTTAGGGTTTAGGGCTTAGGGCTTAGGGTTTAGGGTTTAGGGTTTGATTAGGGTTTAGGGTTTAGGGTTTTCTTCAGGGTTTGGGGGGTTTAGGGTTTGATTCGAGCTTGGGGTTAGGGTTTAGGGTTTTTTTTCGGGGTTAGGGTTTGTTTAGGGTTTAGCGTTTGTTTAGGGCTCAGGGTTTATTTAGTGTTTAGGCTAAGGGTTGGTAGGGTTGAGTTAAGGGTTAACGGTTAAGGGGCCAATCTCGGGTTAAGAGTTCAGGGTTGAGGGTTCCGGGGTCCCCCAAAACCTCCCCCCCCCCCACCCCCCAGCAGGCTTTATAGGGCTTAGGGCTTAGGGCTTAGGGCTTAGGGCTTAGGGTTT